>CANSNZ010000121.1:0-189520 GCA_947646795.1 Beta lomatogona
TAACATAACATTGCTTCTCGTGCACCACATTCCTATCAAACGCAGTACTCCTGTTGCTTTCAAGTGCAGAGCATAGTATATAAACATGATCTTCAAACTACCAATCTCAATAGCATCATCCAAATTATCAGGAACTCTTGTTTTCTAGTCAATCAGGTCACCAAGTAGCATGATCTGGTTCCTGGTGAATGTGATCACAAGCTGGTGGTATATCTATGACAATCTAAATGATCATCAAGTACTGTTCTCTTCATCGACCTTATCAACAAGGAAAATCTGTATCACTTCATCACAAAGCTCAAGAGCAGTTCCTACATTCCCTTCATCGAAATTCTTGTCCAGAAAAAAGTTGAGTATTTCTTGATCAGCAATGAACCCTTTTCTCCGCATCTCTTCATAGAGTTCTTTTTGCTTCCCCATACCTTTTTCTTTTTAAAAGCCCCCTTGATATAAGCATTGTAGGAACTGCAAGTGAGATCAAAGCCTTTGCAACCATTTCTTTGTGCAAATACCACGCTTCTTTCATATTCCTTGCTTTGCTGTGCCTTGATTAATATATTATACGTGTTTCTGTCTGGCATCAAATTTTGAGCACACATTTCCCTGTAAATTTCAGATGTGAGACTCATGTTGCTTCTAATGCAATATTGCTTCATAAGAGAATTATACGTTGTGGTATTTGGCATGAAGCCCTTCTCCAACATCCATTTCAGCAGCCTCTCACCATCTTCCAACATCCCTGACATGCAGAACCCATTCATTAATACATTAAATGTAACAAAAGTGGGTTGCAGTCCTCGATCTAGCATTGTCTTCAGGAGCCCATGTGCCTTGGAGATTTCTCCCGACTTACAGTAAGCATCCATCAGAGTAGTATAAGTAATGGTATCAGGATAGAATCCTGTCATCTCCATGTCCTCCATTAGTTTAATTGCTTGCGTTATATTCCCCTGATTTACACAGACCATTTACGAGTACATTATACGTGCACAAATTAAGTTCTAGACCCTTGGAAGACATTTCATGCAAAAGCTCATTCGCTGTATCAACCTCCTCCTTGCTTACAAGGCCATCAGCAAGGGCAGTGTAGGTGACAACATTAGCGTCATCCCTTTCTCCAACCATCTCATTGTGCCAAAAGAAGGCCTCTTTCACCTTACCTGCCTTGCAATAACCATCTATGAGTGTTGTATATGTAATTTCATCTGGTGCTAATCCTCTGTCTAGCATTTTATGGAAAAGCTTGTCTGCTTCTAGGATGTTTCCACTTTGACAAAGCCCATATATCATAGCAGAATATGTGATAATATCAGGAAATATTTTAACTCTATGCATTTCCTCAAATAGCTTCATAGCGGAAAAAATATTGCCAGACTTACAGAAACCGTCAATAATCGTAGTGTAGACTACATTATCTGGTGGTATTCTAAGGCCAATCATTTCCCTCAGGACCCTTTCTGCATCAGCTACTTTACCAGACTTGCACATAAGAAGAATAATGCTGTTATATGTAAATGCATTTGGCTTCAAAGTCTTTATCCTCATTTCATTAACAATCTTCAGCACCTTATCTAGTTCCCCAACGTGACAATATCCATTTATAACAATACTATAACTCGCAACATCAGGCAGACAGCCTCTTAACTCCATTTGCAATAGCAAATGGTGTGCTTCTCTAATTTTTCCTAACTGACAAAGAATGTGTAGTATTATGTTATATGAACTACTTTCCCAACAAACCCCTGCTTCTAGGAACTTATTGAAAACCCTGAAGGTATCTCCTTTCTTGTCTGATTGGCTGGAAAGACTAAAAAGCAGCAAGTTACAGGAGTCAACAGAGATCACCAGACCATAATTGAACATCTTCTCAAAAAAGCTTCTTGCCTCAGTAAAAAGTCCAACTTGAACAAGCACCTCAAAGAATAGATCAAATACGAAAGGATCTGAACCCCAATCCTTGTATGTGTAAATCAATCTTTCAACAAAACAAGAAAAAGAATGGGTAATATCCAGGTTTGTCTTAGCCCATAAATCATATATAAGACTATGAGCCATCTTCAAATCTTTTGAAGCAACAGCAATATGTATGACAATACTTCGAACTTCCAATGATGGTTCTCTATGAAGACATGCCCATTCATAGAAGGCGACTACCAGCCTATAATCATTCTTAATGTTCATCAAAACCCAAATGAGGTGGTCTGGCCTGCATTTTGACTCGAAGGGCCTAAGAACATTCCTTAATGTCTCAGAACGCCGTTGCTTTATGGTGCCAGAAATACACTGCACAAGTTCAGAGTCTCTGACAGTTGGTTTTCTGGATGAGTAATCCGGAAATGGTCTTGTACCAGTTGAGTATGAAGAGCAAAGCTTCCCTCCCCAATTTCTATCCTTGGAGAATATACGCATAAAATGATGCAAATATAATCTCCGAGATACAAGTTTGTAAGAGCCATCAGATAAGGAGATTGCACCACTCTTCATTTCTGTGAGAGATACCCATCAAAATCGATTCCGAAAATCTCTGTCCAGGGAAGCAGCAACTCCAGGCCATTTAGATTCCTCGAGTTGAAACGGCATCAATATGAGCCCATAACCTGCATATTATAAGCAACATCATAACTATAGACATCACCAAAAAAAAATACTGCATTCTTCCTATATTTTTTTAATAAAAAAAAAGTCGATTACATAACATTGCTGTCCAAGCATTGATGTGAAAAAGCATATACATCTGGCACATACCAACCAAGTACAAATTTACCACCCCAGCCAAATGTAGAGTTTTTACCAAAAAAATTGAGTCAAATTCAATCTTCTGAAGTGCTTATACTGAATTACTATGAACAAAATTTTCCCTAAGAATAAAATTTGTTCCAAAAAATAAGCGTCCACGCCTGATAAAGCTAATGCAGGGGGAAAGAGTATTGAAAAAAGAAAAGGAGAGAAGCACCTTTCTTTACCTCCCTCCCTCCTCCATCTTTCCCCTCTAATCAAAACAAAATTTCAAAATTTCAATACAATATTTCATTCAGGCATTTTATCAAACAGTTGGTGATCATTACAAAATCTGCCAACCAAGGCCACAAGAACTTCGAGCATGAAAGATATAACACTGCAAATCATATCAATGCGATGTGGGATATCAATGAAAATACATAAGAACCCATAAATTTATTCAGATATCATTCACATCATCAATACAAATGCAAATATGCAATAGTAGTATAATAATATTCCATAGTACAACAGAACAAGAATGGTTATATAACGATGGTGTGAGAGCTAATTTTGAACAGAGAATCAAAAGTGTGTTTACAGTTTACCCAGAATTGAAGAAACGATGAAGACGTACCAAATTAGCAGGTATGTTAATGTCACTGGGAAAACAGACAGAAATTTGGACGAGACTATGGTGTTTTCAATTGTTTTCTCTTCTCTCAATTCTCAATTCTCAAACAAACAAGAAAGGCGGGTATTGGGTATTGGGCATTGGGCATTGACGTATGTCTTCATTTTGGGCCCAATTAATAATAGCTTTTTTTTTTTTTTTTTTTTGTAAACATGGCCTTTCATTCATTAGCTAATAAGGGTAAACATATTACAATCCGAAACTAATTGTTCCCAACAATAACTAGGGTAATAGCTTTTTTTTTTTTTTTTTTTGTAAACATGGCCTTTCATTCATTAGCTAATAAGGGTAAACATATTACAATCCGAAACTAATTGTTCCCAACAATAACCAGGGGTGGGGAAAATCCTGGTTACAACATTATCATCCTCCATGACCCCTACGGCCGCTATGTGCCGCTACTTGGTTGTATTGCCCTGCGACAATGCTTAATCGAAGATCCGCCTCCGGTCCACAAACTGACAATTTTATCATGTTGGAATATAAGTCGGAGTGCCCTCATTGTGAGGAGCTCGGGGCATCCTCGGTCGTTGTATATGATGGCCTTGGGAAGATTGTGAGGTCTCCACATAACTGAGCTTCCAAGATTGCTAAGAGTTCCATTGTAAGAGAGTTGTTAGTATAAATCTGTTTTCCAAACCCCGGATCCAGTGGCCATTTCCATTCCTAATTACCCCCACCAATCCCCACGTAGTCTCAAAAGTGCCAACAAAAGTTAAGCATCAACATGGATCATCGAGTGGTCTTGAGGATGGGCAAAATACGTAAATGGATCCCGATTTTGGGTTAATCTTACCCCAAAGTGGACACATACTCCTCGCCTTACCCGTAGCCCTAGAGCAAATCACCTGAATAGCGATGGATCTCGACCATTGAAACACAGTCATTCCTATCCTTCCAGATTTCATGATAAAGATACGGAAAACACTTCCTAAGGTAGCTCCCTAAAGGATTCGTGAGACATCATATTTTCCCTAAGCCAATGTCTAAATGCCGCTGGGGCCCCCATTGGCATCCCCGAACATCCCAATATCTCCACTTTTGATACAATCACGAATAATGTGGGCACTCGTGTTCGTGTTGGCCTGGACATCTAGGACATGAAGAATTTTGGGTGACACCTCTCAAATAAGAAGAAGGTTTCTATGTGGGATGTGGTCATGCCATACTAACCACACAAAGAATTTAATTTTGGTTCAATTTTTCCCTTCCAAATCCAGAAAGGTCATTTTCCACTTGAAGGGAGTAGGAAGTCGCGCATCATAAGCTTTTTGGAGCCTGAATCCCTTATGGTTAACAAAGTTTGGAATGAGAAGGTCCTCCGAAGAGTTTTGAAGAGGGGGAATGGTGCCGAGAATACGATTACGAAGGCATCGAGGCAGGAAAGCGTTAAGGTAGAGGTCCCATTGACCTAGGGAAAGCACACTTTTGCACTTTTCTGGCATTTTCCTCAAGGCTAAGGGGGCCCCGAACCCGGTCTACGAGCCGCCCAATTGAGAGCCAATCATCATGCCAAAATTCAATACTTTTGCCATCACCTAGGTTCCAAGAGCTATTCTTACTTAGAAGGTCCCAACCCCGTCCAATGTTTCGCCGCATCGTAGACCCATTATGGAATTTTGACATTTGATTGTTGTACATGTATTTGGACCCTAATACATTGGTTGGGCAAAGTTAGGTTGGTCTTGAGCTAATTTCCATCCTAGTTTAGCCATGTATGCTTTGTTCATAGCTTTTGGCTTCGGAATTCCCCAAACCTCCTCGGCTCTTGGGAGGTAGGTAATTGCTTGCTAACCAAATGGAGTTTCTTCTTTCCCCCCGTCTCCCCCCAAAGGAAGTTATTACATATAGAGTCCAGGTGGGTGAGGGTACTAACTGGGGGAGTAGGTGGCCTCGCATGTAATGCCTGGATCGTTGACAAGGTTGATGAAATGAGGCATAAGCGACCCGCTCTAAGAGGTATTTCGTTTTTCCGGCTTGCTAGTCTAGTCCCGACCTTGTCCACAATGAACTGGACCTCGGCTCTAGTGGGCGCTTGTAGAGATTGGTAACCCCAAGTATACCCCAAGGTTGGTATTTTCCCCCTATATTTAGGGTCTCCTTAAACAAGTTTCTATGCTCAATACTAGTATTCGGTGAAAAAAATGAGTTTGCTTTTGGGCTCCATTGATTTTCCCCCGAATCATTACAAACCTCTCGAAGCACTTGACGGACAAAGGAAAGCCGTACTCCCATCCACACGCCCAAACAGGAGAAGGTCATCGGCAAATAGGAGGTGGGGAAATGGGAACTCTACCTGTACCAACCCAAAAAGGAGTCCATTCCTTAATAAGACAAGCCTCATTAATCCTAGTAGTCGAGCTTCGAGGACAAATGTTAAACAAGTAGGGGGACATAGGGTCCTCCCGGCCGAGCCCCCTGGAATGCTTAAACTCCTTAGATTTACGACCGTTAATCGGGACACGAGACGAGGCTTTGGAAATGCAATCCATAATTAGGTCAATGGCGGGAGGGTCAGTTGAAGGTTCTGGAGACAGTCCCAACAAAGGACCATTCCACTCGGTCATAGGCTTTCTCGGGGTCAATTTTAAGAGCAAACCCCCCATTTTCCCCTTTTGCATTGAATGTAGCACCTCTGAGGCCACCACAAGGTTAATGTCGGGACCCCTCCCTTTTATGAAGTTATTTTGGTTATGCGAGATCCAAGTTGGAATTATTGGTTTGAGGCGGGTGACAAGGATCTTTGTGACAAGTTTGTACAACGTATTACACGTACTTATAGGCCGAAATTGTACCGAAATTGTTTGACAATTCCGGGAGACTTCGCTAGGGATAAGGCATATCAAAGCCTCGGCGAGAGGTCCTCGTGGATCCACCTCCCCTAAACCATTTCGGACATCCATACATACATCTTCTCCATGACATCCCACGTTTTTTGAAAGAAGATTGGTGAAACCCATCGGCCTTGGAGCTTTAAGAGGTTTCATGCTAAACATGGCCATTCTAATTTCCTGGGAGGAGGGCTCATGACCAACATTACTCGTCGGAGGCGGGTCGAGGTGCGAAGTGCCGGGGACAGGAGACTTTTTCCGTTGAGTACAAATCCTTATAGAAGGTTAGAATCAGTCGTGGATACCCTTCCGATCTATAATTACATTCCCTTACATTGTCCCTTAAGCTATTGATCCTAGGCGTATTACGCTTAATGAGGACACTTCTATGGAAAAACCCCGTATTTCGGTCCCCTCCCCAATTTTATCCATTCGACTCTTTGTTCTCCGGGAGCATTTCCTCATGTTCTAGGGTGTCTATCGGTTCTCTTTGGAGATCGCTTTTCTAGGTTATGGTGAAAAGTGGACATGGGGTGAGATTGGAGGTAAAGCCGAGTCCCTTTCAACCTAGCTAAAAGTTGACGTTTTCCTACGGTACACATTCCCAAACGTGGTATGGTTCCACTCAAATGAGGTAGTCCCTAAAGGTATTCGAGCTCATCTGGATCGAGGGTACACCGGCCTAGGCCATTCCTTTTAAATGCCTTCTCCCAAACCTATTATCTAAGAGCCACATTGGTTCGAAACGGAACGGTTTTTCACCATGGACAAAAGGGTCATTCTCAAACTTGGGAAGAATAGGGACGGTGGTCGGAGGTGATACGCGATAGATGCCACAGGTTGACGGTGAGGGACCAAGCTGGATCCACTCAGGTTGCCCATCCTCTGTCAGCCGCTCAAAGATCGGGTTTTTCTTTTGTTGGTCCAAGTGAACTTTGGGCCATTGAACCCTACATCTACAAGATTACAATTATCCATCGTAGCAAGAAACATGTCAGCCCCGGATATAGGCCTACCCCCGGTTTTTCACTTTGGTTCACAACTTCATTAAAGTCACCTAAACAACCACGGTTGATCTAAGTTATGCTTGAAAGTTCTCTAAATCATGCCATAAGTTTTGACGATTATGAAATTTAGTACTCGCGTAATTGAAGTAAGAACAAAAGAAATATTATAAGGCCGTACCTCCCCATGCCCAGACTCCCGAGCACCTTCTCCTACGATATGAAAATCCAGAATATGTGATTTCCAAAAGCGGGGAGGGATGCCACCCATAAACCCATCGGGTTGAAGCCAATGCCACGAATCGACCCAAATCCGCCACAATAAGATCGGTCTTTTCACGACCCGACCCATGTTTCCGCAAGAACAACCAAAGAAGGGGAGGTGTTGCATGAGAAGAGCGAAAGTTTGGCTTCAAGGATGGCCTAGCCAACCTCGAACATTCCAAAAGAGCAATGTCGTTTCCTTTTATGCAACGGGGTCCTCGGAGGAGCATCTTTTAGGATCCCCTCGTTTCCTACCCCCCCGTGGGTTGACCTCGGCCCGGTTTGTGGACACTGCCCATTTTCCTACTGTGGCCATAGGACTACCTCGGCTTCTCGGGTTTTCGCCCGTTTGCCTCGCCCCGTGTTGCTTGTGAGCCCCAATTGTTTCATTGGGAGGTGGAGCTGCAAGTAACATTGCATTGGAATTGCTCCTTGCTATCATGCGTACATCCCAATGTTTCACCATGAGTAACGGCGTACCATGGGTAGGAGTGTTGGATCCACCCATGGTCCCAAGCTTTGCCAACATTGCTCTTTCTTCGCTCCCTATTCGACCTCTCTCTAGGAACCATTTCAAAAGAGTCTCGTGTGAGGGGAAGATGACTGCATTATCTAGTACTTGGGGGATATGTGGCTGGCCGGAACTTCGAATTCAGTACATCATCAAATGATCTGTTTCGGGGTTTAGGAGACGGGTTTGCAATGAGTGCCTTGGCTTCCTTGAAGGTTGGTTCTATATGAAACTCGCTCGGGTCCTCCGCGCGGTCGGGGAGATAAAACTCCACCTCTTCGAGGTTGAGCTCCGGCTCCGGGGGACCGGGTCGTGCAGAGGACCGGGGCGCAAGGGGCGTGATCAACACTCGGGGTTCCGGTGGAGAGCTCGGCGGTGACAAAAGGCGGAGGTGGGGAGAAGGGATTCGGATAGGTCGAGATATACCGGGTCGCAGGGCATCCACATTCGATTTGGAGGGGTTCGGAATTTAGAGTGGGGGGAGAGTTGGAGCTTTGTGAGAGGGAGGGACTGGAAATAAAAGGGGTTTAAATAGTGTTTTGGGTTGAGGTTGCACCCCTGCTGGGGAGAGGGAAGCAGTGGGCATGGGTGTTTTGCAATGGGGGAGCGGGGACCGAAGTGATGGTTGCGAGGGGGAGGAAACTTTGCGTGTGCGAAGTAATCCCCGTCCCTCGGAGGTTTAAATATGAGAGGAGAGATGGGACTTCCTCTGCTTAACGATTGGAGCGTCGGAAAGGAGATGCTTCCAAGATTTGGAAGATCTACAGCTTCCTTGGGACCCACGCGTGTGTTCGGTAGGATTGGTACTTCCAATACAAGGTTGCCGCCCCCCTCTGTGAACGGAGGAACATCCACTTTCTTAGGGGGTCCACCTTGGCTTGGAAGAGGCTTTATTTCCATGGCCTTTTTTTGAGGGTCAACTTTTTTTGACTTTTTTAATCCTGCCGCGTGGATCCATGCGAGGTTGTATTTGTTGGGTTTGGTTCGAAATTGCACCGGGAATAGCCGGTTTCACGCCGGACTTCTCGCCGCCTTCGGGTTGATTTTCTGGCAACGCTTTGAATTGTGACCCATTCTTTTTTATGAGTGACATAGCCATGGAGAATCCGGGAAAGCAAGTTCTTGAAAGGTGGCCCCTACCCACGCTCGCCGGGGTCTTTTTGATTCGTTTTCATCAAGACACGGATGGGCCAAACCTTTTTGGGTCACCTTCAATGAGTGGGCGTCAATCTTTATCAAAGCGGCCTATGGAATTTCCTATTGAGTGAAGGATATCCTTGCGAAAAAACTCGAGAGGTAGTTCGGGGAAGAAGAGATACCCATATTGGGTATTGAGTGATGGTGCTTGTGATGGTTTGAACCCGCCGTGCCATGCCGGACCCACAAGTGCCCCCATTACAAACCAAGGGCCTTCGGCCGTGATACGAGATCTTTCCTCCGTTGAATCGCATATGAGGTCCGAAAAACCCCCCCCAAAGTGACAAGGTCCATGGTTCCCTTCCACCTCATAGCTTATGGAGTTCTTTCATAGGAGTCGTGAGAAGGACCTCCCTTGCCACTTTTACATATAATGGCTTCATTCCATGGTTTTCAGATCAAGCACTTGCTCTTTAGTAATAGGTATAAAAACTTCATCGCTCACACCGCTTGGGGTTGAGAAATCGCGAACGGGGACCTTCGGCACCTCCAATGGGATTATCTCTGAAATTTCGGATAGACCCACCGAGGTATGCTGCGCTACTTCCTTAAAGGACCGATTTTGACATGGGGGGGGAGGGGGTCGGGTGCGGGGCCTCGACGGTGGCTTCGATGGCGGTGGCATTTGGTTGGAACCTCGGAGGTTTGCTTCGGGAGGCTCTTTGTTAGTTGACTCGCTTTGGGCCTTGAGGGCGGGTGGGATTATCCGGGTTTGTGGTGCTAAGGGTGGAGAGTGGGGAGGATTTTCTCTCTCTTCTTTCTCTCTCATGATCCCAATTAATAATAGCTTTAGGTTCCACACTTGCACAGTACGTAGAAATACAACTCTATCACTGAATAGGGGTTATTTTAGGAATTTATGAAAAACTAAATTAACTTTTATAATATTTTATTTAGCTGAAAATATTTTATTTGTATCATGTAAGATTTACGATCGTTGTATAAGATATATTCTGCATCTTAGTGGTCTAGTCATTTTCACACGTCATTGCTCAAAACTCATTGCTTTTGGAGTATAGAGATTAGATAGCCGTAGAGTGTGATTTTTATATAGGTAAAAAGAAATCATCTAGGTTGCCCTTGTATAAGACCCCTACTCAGAGGCTAATTACACGCCAATACCTCCCAACCCCCCCTTAAATCCAAGCAAATTGTTTGGGGCGGGAATCGAACCCTAGACTTCACTAAGGGAGATAGAAAAGCTCACCATTTGAGACAACCCCAATTCGGCAATCATAAGCCGTAGAGGGTGATGTAGAAATGATTCGATCTCATATCTTAAGTATCGCTTGTTAAACTATAGAGGAATTTATCTATAGATAAATTTGATCCACATACCAAAAAATGCCTACACTTTCGTTGCAATATGTGGGCCTTGTCATCACTCTATGACTAATCAAGCCCGTATCTTAAGTCATTATCATGGTTGATTAAGTTCAACCCGCTCTAATAAGTTCATGTTAAGAGAATGCATCGGCTTCTTAGCTTCTAACAAGTTCATCGGTTAGTTGTTAGGTTTGTTATGATGTACACATCTTCTTTCATAATGTAGAAAAAGAATGAGAACAAGTGCTCACAAGCAATAATGGCATATTTCTTATCTTCTATTCTTTCGATTTCTTAACCCTAGATCTCAAAATATAACAACTTTGTTCATCATAATTAACTTGTCATAGTTAGGTTTTTGGTATATTCGAGATGAATATTTGTGTTATATTTTCTGAATTATCTGATTTTTTTAATATAGATTGATTTTTTTTAAGAGTCATTTGTTTCAAATTACTCCGTATATGGTTTCTAATGTTTCAATATAGACTAAAATTTCAAGATTGTAATTCCTTTTCTTGTATGGAGAGAGAGATTTCGGACTCGGAGGGATGTTTTCAAAGTAGAACTTCAAATTCTCAACATAACTATATATGAGAGAATTATGGCCAATTGTGACTCTTTATTGGAATATATATGAAGATAATTATAACAATAGGTGAAAAGAAAATGACACCAATAATTTACCGAAATTAGAAAGACGACAATTTTAATTAATCAGTTGTTGAAACTGACAAGTTAACACCACTACAACTACAACACTTATAAGTTGACTCATTGCATGAGTTGTTTGGTAAATTTGTTATTCAAGTAACTCATTTTGTTTTAGATAAGAAAAACATATACAATAAAGGGATAAAAGCAACATATTATTCTCCAGTCCATATTGTGAAAAGCTACTCAAATGTGTCATCTCGCTTTAAGTCGATCTCAACTCCTTAAATGTAATACTTGTCAAATAGCTCTATTATATGAAGTCTAGTCATATTCATCAAAGAGGATATCAACACAAATTTTCACTTTAAAAAAAAATTGTACAATAAATTAAGTTAGTAGCTAGTAAACAATTTAAAAGGGGGGGGGAGAAACCACGAGAGTGACGAAATTAATAAACAATTGAATAGTTAATAGTTTAGATTAGCAAATGATTAAAAAGTCGAATCTTATTCCTATTCTTTCATAGATGTTTCTTTCTATTCATCAAAGTGGACACATACCCTTCGGTGCCCACAATTTCAATATTTTGATAAATAAATAGGCCCAAAAGTAATGTTCAATAGTCTTAGCAGAAAAAGATTGTCTGAATACCAATACATTGGAGTATTAATTAGCAACAATTATTGATGATTTTGCTGAGAAACAGCAGAAGAAAGATCCAAAATTAATAATGTAAGACCCAGATGGTATGATCACATGCTATCTAAGTACAAATACAAACTAATAATGATTTCGTAAGTAATTGTCGGACCTTCACCGTTAATTTTCGGATCTTGATCTGTAGATTGAGCATTAGATGCTTCTAATTGTATTTTTATTTTATTTTTTGCTAATGGCAAAATTATGCAACTTAGGAAATCCTCATTGTGTCAACAAAGAGCCCAGTGGACAGTGGTGACTAACTTTCCCATTGCCAAGTGGCATGAAAAATTGACTTAAAAAATTAGACAGTAAGTTGGTATTGCCGAAAGCACCAGAATATTTCTGGAAGAAAAGAACTTTCCAAAAACAGTTTACTTGTAATGTTACTACAATATGCTCAAAGACCAAAGTGAGATTCTCAGCGGTAAAGCACTATTGGACCAATTGTTATTGCCACTACTAAACATTTTACTTACACATGAAGTCTCAACTTGTCAAAATTTTCATTCTTACTGTTAGTTTCATTTGTTTAATAGTCGTGTACTAAGAATTACTGAGTCCTAAACTTATAATTTACACATTACTCCAATCTTAATGAAGCATAGTTTTTTCCTGTTTCCCCCACACTCCTTAAGAGGCCGAACTCATTAAAGGCTAGTCCGGACACCCATAATGGGTCAAGCACACTCCTTAAGGGGCCGAACCCATTGAAGGCTAGTCCGGACACCCATAATGGGTCAAGTCCTATTAGGTCATTCGCTTTACTCACCTATTTATAAAGAGCTAATCTAATTAACTACAAAAGTCATCCCTATTTAATTTAGTAAAATAATTTCCTTCTATTAACCTCATATACAAGTAGTAAGAAACTAAGAATTACTTTGGGAGAAAAAATGTTGGCCTGATTGAAAGATGATAGACTTGTGAAACACAACATGCAAAATATATTCTCCAAGCTGCAGTCGGCTAGTAAAAGATTAAAGTAGAAAAAGTGATTAAGAAGCATGGAAACAGAGAGAAAGATGGCAATAATGGCATCTACCACATACAATCAAAGGTGAATCAAATTCCCGATTAGAAAAAGCCACATTGGTCCTTCCTTACTTCATTTCCCTCACTCTTTCCAATACAAAATTACTCCACTTATCTCCCAACTGAGAACCCATATAAACCATCCACACACGAATCTCTATAACACTTCCCATTCACGCCTTCATTTCTTACACCACACCCCTTACACTATCAAACCATGAACCTAAACCACCTCTCTCTATCTCTCCTCCTCCTTGTCTTTCTCCTCCCACCCACCCACTCCCAAGTATGTCAACGCTTCTGCGGTGACATCCAACTCCGCTACCCCTTCGGTGGCGGTCCAGGGTGCGGCGACCCTCGGTTTGTCAAACACGTTACATGTAACCAAAGACAACTCACCTTCATCACCCACACTGGCTCCTACCCAGTCACCAACATCGACTACGACAACGAGATACTCTACGTCTCGGACCCTACTATGTCCACCTGTTTTTGTACTCAGCCTAGCAAAGGGTTCAGCCTAGACTGGGATGCTCCATTCTCTTTCCATGACAGTAGCGTCTTTGCATTGCTGGACTGTTCATTGGACTCCTCCCCTATATATAAAGGTGCTATCAATGGAAACATCACTAATGTCCCGCAGTGTGATAACACAGGTACTCTATTAAGGAAAACTATTTTTTCATACATAAACTCAACTAAAAACAATAATACGAAATAAAAAAAATCTCTAAATTATTTTTTTGTAAATAGGTACCACACTCTGCAGCTCGATCTACTCTTGCCAGCCTATCAGCCAGCTGAACGTCCCGATCTCCACGTGTTGTGTGTACGCACCTGTGGATCTTGGGCCTGCCTTCGAGATGGACCTACAGAAGGCACAGTGCAAGGCATATACCGCGGTTTACAGCTTCAATGATCAGGAAACTAATCCTGAAGCATGGAAGTACGGAGTGGCATTGAAGTACAAGTTCAATGTCAAAAATGATTATCCAGTTTATTGTAGCAACTGTGAGAGGAGTAATGGGGTTTGTGCTTACACTGGAACTTACAACACCTTTGTGTGTAACTGTCCAAATGGAGCCAATACAAGTACAGACTGTTACTTTCAAGCTTCTTGGAATTCTGGGCTAAGGCTTGCTCCTTGGATCAAAGGTAAGCTTTTTGAAAAAAGATTTCTCTTAATGCAAGTAAAGCACAAGCTTCTTTTTCTTCCTTTTTGTTCTGTTCAATTCTTTTATTTTAGTTTTATATTTTTTTTGAGATTTAACTTATTTTTCTTTTCTCTAAATTTTCATCCTTGCTGTTTTACAGGAAGCATGTTCCTGTATGCTAGTATACTGCTGCTGTTCTGGATCTCGTTGTAGAATTGTATAATCACAACTTGATTTCAGAAAACAGAACCAGATCAGCTACTGAAGTTCTTCCCCCCTTCGTTTTGTACTTCCAACTTCCAAAAAGATTAGATTTTTGGGTGTATAATTTTTTTGGGTTTATTTTAAGAAATTGAGACAAGTAATTGTAACATATGGAAATGCAAATAAATATAACATATTACTCCAACTTGTGTGATACTATCATCCAAGGTCTTTTTTTATTTTAAGATACTCTCTAAGGTTGACAGTTGACTCCTCACCACGAGTCACTATTATTCTTTATAATTCAACGAAATTTCGAGTTCTTTCATTCTTTCTAACCTGATTAATGGTGTCTTAAACTGCTACTTAGTACTTACTACCAGGAACCTACAAACAGAAACATGCACATATAATGGGCCTGACACGAACTAGCCCGAATATTGGGGGTGTCAAGCAAAACTTTTTGACTTGAAACACGCCAAGAGTGTGTTCTCTTCAGTATAAAAAATAGTGTGAAGTCCAAATAAGTTCCAATAAGTCTTAACACCTTTTAAAACAAGTTTCATCAAGTTCCAATAAGTTCTAATAATTTGAGCAAAAAATAAGTTGAAGAGAACGCTCCTTAAGGCTTAAGGGAAACTCTTATTTGTAAAAATGAACTTGTCTAGAAATCCAATACTAAAACAAACCCGCCCCGAAACCAAAACCTTGCTCGACCTGAAATCAACTTGATCATCCCATTTGACAGGTCTTAAATCATCAAATCACAGAAGTGCCAGGGATAGACAAAGAGATAATGATATCGGTAATCAACTAAGAATAGATAAGGCAAAACACAGTTGGAAAGTACAATTTTGGAGGTTTAGTGGGTTTTCTAGAGCATATATCATATGGGATATGATTCTTCTTTAAAGACCACTACGAGATAAGGAATCACTTTTGACAAAAGAATCTTTGCTTTCATCTCCCATTGATCGGAGCTCCTAGACTAGTGATAAAGAAGGGGTTTATTTAATCTAATGATTCAGAAACAGCAGAACACTAGCTTAAGTGTTTAATTTGAAGACTATATAATGCTCAATCATGCACCATTTTATAAGGGTGTAGGACATAAGCCAACCCCAAAAAAAAAGTAAAGTTCAAGGGGGAATAAAGCTTAGTATAATAGTATATTATGTTTTCCAATGGACTGAAGTTTAGTCTTATCTACATGACTATTGTTCTCTACTTCATCGAATACACATGAAATTCTGCTTAAGAAAATAATATATTGGGTGAAATTCATACCTTGAGTTGGCAAGATGGAATCCTCCGTCTTCATTTCACACCATGAAAGATGCTAAAATGTGTAGTCCTCTTCACCTATATTGAAAGCAAATAAGATGGTGGCAAAACTGTATGAGTATGCTCTTATTGTAGGCAAAAAAAATGAACTTGCCAATTTGTCAACTTTTGATTAATTTGTATGAAAAACCTCCTGTATGAATCAAATCTCGAATTTTTATTGATTTATATGAACCTCAAAATAAATAGATAAAATCCCTCGTATACATGTAGGGTGCTAGCCACCTCCCCTTGTTTACACCTAATTCTGAACTCATCAGATGGATCTATGTATAAGTTATGTACAATCCAAAACCTCACTCATTGTGCCACTTGTAGTTTCTAAATTTCTGAGCCGTAAAGGAGGGATAAATTTTGTCCAACTGGTAAAAAAAATTATAGGTTACAGCAAATGGGTTTTCCTTCACTTTGCAGTCTCTCCCACAAACATATGAGTTGTTTTGGGGACTGATAATGTGCGGTGTAATAATTGTCAATGCAGCCAGATTGGAGGAAAAGCGAGTTGTGCAGATACTCCACTGGTCTCGAGCTGTTGAACTGCTCAACCCACATCCCCATACTCACATCTTCCATCTTGAACAACTACATGTAACAATTACTGATGTTACTTAACCATATTAACAAACAAAATGGTATAATATTAGTCAGAAAGCTGGAAATTAAAAGATAACATCTGACATACTCTCAATCTATTCTTCTGAAACTCTTTCACTATAAAATGGGCAATGTCTGAAGACACAATATAACCAGGTCCATCAGCATATGGTGGATAAATTTCATCTGGCCATTCCTGAAATATTACAGAAGAAAAATATCAGAAACATAGTAGTAAATTATTATGTTACTCGGACTCTTCATTTTACCTCAAGTACCCATGTCGCCTGTCAGAGCCTCGACACTTTGGCATGGGTATGGATACTTCGACACTTCATTTTAGGTTAAAGTCATAGAAATTTGTTTATAATATAGCCGAGTTAAACAAATTCACAAAACTAACGTTTCCATCTTGACCAAAGTATCCTTATACCTCATATGATACCGCCCATTTACCACTACGCAGGGGCTTGTGATAGTAATTCATTTTCCCAGCATAGAGGCTCTTGTGACTATTGACTTGTCGTGCTTCCTCAAGCACAGCATCTACCCTTACAAAGGTATCATCATCGCATTTCATGATATATTTTGCGGACAAAATATGCACCTTAAGGAAGAGAGCGGGAGAGAAAAAGGAAATAAATCAGTGTGTATCATGACAACTTTCAATCTAATGATTAACAAGAAATATTCTTGTACTCACCCCGTATTTACAAATTGCCAGTGTCTTTAAAACAACAAGGTCATAGTTGTCCAGGTACGGCACAATGACAATGTCACCAAAAAACTCAGCTTCTTTCTTCAATTCCACATTTATAGTTTCTCTTTCATGCTGCCAATGGTTCGATGTCAAAAACTATAATCACTCTTGGGACAGTAGAGATCAAACATAAAGCATCATTCACAACATCGCCTAGCTCTTAGCCTCTTACCAGTGCTACGAAGAAGCGGGCTACAACAATTGACGATTTAACCAAGTGATGTTGCATCCAAGATTTACGGACCGCCATACGTTCAACAAAATGGTCTCCAGCAGATATTATGCCAATCAAAAGATCAACAGGTGCATTAGGAAGTGGGCGAGTCTTCCACTTAGACGACATCTCAAGATGCCTCTCAGGAGCAACACTAGGATGTGATGTGGGCAAGGAAGCAGCAAATACAGAATGTACATCAACATCCCCATACACGTGAAATGACATGGGATCTTCTAAGTCAAACCCCTGTAAATGCAGATGCAAATTAAAACAAGCACTTAATGCTCTACATTGAGCAAATGTAAAGGGGAAAAGGTCAAAAATGTCGTATAGAATCTATCAATTTTGTTTTGACCCCACTAAATATTCTTTTTGGTATCCAATACTGTTTGTAAGTTACAAAAAAGTGCAAAAACAAAATTAACTTAATATATTAGTAGAAAGCAAAGATGATCATTGGTTTTTAAAGCTCTACCAGAAGAAAAACCCAAAGGTGAAGGATTGAATCAGAAGAAAAGGTTTTTCCTAGTTTCTTATGACATCCCTAATGAAATGCTCCTAAACAGGGAAACACGCAAAAGAGATTATATCGCTTTTGGCAATGGAAGCATTTTACAACGCAACACTTACATTTCGATAAGCAAATGAGGTAATATGCCATCCATTGACATTGATATGATAACCTTCCAAGCCAGTAGTGATGGTAAGAACAAAGAGCTTCTCTTCTGAAAAAGGATAAGGCCAGTCCAATTCGACCTTTTTCCTCTGTCCCATCAATCTGCCCAACCATAAAGTAGTCTTCGACTCTTCGAACTGGTTGGCATCATGATAAATCCATTTCTCACATTTAACCTGCCCATCAACTTGCAAAAAAGAAAGGCTCTAGCGATTAGCTGAGTGATGAACAGACACACAAAAATAAGCACAAGTCATTTCCAATGTTGTACCAAACTCATGTATCTAAGCCATTTCCCCTTAATCAGAATTACATATCGGCTCAAGCACAAGTCTCACAAATCCAATGTTCAAATTGATTCTTCTTTTTCTTGGGGGTAGGGTGTTGAATAGTGTGTCCACAACTCCGTAGAGGACAGGTTACACGGATCCAGTTTGAACATCTCAATCATCAAGAAGAAATTCAAAGAGTTGATTCTAGCATTATAAATGATACAGAACAGGGAAACTCTGCTCTAAGCGTCTAACGCCTTGCTGATGAAATCAACTTCTCAAAGGTTTAGGATTAGTTGTCAAGTTCCAATCAATGGTTACATCTTTCTGAAATGCAGGCATGCAATCGCTGTAGTCTCTACGCTTACTTCTCCAATTGTACTTAATAAAGGGACAACCATGTTGTCAATTAGGATTCCCTGCATTACTTTTAGACCTCGTTTATGCTTGCATTAGAATTTATTCAATATCTGGCTACCTCAGAAGTCAGAACTATCGGAAAGGGAAAGATATTTAGATAATCTACCTCTCCACTTTAAAATGAACAAGCACGGCCCGCCCCGCCCTCCCTGATTAGTTGTAATCGTTGTTAAACTCTCAAGTAATCTTGTAGCACATATAAGCAACCATGTTCTTCCACCAAAAACATTTACATCTTAGTCCTGAGCACATACTCCCTCAGTTTGCAAAGAAGTTATTTTCCACTTTTTCCATGGTCTCCGATGCACATTTTTGAGTTTTTACCAATAATTTCTTTACATAAGTATCAAGAAAAATTATAAAAGTTGATATTTCGTAAATAATTCGAAATAAATCTAGAAGATCCCATTTGACAACTTTTTATATTTATATGAGTAGAAAATTGTTTATGAACTGAGGGAGTACCAAAAAAAAATTTCCAAATATACCTCCCCTGTTTGTACTTAGATTACTTCGATTTTGCACGACTCTTATACTAATATTGACCAAAAAAATTCATAAGATATAAAAAAACTAATGTTATTATGTAGAGTATTTCTGGATTAGCCTCAGCATATATTTTCATGAAAAGTCCCTTTTGATGGTATTTTACTAATAAATGATGAGAAAAATACTTATCAAAGTTGTGCATTGGCAAGATGAATGTCAAATTGTTGCACATATTAAGAAACGGAGGAAGCATACAATATACATACAATGACATTTTGATTGATCTCCAACAAGAAGATACTCTATTCTAAGATAAATGGAAAACTTTCCTTTCCAGGAAGTTGCAGAATAAATGGAACACTTCTATGGTTAAAAGATTCTCACTATCTCTCTCTTCATCATATGAGTCCTTCTTTTGACCTCTTTCTATTTTTCTCCTTAACAAATGTGTTCCATTTTAATTGTGCATTCTCCACATTGCATTTAATATATATAATGAAGGAAGTATTTTTTTTTTTTTTAATTGGCCTCGACCATCAATCATCAATGATTCAAGGCTCTGTTTCAAGCTTGAAAGTAATTGGGTCTTTAACTTTTGAAATAGACCTTTCATCGCTTCTCTTAAAATAAACTTGATCAAGATTACGAAAAATTTGTCGTATTTGAATTTAATATAATTTTTGTGATAATTAACTTTTATCAATATATACCTCTATCCTCATAAAACATAAGTGTTAATTATTTGAAGCCCAAATAGTATTGAACTTCCAATAAAATCCCATAGGTACTCTAATTGATTCAAACCAACCAAATTTATGAACTAGGTGAATAACTTCAGGTTAGTTGAACTCTCCTATTAACATCAATCCTAACAAACACATTAAATCTTCTCCAACCCCAATAATTTACTTGCTTCTCATTGGGTAATAATGGCATTATAGGGGGAGATAACGATAAATCAAGCTATATCTTCTCTGTTTCAGTAACTAATTCTAAAACATCAATTATTTATAAGCAAGAAATACACACCAATTAAAATAATAAAGGTAATAAATATTTTTGTTAATATTTTTTTGTGATTTTTTGGTTGAATTCACGCAGTTATACTTCCGACAAAATTGTTTTTCTTTTGTCTATAGGGAGCCCCGAAAGACAGTAACTTGTATTCACCCATGTCTCAAGTACCACTCCTTCCCCGAAAGTTGATCAATTAACCTAGGTGGTAACGTATGCACACTTACCCCGAGATTGTAATTCCTGCAATTACAAAGTTCCATTTTCTAATAAGTGTGAAATAGGTGTAATTTTAATTGAGCTAGCGACTAAATTAAAGTACACAACTTATTCCATCTCTGTCAAGTTAACAATCAAACTTAACAGCTTAATACTTATATGAAGTACAGGTTTCCTAAGTGTTTCTCATGTCAAGATTGTCAACCCATGACCACTCATTATTAGTAGTACTATCTAAAATATAGCAAAAACCCGCAAAAACTATGGAAAAACGTAGTTCTCTAGTAGAAATTTTCTCAATTACACCAATCTAAAATTAACAATGTTAGTGAACCACGTTAAATCCCTGGGGTGATTGTTCTTTAATTCTTTGTTGCATTAGGACAGTCCTATTTGACTCTTATGGTCAAATCAATTCAATTCAATTTGGACATTATATTCTTAGTGGTATAAATATCAAAACATTCATAATTCAGTTGAGTTAAATTGAGTAGAAAAGAAGAGGGCCGAAGAGCGACATTACCGGTCTGTTCATTAGACGGCGAACGCCAGCCTTCGCAACGAACGGCGGTACCCCACTGACCACGAAAACAGTGATTCATCTCAATGACCGGTTTCTCACTCCAATCCCCTTTAATCCTAGGATTAAAATGCAGAAACCTCGCAGCCTCTTCCCCTCTCACAACTTTCTCTCTCCTCAACTCCACCATAAACTGAGACACCGTCACATCTTTCCCCAACGATATAGTCGGCTCTTTCTCTTTGTGGGCCCTCCTGGGCTGCCCCACAACCGTCACATGCGACCCAAGCGTCAGCCCACATGGAAGCCTCACAACTCCCTCCAACTTCCACTCTGTAAACGTCACCTTTTCCGGACACGTCAGCACCGCCGACTCTTCCTTCGCCGGTGTGTCCTTGTGGGCCTTGGTTTGGGCCCATAATTTTGAGCCCGCCATCCATGCTTGCATGGCAGTTTTGTAAATAGAGCTGTTGTCGGAGATTCTTTGTTGGAAAACGAAGTGAGAGAGGATTTCAGGCCTTTTTTTAGGGAGTGGCGTTTCGTAAAGGAAACGGGATGGCGTCCGGTTTTTTTCTAAGAAACGGAAAAGGACTGGAAATTGAGTAGTCATTAAGAAAAAATAGACAAAAAGAAGACCCATTAACAGATGGAGTGACCTGAGTCGACTCATTATCACCACCGACTCAAACTTGTGACTCGTTCTCTTCATCTATTTCTCTCTCTCTCCCCTGTTTCCCCTCTGAAATTCGACAAATTGAAGAATTTGAGGTCATATATCAATATATTACTGTTCTATAAAGTTTGAGAATTTGAGATGAAGATTTATTTCCTATGTTGGCAGTTTCTAGGATCTCGAGTGTATCTGGAGAGATACTGTATCAACAAATGCGTTATTCATATTTTGTTTTGGAGTTTTTTTCTAAAAGTTTGATGCGAATAAGGGCCTGTTCTCCCCATCTTATTTTCAGTTCAGTTCAGTTCAGTAGTTTTATGCCGAAGAGAACATGTCCTCAGACCCATTCTTTTGGATTGAGAGAAACTAAACTGATTTGTATTGAATTGAAGTAAGAAAAACTGAAATGCAGAGAAGAATCGGGCGAATTGAAAATAAGTCCAAAAGAACGGGCTAAGTGGATGTCAACTAATTTGTTAAAGTTCTGGAAGACGATGTGCCTGCGATCGAATCTCGTCTACATCCTTTGCCCTTGTGGCTCTTTCTACAACAAATATGATTTCTCATATACTAAGCCTTAGCTATAGGGTTTCGGGAAAAAAAAAAATCTTTTAGTGGTTCATAACATAAATTAACTTAGGTTAAAGTAAATTCATAAAGTCAATTATTTCTTTCCTATTAAGGCTCTATTCTTTTGGACTGAATTGAACTGAAATGAACTGAACTGAACTTAATTTGTCGCAGGCGAGATTGAAGCGAAGCAAGTGAACGAAAACAGTGATAGAAAACTAATTGAACTGAATTGAATTTGTCTAAATTGAATTGAACTGAACTGTATTTTCATTAATTCAGTCCAAAAGAACAGAGCCTAAATCTTTGTGTTCCTAGCTATTCCATAGGAATAGGTTGGCGAGTCTCTTCCTCCTGTAGAGGAGAAAACCTTTAAATCACAATATAAAAAATCCATTTTACATATCTTTCTTTTCTTTGATTTCAAAATACTCCCTCTATATTTTTTTTTATCTTTCCTACTTTCATTGTGTACGTTTGTCGATGAAATTCTTTGACCTTAAATATCTTTTACAACATATTAATAGAAAAATATAACGATATTAATAAAGTACTCATTGAGACAAAAACAAACGAGGATCCCATATGACTATATTTTTTCTTATATTTTGAGAAAAATTTAGAAGATTCTCTCTAATTGTAAATAGTGTCAAAATTCCAAATGAGAAAGAAAAAAAAATACGGAGGTAGTGTTATTCTAGTATAAACACAAGATCAACTACAAGAGGGGAGTGAATTGTAGTTGAGGGGAAATTTCCAAATTTGAATGCGGAATTAAAAGAACTTAGAAAGAAAGAAAGAAAGATAAAACACAAAGTTTAACCCTACAAAGGAAACTTCCTAGGCCTAATAGGAAGAAAAACCTTGACCCCAAGGGATTTTGACTCAATACTTCTCTTATTATAATAGGCCAAAAGCTCTATTTACAACCTATTCTTGAACCCTTCTCTGTTCCACTAGGAACTTGTTCCAAGTCACACTAGTAGAATAAATGATTATTGTTGCGGTTATTAAGTGGTATTGGCCTATTTTTGGCCGCGCAGCAATTAAGGGCGGTTTTTAACCGCAGCAATAGGTATTTTTTAAATAAAAAAAATGAAACTTATTCTTGCTTGTTTTTGGTAGGAACAACGAACAATAGGTATTTTTTTTAATAAAAAAATGAAACCTATTCTTCTTTGTTTTTGATAGGAACAGCAACAATAGATGTAAGTGTAGTTTTTTTTTTTTTTTTGGCTAGCTAGAAAGGCAAATGAGAAAAATAAAAATAAAAGTAGAGAAATCTCATCAACAACAAATCACGCTACCAACAATGTAAATATATATAACGATTGAAAATAAAATTCAGTATATACAAAACAAAAATCAGTATATACAAAACAATTCCCAAAAAATACAAAAACTATCAACAAAAATATACATAATAAAAATCAGAAACAATAACATTGATAAAAATCAGCATAGTACAAGAATCAGCATCAAATTAACCTGAATCACCATAACATTGATAAAAAAAAACTCCATCATGATTGTGGCGAGTAATTCTCATAAACTCGTTGAAATCTTCATATGAAATTCTCGCGAAGACAGAGAAGGAACGACGAGCAGAAGAAGGAAGACGTTGATTGTGGCGCCGGGATTCGAAAGCTTAGAGCCAACTTGGAGCCGCCACCACCACCCGAAATCACTGTTGACCCACCGCAACTCAGCCTAACCCCCGCAACTCTACCAGCGGAAACCCCTAACCCGAAACGTGAAGCACCACTTTTACCGATATAAGCCCTCGAAGCCACCACCATTGCCACTGGAACCCTACCCCACCCGTCGAAACCACCTTTACCAACCGAAACCCTACCCCATCTCCAAAACAACCATTCCCAGCTCCCGAATCAACCAACATCACACCCAAAACCACCGAATCTACAAGAGAGAGGACAGAGAGATAGAAAACTCAGGTGAAAAGCCACTGAATCTTCAGCCGGTCATCGGCAGGCATGGAAAAGAAAAGTCTGGCGGTCTCGTGGTCTCACCTTCTGAAACCGACGAGCGACCACCACGAGAAAGCAGATCCGACGAGCGACCACCACGAGAAAGCGAACTTGAGATCGTCGATGAAGAAATCGAGTTACAAAAGAACTTCGGTGCACTTCGAGGAGGAATTTCGTCCACTGCTTCGTCGAATTATCAGAAGAAACCGAAGATGAGGGATGAGAGATGAGGGAGAAGCGAAAATGAGTGAGATGAGGGATGAGAGATGAGGGAGGAAGAAAAACGGCTGAGGGAAGTGAGGGATGAAATGAACCCTAGCGTGTTGTAATAGTGGAGGCTCGTCAATTTTTTTTTTTAATTTTAAAAGTCTATTGCTGCGGTTTTAGGTAATAACCGCAGCAATAGGTTTAAATATTATTTTTTTTAATATATTGCTGCGGTTTTTGTCAGAAACCGCAGCAATATGTCTAGTCAAATAGTCAACTTTTTTCCGTTGAAAACATATTCTTTGCGGTTTTGGTGAAACCGCAAGCAATATGGTTATTTTATATTTTACCTTTTCTTTTTACGTGATATATTGCTGCGTATGGGTAAAACCGCAGCAATACCACCGCGGCAATAAGCAATTATTCTACTAGTGTCACTCAGTTCCCCTTGAACTGATGACACTCACTTGACTTCACTCGAAGTCTTCTCTATTCTCTCTTTCTTACTCTTAATTGATTACAAGGATAATCTGGAATTTTTCACTCACCCCAACACTAAGAATATCACAATGGTATGTATTGAAGAAAATTACAGAAAAACTTTCTAAGTAAATGTAGAATAGTAATGCTTGAAACTTGTAAGTTTTTCGAACAACTATTTTCTCTTAAATAGCTGTTGTAACTTCATGTTAGTCACTCCATGTTCTCCATATTGTGTTATTGCGAGATCTAAGAAGCATGGCCATAACGCGCTGCATATCCTCCACGATTTTTGCAACGGTAATTAACCACCTCCCACTATCCGTTGTGCGCACATATCCAGCAGGAGGTTAGAGAAAATCTCGCCTCAACTCTCCTACTTAGAAGGCACGATTGATCAACCTGAGTTTTCTCAACAACACAATAAAAACAAAACTAGTGATTAGGCTCGGGCTATGCCCCGGGTAAGGAAAAGTTTCATTTATTAAAATTATACTTTAAGATGATAACACTAAATGTTATTTGGTCTAATGGTTAAGACTTTAGTATATGTTCTTGAGGTCTCGAGATCAAACCCTATGCTACGCAATTTCAAATTTTTATATTGTTGTGGATTACATGGAGTAAAACTCCCTTAGGGAGAGCGGCATGTGGCACCCTTCCTTGTTTATGCATGCCTTTTAATATATTAGTATAGATATCTAATAACTAAGAATCAAAAGATTCTAAGTTAGTAGATCCATTAATCATACCATATAATAAACGCAAGCGTGTATAATAAATATCTTGACTAGATTAAAACCCATTAATCTTTCTCCACAAGATATATAGAAGATTAACAATAATACAATATTTTTTGGATTTTATATTTTTCAAAATAAAAACTAAATACTAATCTAAGTATTTGACATCATCAAAACATGGAATACAATAATATTCCCCATTTTTTATGATGGCAAATATAAGGCAAATAAAATTATTAAATCGACAAAAATAAACAGAAAGAGAAAAATTAAAAAAAACCAAAGCAAAAGAATAAAGAGCTAAGAGGTTTAAAGAAAAAAAAAAGAAATACGAAAAATGAAAACTAAAACTAAGACTAAGAGATCAGTTTTGAAACAAGGAGAAAAGAGAAAAATTCAAAAAGCATCACAAGAGAAACTAAGCAGACTAGAATCCTTTTATATGCCAACTTTACTTCCCCCTTTTATCATCATCAAAAACATCTAGAGACACCAGCAGCATTTTAAGAGTTTAACAAAGACAACAATATCAACGAAAAGTAGCTCAAGCAATTTATCTAATAATACTAACCATCCAGACATTGTAATGAGCATGCAATAGTAAGAGAAATGCACTTAGACATGAATTATGCACAGGCTGAGTTCAAGAAAATAAAGGAAAGAAGCAAAGAAAGCAAAAAGATGAAAGATAGAAGAGGAATAGAAAGAGATGACAGAGATTAAAGATAATCAACAGAAACTGATGTGTGAGACACATCCAAAAGATGATAAAAATAAAGATAGCAACACACCACCATTGTTTAAGTACAACCCAAAAACCAAAGTATCATTGTTTTAACATATTAAAGAGAATGAAAGGGAATTAGGGTTTGGGGTGAATAGCAAATGATGCAACAACAACATCAATCTTCTCCCTCACATCAGCTTCTCCTCTCTTGACAGCTGCTAGGATCTGCTCCTGCTAGGATCTGCTCCTGCTGAATATCCACCCTTGCTACCCTGGCCTCCACACCCTGGATCCTGGTGTGTAGGAGGGACAGAGACTCTTGAATGGAATGCAGAATACCATGAAGATTGGTGGTAGAGAGAAGCGGGAAATCCACAGTAGTAGATCCTGGAGAGACCGGGTCTGCATCCAGATCTATTGTGACACCCTAACCCTGATCCCTTGGAGACTTAGTCTCTGACTCTTGCAGACTGATCTTGGACCCCCAGCACTGACATCCTCCATATGCTTCCTTTTGATCCCAGTTTCTCCCTTTCCCTTGGGCTTCTCAACCTCATACTCCAACTTACCCCCTGTACCCTCAACTTAAAGTCTAGAGAGTGTATTTTTAGTCAAGTAATTCTCAGGCTCTAGGTCAAAAGAGGAACTGGCAGCAAATTTTATTTGGCAGTTTTTGAGAATGGTAGAGACAAGGTTACCATACCCAATTTTGTTACTACGGGAAATGCAGTAGGAGAGGTTAGAAATCATCAAAGAGGGAAATTTTATTTTTATGTTTTTAGCAAGGCAGAACATAAGAGAAAGATCCATGCGTGAGGCGCGCTTGAGTCCTCTTGGAGGTTCTTGGTAAAATAAAGCGCCAAACTAAATAAAACACGAATTTATGGAAAGGAGATAGATCTTTCTGATCCAAAGATTGGTCAGTAGCAGCACCACCAAAATAACCCAGAATTGTGGCGTTTGAAGCCCCATTCACATTTAACTTTGCCCTACTGGTAGCGATTTAAAACAAGTTATAAAACCCTATTCTTGCAAGTATACAAGACTTAGTAGTAAGTGATAAATAATAGGGTACACTAGTGGAAAAAAACGGAAGGGCTGCGGTCAAAACAGCCCTAAGGGCTGCGTTTTTGGCCTGCAACCCTTTCCGTAGCAGCCCTTCACTAAAAGTGAAGGGCTGCGTTTTTTAACCGCAGCCCTTCACAACGAAGGGCTGCGGTTGAGGCCCAAAAACGCAGCCCTTCCATATTGGAAGGGCTGCGGTTTTTGGGCCTAAAACGCAGCCCTTCTTTGTACAATATCAATAATCATCAATTATATTGCAAACAATTAACCCAATAAATAATCTCAATAGCTATGCAATCATAAACCAAAAATCAATTCTCAAACAAAATTAAAATATCAATTCATAATACTAGGGTTTCATCTAAGTCCTAGAAAAAGAAATTAGCTACTCATAAATTGGAGAAACATCACCCAAATATGAGAAACCATGGCTGAAATTTGTTACGCTCCCGTTTGTTCCTTCGTCGCCGATCTTCTTTGCTATCTTCTATTTCGCCGTCTCCAAAACTCTCGTGCTGCCTCCCACTCTTCTTTTTGTTTGTTGAGTTATGTGGGTTTTTAAAATCAAAGCCCACCTCTTTAAACCTTGTATGCTGCGTGTTTTTTTGTCCGCTAGCTCATAGGGTTTTGCCTTTCTTTTATTTCCTTCCTACTTCTTTACTTGATCTTTGATGCGTGTCTTTGGTGACACCATTGACCTTAGCCCATCTTCTCAATTCTTGAACACTCTCATAAAAGGAAAACCAACTTCCCTTTCACTTCTTGCTTTGTGGTTTGATTCAAATGGGTTTAACCTATTAAAATTGCTAAGGCCCAATTGCGTTTCTTTGACTCCAATATTATAATATATCTGTCAACATTAAATATATTATTAATAGTATAAAATATGACATAAGTCAAACTAATAAATAATCATATAAACGCAATTACTAAATATCCTATAAAAAACAATTAAAATCCACAACTTATACTCTATAATACTAATTAGGAGCTAGTAAAAGAGAATAAGAAGGTTATAATATATAATAATTCACACTTATCAACTCCCCCACACTACAACTTTGCTCGTCCTCGAGCAAAGAAAATATCAACATAGATGTAATACTAACCAACATCATAATACCATTCCTCAAGGAAGAAACTAAAAAAATAAATAATGAGAACATTATAGTAGGCTAAAACATTTTTTTTAGAGAAATCGTAAGTTAGTCATAATTTTTTTTTTTTTTTGGGTTAGCAAGCTATGAACGCTATTGAACTTTTATTCTCAAGCAACCTTTGTAAGAAATTAGTTTGATCTCATAAGTAATCTAGGTGCTCATGTGCAAATGTATTGACGTTCGAATACGAGATACTTTAGTCAGACTTGATTATTGTTTCAGTTGATTCCCACATACTTTTCCGTACAAAAGGCACTTAGTACCTGTACATGGATCGTCTCTCTCATATGACATTGCACTTGCCACCCAATGATCTCAAAGGAGTACTCGATACTTTGTTGTTTGCATTGCTTTTGAGGCTTTTTCTGTGCAATTTTTTTTTATTTCCTTTTTGGAAACACAAAATTTTCACTCTTTTTTTTTTTCAATGGTTCACATTCTCACAATTTTGATAATTTGGATTACTAATCCATTAATTTTTTTCGAACCATAACTCTCTCTTTTTTTTTAACAAAGTCAAGTAATTCTCCAGTAACCAAGAGCAGTGAAAGATCACCAAGAAAAATATAGGTACTAATTAGGTAGATTAAAGTATAAAAGTCCTTCCTCCATACCCCACATCTAAACCAATGAAGAAAGTGTGCTAGATTACCAATAAGAATGATTATTATTAAGGTACATTAATAGGTTGTAAGAGTTAAAGCCATCACATTCATAACTTCAAAAACATTTTTTTTAAGTAAGAAAATAAAATTTGAGTAAAACATTGTTAGATTAGAGCCCATTAATAATATTTCTCATTATTCGATAACTCTTTTAAGAGGTAAAAGTGAACGATGCATAATATACCCTTAAATAGACACATAATAGCATATATAAACTCAAAATTTCAGAAAAATTTGGACAGCATTTCCCCGTAAAATGACCAAAAGGCTATTATACGCCACATACTTAAACCTGTAAAGCACTCATATATATATTTCCAGCAGATTCAAACAACACTAAAAATGCACCAAAATTTCCTCTCCCCCACACTTAAGTTCTGCATTGTCCTCAATGCCAGAAAAAGGAAAAGAAAAGCATAAAATGAGAGGAGAAAGATAGAGCAACACAACCTGGTGAGTGTATGTTCGGTGAACGTGGAAGCATTGTTGAATTGTGCAAAGTTGTCCATGTGTGGTGCGCTATACTCCAAGTCCATGATGATGCTCGCACACTTGTAGTAGGTTGTAGCACGTTCCTGCAAAAACTGAACAAGTTCTAGAATAGCCAAGTATTAGTATCTAAGAAATTAAAAATTACTTAAAATCCTAAGCGAGAAATAAATAACATAAGTAAAAGCCGGGTTGCCTCCCGGGTTAGAGCTAAGTTTCACGTCTTCGACTAGACTAAGTCTAGTAATAACCGAATCAACCTGGATCTAACAAACTAGTTCCAAAAAGCGTCATTTTACTAGCATTCGCATTACCAATCTTCAACTGATGAGCTTTCTTATCAGATTCATGACACTTTGAATTAATCCCATATACATTCCCTGCAACAGCTTGCTTAGTAGACAACCATTCATGAGAAGTTTTAGAAGAAAATGGTGGTTTAGTCTTAAAGTTATCAAGCATATGAAACGCAAAACAAGTAGATTCATCTTCATTAGAGGAGAGGGATGACGTTTTAAAAACATTAAGCTTAACTCTCATATTCAGAATAGAAACGTCCATCACTCCAGTCCTACAATTAATAGTTGCGTCTGCAGTAGCCAAGAAAGGACGACCCAAAATAACAGGTATGTTGTTCTTAGGAAGGTGAGGGTCTATGTCAAGAACTATAAAGTCCATAGGGAAAAAACCATTATCTACCTTAACTAGCACATCATCAATTCTTCCCTGCGGCACTCTAAATGACCTATCCGCTAGTTGCAACGTCATATTAGCAGGTTGCAAATCACCTAATCTTTATTTCTCATAAACAGAATATGGAATTAAATTAACACTGGAACCCAAATATAAGAGTGCATTGTCAATTTTATAATTGCCAATAAAACAAGAAATGGTAGGAATACCTGGGTCCTTAAACTTTGGTGGCGTATTATATTGCAAAATTGAACTAACTTGACCATGTAAATTAACTTTCTTGGGCTCATGACTCTTAGATTTTCGTTTATAAGTACACATATCTTTAAGAAACTTAGCATAAGCAGGGACTTGCTTAATAGCTTCTAACAATGGAAGATTAATCTTAACTTGTTTGAAAATTTCTAAAATATCATCCATTCTCTTATCTTTCTTAAAATTAGATGGTAACTCTAGAGCTTGTGGATATGGAACTTTAGGCTCATAAGGGATAGGATCGGGAGATTTAGAAACATTCGGGGAAATGGAATCCACATTTTCTTTTCAATTTTATTCTCCTGAGTATTAAATCCATTATCATGCTTCTTCTTTCCCGACACTAAGTTATCTACATCTTTACCATTCCTAAGAGTCATAACTGCATTCACATGTTCATAATTTTTACTCTTAGGATTCTCAACAGAATGACTAGGAAGTTTACCATCATCCCTCTTACTAATTGCATTAGCTAACTGATCAATTTGTGATTCAAGTTTACTTATGGAGTGTGTGTGAGAATCAATAATATGTATTTTCTTTTCTATACCTTGAATCCTAGAGTCCATGTTTTGTATGGTAGTAGTAAGAGTTCCAAGCCGAGATATCACTTTATCCAAATTCGAATTTTCATTAACTTAGGTTGTGTAGTTTGCGAAGTATACCTTTGAGCTTGGAAACCAAGAGGAATATTCATACCGAGATGGACCCATTTGGTTAGGTTGTTGCTCTTTTTGTATGTCTCCTATTTGCTTGCTTCCATGAAAAATTAGGATGGTTCTTCCACCCTTGATTGTATGTGTTTGAATACGGGTTATTATGCGGAGAATAACCTTGTGCTTTGCATTCACTGTTCTGTGATACCTCGGAGTAAATATTAGGGCAATTGTGAGACAAATGAGTAGGATTTGCACATATTGAACATACATCATGAGAAGTAGGGGGTTGCACATTCGTGCTTATTCATTGCCATTAATTGATCCATTTTTTTAGTGAGAAGTTCTACTTTGCTTGACAAATCAGAAGAATGAGAAATTTCATATATACCACCCTTACTTCCTAGCAATCTAGAAGAACCCATACGTGAAGAATTGGCATGTTGTAAAGAATTATCACTCAAATGTTCAAATAATTCCCATGCTTCATTAGGGGTCTTTATGAAAAATGTATCACCACAGGAAGAATCAACCATCTGCTGATTACGTTCATCTAAACCAGAATAGAAACTTTGCACTTGTTGCCATTTAGGGACTTCATGATGTGGACAACTACGTAAAAGATCCCTAAATCTTTCCCAACACTCGTGAAATTGCTCATTAGGTAATTGGGAGAATGTAGTAATTTCACGTCTGATCTTAGTTAATTTACCAATTGGAAAATATTTCTTTAGAAATTGAGTAACCAAATGTTGCCAATTAGTAATGTTCTCCTTTGTAGTCCACCAATGTTTTGCTTTATCTTTTAGTGAAAAAGGGAAAAGTAAGAAATAAATTTCTTCATTGGGCACATCAGGTTGATTAAAAGTCGAACATACTTCTAAAAACTCATCAATATGCTTATATGGATTTTCATATTCAAGACCATAAAAGGAAGGAAGTAGTTGAATAGTCTGAGGTTTAATTTCAAATCTCCTAGTTATAGTGGGCATTCGACTTCCTACGGGAGAAGTGTAAGTACCGGGGAGTGAAATACTCACTAAGTTGTCTAGGTTGTTCTTCACCCATTTTTATCTCGGTTTCAATTTTAGATTCGGAATTAAATTCGGTAGTAATTTTATGAGAAGCTCTAATTTCTCTAAGTGTGCGTTCAATTTCGGGGATTATATGGATTTAAATCAAAAGATAATGACCTACGACCTAACATGAACTAAAAATATGCAAACAAACACAAAATAGAAGTATAGAGTGGAAAGAAAGCACCTGTTACTTGAGATGTTATTTCGGCAACCTTTCTCCAACCTTCAATACTTGTAAAATATAGTAAATGCGAGAATATCTAGGAAACTAATTTTTAAAAAAACAAATAAGAAAAACAGAAAATTAATATTATAATAAGAAATAAACTAAAAGACACTAAATTAAATTAACCAAACACCGTTTCCCGGCAACGGCACCAAAAACTTGGTAGCGATTTTAAACAAGTTATAAAACCCTATTCTTACAAGTGTACAAGACTTAGTAGTAAGTGATAAATAATAGGGTATCGTATCCACAGGGAACAATTGATTAAAATTAAATCTAATGTCTACTAATTTTATCCTAAATAGTAATATAATGATTTGTTTGTAAACTAATTAAACTAATCTGAAATATATAGTAAATTAAATAAACTAGGTAGTAAACTATTAAGATCGGAGAACAGACAATAATACGGAATCTAGGACAGTCGAATCCACCACTAATAATATAAGTAATAGATTAATTGGAATGAGAATTAATAGGTTTATCAAGTATCCTAAACTACAAGCCGGAATACTCACAAAAATAGTATTGTGATTAATTAGGTGACATAACTTATCTAACCAAAGCATAAATTATTCAACTTTTTAACCACAAATCATCAAACACCATTGCATAACATCACACTTTGAACTACAAGAACAAAGTATGTAAATTTGATAACAATAAAAACCAATAATTAATTCTACAAGAATAATCATCAATTATATTGCAAACAATAATTAACCCAATAAATAATCTCAATAGCTATGCAATCATAAACCAAAAATCAATTCTCAAACAAAATTAAAATATCAATTCATAATACTAGGGTTTCATCTAAGTCCTAGAAAAAGAAATTAGCTACTCATAAATTGGAGAAACATCACCCAAATATGAGAAACCATGGCTGAAATTTGTTCTGCTCCTGCTGTTCCTTCGTCGCCGATCTTTCTTTATCTTCTATTTCGCCGTCTCCAAAACTCTCGTGCTGCCTCCCACTCTTCTTTTTGTTTGTTGAGTTATGTGGGTTTTTAAAATCAAAGCCCACCTCTTTAAACCTTGTATGTTGCGTGTTTTTTTGTCCGCTAGCTCATAGGGTTTTGCCTTTCTTTTATTTCCTTCCTACTTCTTTACTTGATCTTTGATGCGTGTCTTTGGTGACACCATTGACCTTAGCCCATCTTCTCAATTCTTGAACACTCTCATAAAAGGAAACCCAACTTCCCTTTCACTTCTTGCTTTGTGGTTTGATTCAAATGGGTTTAACCTATTAAAATTGCTAAGGCCCAATTGCGTTTCTTTGACTCCAATATTATAATATATCTGTCAACATTAGATATATTATTAATAGTATAAAATATGACATAAGTCAAACTAATAAATAATCATATAAACACAATTACTAAATATCCTATAAAAAACAATTAAAATCCACAACTTATACTCTATAATACTAATTAGGAGCTAGTAAAAGAGAATAAGAAGGTTATAATATATAATAATTCACACTTATCACCTACCCTTAATGTAATCTTTGTACCCTTTATTCGGTACTTCAAACCACTCAGAATTTTTTTTCTTATTGAATTTTACCAACTTCCCATTAACAATACTAATGCATAAACCGTCATTATTTTCAAAGTTGGAAATAAATTCACTCATTTCAGCTTCATATAAACCCTCATCTAAACTTAACACCTTAGCCCATTTTTGAAATTTCACAACATCAAGAAACTCTACCCACTTGATTTTCTTGCACCAAGAAAAATCAACACAAAGCCCTATGATATACTTAGAAGATTTGGACTTCTTACCACGTCTGGTCGGAACCAAAATTTCTTTCTCCTGCTCTGTTTCAGCATCATCAAGCTCTTCTTCCTTCTTGGGGGAAATCACTTCGTTAGCCGATGAATTTTCTTGAGAACCCAGGGAACCTTCATTGGAGTTTGAAGATTCATTCTCACTTTCATTGTAATCAACCAGAGGAGAAGATTTTTTAGCGGGAAATTTTTTGGTTTCATCAGAGGTTTTACGTTTGGGTGCCATTGAAGAGTTTTGGAGAAGAATATGAAGATGAGAGGTTTTGGAGAGAGTTTAAGCGGTGTTGCAGAGTTGATGGGTTTGAGGTAAAAAGGTGAAAATTACTGTGTAAATTTGGTTTGATGTGATGGAGGCTTTTATTTGGAGTTAGATTTATTGGGTTGGTGAAAATATTTATGGGGGCTCTTACCTTCCTTTCTTAATCCATTGAATTTTAATTTTAGGGTATTAACTTGGACGTTGGTGAGGGGTTGCAATGAATCAAAGGAAATAAAATTTGTGGGAGATGAATGAAGAAAAGACTTAAATTTGTGGAAAAAGAAAAATATAAAAACAATAATAAAAATGAAGAAGATATTTACGGTTTAAGGGAATAAAATAAAAATAAACAATAAAGATGAACTCATGCATGTTACACGTTCAAGCTATATGTACATAGACCTTACCATATTTTGCTCAAGTATATGTGTGGACAATAAGGGGAGTATTATGAAGACCAATGCGAGTTCTTAACATTGACTGTGTAATGTATGAATAAATTCATAAATTTTGATGGTCACTTAGAGGTTTCTTGTAACATAGGGTCTCATTAGAAGTAGCATACTTAGTGAATTCTAATCATCCCTAGCTCTAAGCGAAATTTCTCGAACTTTTCTCTAGGAAGTGGTTTAGTCAAAATGTCAGCAATTTGACTTTCAGTTGGACAAAATTCAACTTTAACAAGACCTTTTTCAACATTGTCCTTAAGAAAATTATGCCTAATGTGTATATGCTTGACCTTGAATGATGTACTGGGTCCTTGGAGATGCATATTGCACTAGTATTATCACAGTATATAGGAAAACACTTAAACTTAATACCAAAGTCTCTTACTTATTGCTTGATCCAGAGGACCTGGGAACAGCATGCAGCAGCAGCCACATACTCTGCCTCTGCAGTGGACAAGACAACAATATTTTGCTTCTTTGAGCTCCATGAGACCAAGCTTGTTCCTAGGTACTGAACAATACTTGATGTGCTTTTGCGATTAACCAAGTCCCCATCATAATACGCATCCAAGTAACTTACTAGGTCAAATACATCACTTCGAGGATAGAACAAACATAAGTCATGGCTTCCTTTCAAATACCTAAAATTCTCTTAACTGCTGTTAAGTGAGATTCTTTGGAATTTGATTGGAATCTTGCACATAAACCAACACTAAAAGCAATATCAGGTCTACTTGCAGTTAAGTAGAGTAAAGATCCAATCATACCTATATATTGCTTCTCGTTTACACACTTACCATTTATATCTTCATCTAACCTTGTTCATGTTCCTATAGGAGTGTGGTTGGTTTTATATTGTTCCAGTCCATATTTCTTCAGCAGTTCCTTGACATATTTTTGTTGATGTATCATTGTTCCTCTTTCGGTTTGCTTGATTTGCAATCCCAAAAAGAAGTTGAATTCTCCCATCATACTCATTTCGAACTCACTACTCATAAGATCAGCAAACTCCTTACAAAGAAGATCATTAGTAGCACCGAATATTATATCATCAACAAAAATCTGGACTACTAATATGTCTGTTCCTTTTGAACGAAGGAACAGGGTTCTATCAACTTTTCCTCTTATGAAATCATGTGAAAGTATATATATATATATATGTGTATATATATATATATATATATATTATATATATATATATATATTGTGTGTGTGTGTGTGTGTGTGGTGTGTGTGTGTGTGTGTGTGTGTGTGTGTGTGTGTGTGTGTGTGTGTGTGTGTGTCTATATATATATATATATATATATGTATATGTATATGTATATGTATATATGTGACCATTTATATCAAGATCCACTATCTTTGCGAGATGGTTTGATGATCTTTTTCAATGTTACTCCAAAAGCGACAAACCAACCGGCTCCAGCTCGTAACGTGTTTTAGGCCTTGCTAAAAGGGCTACATACCTAATTTATTTTGTCTCCATACACTTAAAAAACATTTATGACCAATTTAGTTAAAATGGGTTAAACTTATTTGAGATTGACTTAGAGACACATATAGTCAATCAGGCCTATTAAAATCTAATAAGGGAACCAAAATTCTATTCACACCTATAATAAAGTATAGATTAATTTATACAAGTTTAAATAAATATAAAGATTTTTTGGATAATAACCACTTTATGTTTTACCTACTTTGAAAATAATCACCTTATACTTTTTTATTTTTATTTTACCACCTTTACTAACTTCTTTAATTTCACCACTACTTAATGTTTTCCGTTTATTTTCCATCCAACGTGGCCCCACCTATTGATTTCCTTCAATTCCATCCTATAACTCCATGTTCTTCCATTACTCCTCAAACCTTGTCCAATCTCTCTCAATTGTCAAAATTCTTTCAGCTGAATCTACAAATGAGGAGAGGAAAAATTCATATATTGACTTTGTAATAATTCAATCTACGATTAAATTTCAAAGATTATCCGGACATATCGAGGAGGGATTGAGAGGAAGAAAAGGGGGGAAACAAAATTTTGGACCAAAAATGTTAAGTGGTGGTGAAATGTAAGAAGTTAGTAAAGTTAAGGTGGTAAAATACAAAAAACAAAAAGTATAAGGTAGTTATTCACAAAATGGGTAAAACATAAGGTGGTTATTATAAAAAAAATCCAAATATAAATGCATAAAATTCAATTGAAGAGAACATGTCCTTAAACTTTGTCAGTTTACCTGATTTTTACTAAACATATAAATTATATTATTTATTTGATAAAGTAATTTTCACAAATTCAAACTAATTTATAATGATTCAAACTTTTTAATTTTATTGAGTTTTGTTTTAGGATGTATATTTTTGTTGTTTTCATATCTACTTTTCTTGTGCAAAAATAACTCATGTGATCCTAATGGCCAACCATTAACTTACGTCCCTTGGCAAATCCTCAAAAGCAAAGTGAAAACTTATCTTAACTTGTTTAAATTTATTTGAAGTTATTGAAGCCAACTATGACATGTTCGGCAAAAGTAGTTATATGGAAGTTGTTAGTCATCGCTTTACCTGTTAACTTTTGCGCTAGCTGCTGCCTGCTACCAGCTGGCAGCTGGATGTTAACTGCTTTAAATGTTAAAACCATTAGTATTCGATAAATCTAATTTTTGGGTTAGAACTATTTTCTACCTTCAAAAGTAATTGCTGTATATACTTCAAAAGCTAATTAATGCATTTACCTTTCCAAAACACTACTTCCACACGCTAAACCTATCTTAAAAACAATTTTACCAAATACTAGAGTTCAGTTTGATCACAAAGTTATTATCGAACACGCCTTATAACATTAATTAAAACTTAATGGAATTCATTCGAACTTAGAGTATTTGTGTTTTTTATTAAACGATTTTTTCACCATATACCCCTGACAAATTTTTTTTTGCACCAAATACCCTTGCAACTTTTGAAATTCACCATATACCCCCACCTTTTAAAAAATACATCCATTTACCCTTTTTGTCAACAGACGTTAGGTCCGGTTAGTGGTAAACTTACTTCATGATCTACCCCTAATATGTAACTTTATGCACCATATACCCCTAAATTATGTTACACTTACAACGGTTACTTTTCCAGTTTAAAAAACTAGTCGTTAGAAAGATTAAAGGCCTGCCAGCTTTCTTTATAAAGCCATTCCTACCTAAAATGAATCCCTTAACATATGAAGCATTAGTTCTCATTCAAATACATGCTCCTTAAACTACGAGTCTTCATACATAAGGGTCTCTAACTCTTATTGCATTTGTAGGAGAAAATATGCAATAAGAAGTTCTGAAACTGAAACAAATCCTCAAAGGATGTACTACAAATGTGATTCCTGCAACAATTTCAGATGGTGCAAAGGAAGTTATGACCAAGGTAGCAACATCCATGGAGACACAAATAAAAGGGGCTTCAAGTAATATGAAGGCAGTAGGAAAGAGGGGGAAAGCTCAGTGAACACCAAATTGAAGGAAAACTCAAGCAATTGAAGAAAAAATTGAAACAGCAACAAAAATTAGTTAATGCAACAATAAAAGTAGAACTCGTGTTTGTCATCCCAATGTTTGTAATATTTAAGTGATATGATGTTAGTAGTTTAAAATACCTAATTACTAATGTAGCTTTACAAAAAATTTATTCTTAATGATCATATAATTGTGCTTGACAAAAACAGTGGCTTTCACTTCACAAAGTAGCTTTACAAAAACTTAAATGCCCCAAATCACAAAAAAAAGGCATGCAAGGAGCATCTTGGAACCCTTCAATGTATTCAACTTCACTTCTTCTTAGTCTTTTTCCCTTTTGGTTGCTGCTTTGAGGTACTGGTAGCCTCAGCTGCCCTTCTTTTCTTCTGTTTAGGCTGAGATCCTTGGGCAGTTGAAGTGGAGGCTTTGTCCTTCCTTGCTTTTTCAGTGGAACCACCTCCACAAGTCCTTGCATTATGTCCCACCTCTTTGCATTTGTTGCACTTAACACTGTTGTGCCTTTGACCATTCTTAGCTTCATTTGGCCCTCTCCTCCTCTGTTTGGGAGGTCTCCCAGCACCTCTCTTGATAGAAGGGGGGTAATGGATGGCAGATTGTAGTCTGGCCAATGGCTTGGGTCAGACATAGGGTGAATGTGCTCCCCATATGTCAGCTTGTAAGCCTCACCCTTGAAGTAACGAGACACAAAATCAGAGGGCTCAAGCCTCTCATTGAACATCACCCTTAGTGCATGTTTACAGGGGATACCACACCCTTGCCATTTACCACATTCACATGTCCTATCTGTGAGCTTGCAAGGAAAATAGATATGGCCATCTCTCACCTCAAATTCACCACCCCCACAACTTGTTGCACAACGGAACTTAGATTCATCAGCCCTAGTTGCTAAAAGTTTTTGTGCATACTCTGTCAATTGAGTTGCATCAATGTCAGCAGCCTTAGCAAACCTATCCCTAAGTCTCTTCACTGACCAATGCCTTATAGCTAAAATGAAATGACAAACAGAAAAATATAATTAGTTCCCTATTGCAAGAATGAAAACAAAATCAGCAAAAAAAAAAGAGAAGGTTCACAAACCTTTAAGTAATGTGAGAACAGGGAGATCTCTATAAGGCTTGGTGCATGCATTGAAGCTCTCCACAAAGTTGGTTGTGTTATGGTCACAACAAACTTTGAGGTCAAACACATGCCTGCTCCATTTTTCTATGGTAGAATCTAAATATTCCATAGCTTTGGCATCATAGGCTTTAATTTCCTTCATAGCCTTGTTGAAGACATACTTATTGTATGCATTTGCTGCTGTCCAAAAGAGTTTGTGGAAGGTTGTTCCACTGTAGCCTGCATTTTTGCAATTCATGTATAAATGTTGGCAACAAACTCTCCTAGTTGCCCTAGGGAAGGCAGTATGCAAAGAGGTCTCAACACCCTGACCAAGGAAATCATCAATTATTAGCAAGTGCACAACAATAGTAAGAAGTAAATAAGTAGAAACCTAAACACAAAAACCTTAGCCTCATCCTATCACTAATGAAGGTCCAATCATCTCTTGCACATCGTTCTTGTTGAAACACAATCTGAAGGTTTATGAAGAAGTAGGTCCGATCCAGCTTTCAATGCTCTCAGTGTCTATAATTCCATAAGCAATCAAGAAGATTTCATTGTTTCCATCAATCCCTAATGCTGACAACAGAATACCCTTGAAATACCCACGTAGGTGAACCCCATCAATGCATACAATAGGCTTACACCCTCTTAAAAAACCCCTGAACTGTGTTGCAAATGAGAAAAAACATGCAAACAAACTGAGGGGCAACATTTGCAGTGTTCCCAGTCCAAGTGACAAGGGCACAAGATCCGGGGTTGGTCTCTTTGATCACTTCTGCATATTTTGGCAACAAAGAATATGAATCTCCAAACCCCCCATAGATGAACTCCTTGGACATCACTTTCACCTTGTACAACAACCTTGTTTTCACATTCACCCTAAACCTCTCCAAGGCTAATTTATGTAGGCCATCAATTGGTACATCTAGGTTTGCAGATTATGGTCAGCAAGGTGTTTGCACAGCCACACAGAGTTGACCATAGGATTTTCCTCTATCTCCCACATGCCTTATGCTCCCCCCTCAATGTCTTGATTGCTCAGCTGATTTTATCACCAATCATAGAGGCATGTATCCTCCAATGGCATGCCTCCATTGCACAACGTGCTGTGAACCTCTTAGAGTCAGCCTTCTCCATAGTTATTGCAAATCCCTTTTGGATGCAATAGTCTCTGAGCACTTCCAAAAATAGTGCTTTGGTTGGGAAAATCAACCATGTATCTAGCTTGATAGACCCAAAAGGGGCTTTAACCCAAACCTTTCCATTTTGGTACACCATATCCAAGCTAGAACTACCATCAAGACAATCCTCAAAACTCTTGTCAAGGCATGTATCCTCATCTTCAATGTCATCCTCCTCTACAATGAAGTCACTCATCAAAATATCCTCATCATCAGTCTCCCCTTCAACAGACTCACAGTAGGTCCCATCAGATGATCCATCACCATCCTCCTCATCAGTCTCCTGACTCAAAGACACAGGAACTGGGACCTTTTTTCTCCCTGTACCCTTCCTACCAGTGCTCTTCTGTTTGGGTACATAAATCCCAAACTTCTTTGTTGTGCTCTTAGGCACCCTAAAATCCCTCAGATCTTGTTCTTGGTGCCTTTTTTGGTTTAGAAGAAGTAGGAATCTCATGTTGTTCAGAGACTGGTGTTAGTTGCGTGTCTTGCCTATGAATTGGTGGTGTAGGTGTGTGTTGTTCAGTAACTGGAGGTTCTTGTGTGTGAGATAGGGCTCTATGTTTGTTGTCTAGTTCTAGGTCTCCTAACTGGAGTGCTTTTCACCCTTTTTTTTTGGGTGGGGGTAGGTGAGTGAGGTGGTGGTGTAGGGTCTCTGGGTGGTGAAGGAGGTGGTGTAGGTTGTGTTAGAGATGAGTGAGGAGGCGGTGTAGCGTCTCTGGGTGGTGAAGGAGGTGGTGTAGGTTGTTTGGGAGGTGAATGAGGTGGTGGTATAGGGTCTCTGGGTGGTGAAGGAGGTGGTGTAGGTTGTTTGGGAGGTGAATGAGGTGTTGTAGGGTATGTTGGAGGTGAATGAGGTGGTATAGGTTGTTTGGGAGATGAGTGTTGTGGTGGTGTAGGTTGTTTGGTAGGTGAGGCAATGGGTGTGGGCTCTTTTGGAGGTTGAGAATCCCCTGGACAACACTCATCAGCCCCCTCAGTTGAGTACACCCTCATGTACTCACAAATCTTGACATCATCCATAGAGAGGACATGCATCTCTATAGCAATCAACAACCTCCTTGTCTCCTCAACTTCCCTATCTTCTTCCTCTTCTTTCCTTCTTCTTTCCTCTTCCTCTACTTGCCTCTTTTCTTCATCTTCCCTCTCTTTCCTTAGAATCTCTTGCACTCTCTTTATATTTTCCAGTATATCCTTCTCAGCTTGTTCCCTTAATTCAACATATGACCTAAATACTGTCCCAGGGTTGTTTGTTTCCTCCACGCACATCTCTATGGTGTATGTGCCCCTTCCAAAAGACCACACCTTAGCCAAGTCAACATCACTCTCAATCTCGAATTTCCTATTAGTCCTAGGGTTATGGACAAGTAACCTAAATTCCTTAGGGAGATACACATTCTGTTTAACTGATTCCTCCATAACATCCTCATACAAACCCATTAAGTGACACAAGTCAGTGTCTTCAACCCTCAGATCAAAATCGTGATTGTTATAGTGTACAAGTAACCAAACAGATGCCATCCTAACCAAATCAACAACAAAACCAACAAAATTCCAACACAAATAAGCATAATACAATTCATTGAAAGGAAAAACATTCAAAAATTTGCTATGACGAACTAAAGACATACTTCCATAAAAAACGAAACAAAGAAACCCTAAAACGCACAAAACCCTAATGAAAAAAGTTCAAGAGCAACAATTGTGAACAACACAAATAGAGGGAGATAAGAACGAACTTGGAATGAAAATTAGGAGCCCTGAAATTTTTGAACCTTCAATCAACTTTCGCAATTCACCAAGTCCGCGTTTTTTCCTTCCTCAAGAAGACCCATGAACAAATTTTGCACCAACAGTGTATCTCTTTCAATTACACACAAACCAGTGTGCAAATCTCTCAAAATGGGTTAGAAATTTTGGGTTTCCATGGCTGTCTAAGCTCTTGGAAAACAGAGGGAAAGAAGTTGAGAATGAAATGGGCGTGGTTTTTTTTTAAAACTGTTGGATTACTTCTTTCCCCAACATAACCATAATGGCTTCATAGCTTACTGGCAAACTTGTAATAAAAAGCTAATGGCGAGTTAACGTCTGTCAACAAAAAGGGCAATAAATGCTATTGTACGGTTGGTGGAGGGGTATATGGAGAATTTCAAAAGTTGCAAGGGTACTTGGTGCAAAAAAAATTTGTCAGGGGCATACGGTGAAAAAACCGTTTATTAAAAGAAATAGCTTAGTCTTTTAAAGAAAAACTTGAATAGACCCAGTGCACAATAACTTAATATGCACCAAGTATCGTATGATATAGTCAATTTTTATTTGATATTGTCAATTTTTATTTGATATTGTCAGTTTTTGTATGATATATTACTTTTTGTATAGTTAGATTTGTATGATATAATTAGTTTTTAAATTATGTGATATAGTCAATTTGAGTTCATATTAAGTTTTTGTGAACTCGGTCTATCCAAGACATGTTTTTCATTACTCCCTCTCTAACTTTCTACATGATAAATTTGATATTTTTGGTTTTTTATTCCAATTATCGATCATCCATATCTAATATCTTTATGTACAAATTAAATTACTAAAAGTAAACTATAAAAAAGTTAATATTTATGAAAAACTTCAACTTAAGAAAAAAGGTATAATCTATTCAACTTATTTTTGCTTATATGAACTAATTAGACCTTATTTAGTCCTTATTAGATTATGTCTTAACTTACTATACCTTATTTTGTAAGAGTGTAAGACCTTATTTTGTGAGAATGGAAACAAGCAACCTTTTACTAAAAAAAAAAGGTCCTTGTTGAGTAAGGCTTTGGCAAGCAGAAAGGTCGGCCGATATCTTTATGGAATGAAGCATCGTCATCGAGCTGGCGAGAGAAATCCTCTATAAGTCTCTGCGTTTTGAACGCTGAGGAACCTCAGAGAAAGAATTTGAGGACTTTTTACCGACACAGGATAAGCCAGGCCTGTTCCCGAAACCAAAGTAAGAAAGGTTAGAAGTGTCATACTTTATTTTTACTGAATTGTAGTTATGCGAACTTTTCTAACTTTATTAATTCTTTTTAGACCTTATCTGAATTTATTAGAATACTTTTTTCTAATAAAAACTGAATATAAGCTAAACAAAAGAAGCCCAAAATCTCACAATAACGCAAAACCATAATTATAGAATAAAACAAAGGTAGCAAGAAAAAGAGGAAAAAAAGAAAAAAAAAAAAGGAACTTGAGTAAAGAGACTGAGGTAAGGACATATTTTCCACGTAATCATAGAAGTATTGGATGACGAAGGCATGCAGTCTGTTTGTTGAACGTGTCAGAAATATAAGAGGGATTTTGGAGAAGCAGATTATCGAAGTGTCAGACTGTCAGTGATTCAGTGGTTGCATGTACTTTAATAACCTTTGGGTTCATCAAAAGTGAAAATTAACCTCTTGCCATTTGCTTTTACGAGTACGTCCGAGTATTCCATTTCCTGCAGATATTGCATCTCTCCATATAAATAAAAGATAATTTATTAAAATAGGTCTTTTATATTTGAATTTTTTCCCTCAATAATGCTCAAATGCAAATTATTTCTCATTATACGCCGCAATCAAAATTAATTTCCTCGGTACTATCCACGTCAACATGAACTCAGAGAAAATATTCTTTTTCATTTTTCTCCTACAAAACCGCTACCTCGAGTAGCGGTTCCTATGATAAGGACGAAATAGCAGTCCATCTTAGAAAACCGCCACTGCAAATAGCGTCTTACAAAGTAAAACCGCCACTTGCATAAGCGATTTTGTCTAAACTGATTGTGATTCATGCCTGCATCCTCACTTGCAATGTAATTCAAAGAAAAATCCCCAAATTCAAAAATTTAATCATGTAAAGCAAAAGAGAATTCAGAAATCATATTAAGAATTTCAAGGTCGCAAGAAAATCGGCAAAAAGCGGATACAATGAAGCAAATCAAATAAACTTACAAAATTAGGAATTAAATTAATTACAAAGATAAACATACAAAATTAGGGATAAAATATATATCAAGGAGTGAGAATCCCTGAACTTACAAAATCAAATACATCTAGCACAAATTTTTTGTTGGCAGCCAATAAAAAAAATCAACTAATTACAATAATTTTTTCATAAGAATAATAATTAAACAACAATTTTTTTCACCTTTTTTCTCAAATCTAAAAAATCTGCCACCATCTAACTTTTTTCTTTTTACCTTTTATCTCAAATCCAAAACACTAGTTGATCTTGGCTTGCTTTTACATTTTTGATGTTGATTATTGTCTCCTTTGCTACTGTCCATTGAGGCTTTCATCTTGTTTGTTAATTGGTTCACACCCCAAGCTTGTTGCACCGATCAAAATCGACTGTGGATGCATGTCCAATTTAAAGCAAAAATCAGCAAGAAGTCATCACAAAGAGGGAGATGAGATCATTATTTATTTTTTTGAAGCGAGGAGATGAGATGAAAGTGTTTTAAATGAAACATTGGGTGAAGTGACACTATTTATTGATTAATTTTGACTCCAATTTATTGCCATTATATAAAGAAAAATATAGTCAAGTGGGATCTTGTTAGATTTGTCTCGATGCATACTATCAAATTATAACTTTTTCATATTTTTTACGTGTACACAACTAAAGATATTAATGATTAAAGAAACGTGTTAGGTTGCGTGAAAAAGCAAACGTTTCATTTAAAACAGAACGGAGGAAGTATGTGTTTTGGGTTGGCTTGCATGAGAGAAAAGAAGACATCAATAATCAAGTAATAAGTATATTATTTCCCAATGTGAACATTGCTATTCATTCAGTAAACCGCTAGTGTGGATAGCGGTTCATTCAGTAAACCGCTAGTGTGGATAGCGGTTTTTCCTGGGCCAAATTTTTAAAAAAAAAAATTGTATGTCAAATCTGACGTGGACGGTATCAATGGAATTAATTTTGATTGTGGCGTATAATGAGAATTAATTTGCATTTGAGCATTATTGAGGGAAAAAATTCTTTTATATTTCTCCGACGGAAAAAAAAAGTCTGGTAATTTATAAATAACTAGTTTTTAGACTCGGGTTATATCCTGGGTAATTATAATTTTTATTTATTAATATTTTACTTGAACTTTATAACACCAAACATTACTTGGTTTAGTGGTTAAGACTTTAAGTATAAAATTGTATTGGTTTAATTATCTATACAAAACTATATGAGTTGATCTACAATCAGTATTATTATGTATTGTTATTGCTTTATTCTTAATTTTACCTTATTCTATGTAACTTTCACGCGGAGGACAATCTTTACCAGAGGCTAGTCCGAGTCTTGCCCTTTCCACCAAATACCGTCGAGCATATTTCATCTTCACCAAATATCCTCCTACCTTTCGAAATTCACCTTATACCCATCAAATTGGTACATAATTCTATTTGAATTCTTGAAAGGGTACGAAATGAATTAAAGGTTGGGTCAATTGAATAAATAAATTTCTTTAAAACTCACCATATACCCTTAATAACTAACAACCATATTTGCCTTTTCAGTAATTAATCCTTAATTTTGGTAGGGGTGATATACCAAGAACACTAACGGCCCGTTTGGTTAGATGTTATAAATGGTGGTAATGGTAATGCATTATAGTGTAAATTTGTAAAGGAAATCCCACTTCATTACCCATGGTAATGCTACTTGATCCCAAAACATCTATTTTCTTCCTAAAATCTCATTACCATCCATTACCACTTGGGAAGGTGGTATTGGATGGTAATGAAAATTTATATAGGAAAACCCATATTTTATGATGAAGTTTCATTACCATGGTTATTGACATGAGAACTTCTTTACAAATTTACACTAAATTACATTACCATTACCACCATTTATGACCACTAACCAAACGGGCCGTAAGTACATGTTGTAATTTACATAACTGAATGTCTAGATATAGAAAAACTACTTGCTGAACTTTCAAAATAGTATCTACATGTTCTTTTTCTTCCTACTCATATTCAACTTTATACTTTCACTAGGCTAGTGCCCATGATATGCATGGAAATACCTCTCAAAAAAATTATAAACGTTGAAACCTATTATAGTTTTTTTGTTTAAATTAAAAATTGAATTGTAAGTTAATCTAAAGTAAGAGTGATCATCGACGATTTTGGCACGATATCCGAACATAGATTTTTGTGTAAATTCATGCCAAAATTATTCCCTCGCATGCAGAGTTTTGAATTTCAGAAAAATATTAAAAAATCACACCTTAAGATTATGTTTTCACTACAACCACGAGGATGTTCATTATTCATAAAAGGAGTCAACATATCCTGCCGTCAAGTTTCCGTCAACTGGGTTAATCGGAAGGCCAAATCATCCTAATTAATGCAAATAACCTCTAATTAACTTAATTAATACTATTAAATCTTAATTAACTCTAATTAAACCCTAATTCCCCCTAGTTATTTAAATCTCCACCAACCGGCCACCCCAGTCCTCAATCGGCAGCCCCAACCCCTGCACACACACCTACGCCCAACCACCACCACCCTCGAAAACCACCCCCTCCCCTTCTCCACCATACCCACCACCCTAGTCCACATCCCCCCAAAACCACCTCCTCCACTTCCCCCACCCCCCACCCACCTCCCCGGTTAGTAAACTACCCATCTCCCCTGCCCCCACCCCGACTCCGGCTATTATGCTCACCCCTCCACTTCCTCACCCCCAAAATGTCAGATCTGTTGCGATTGCTCACCCTTCCCCCTTTCCAACCCGTACCCAAATTGACCTTGGAAATCACATGCTATGCTGACTTGGGTAAGGTGGGAGGTGGGGCCTTGGCGTATATTGTCGTTTGGGTGGTGATTGCTGACATGGAGGAGAGAGAAAGGTGGGTTGTCTGGCGGTTGCTGACGTGGAGGAGAGAGAAGGGTGGGTTGTGTGGAGGTTGCTGACGTGGAGGAGAGAGATGGCAGGTGGGGTGGTGTTAATGGTGGCGTTGTTGTGGGTAGTGGTGCAGAGAGATTTCAATTGTTTTTCTTAAATACGATAATTAACGAAGACTTGACGACAGTGTTAAGTCATATATATATTTTTGAAAACTTCACGGGCACCTTGAGACCACGAGGGTACCCTGTGCATTTTTGTAAAACTTAGAATTACCTAGTTAAAAATCCGTTATTTAAATTCTAATTTATTTTTAAAACTCTATTATTTGAAAAACTCGCTCCAATTTTAAAGCCAATTCGTCATTCTTTTCAAATAGTACAAAATCATATTCTTTTCAAATAGTACAAAATCATAGTTACTAATTTTTAGGGAAAGTTGTGGTGCTAAAATAATGGGATTTTCTGTGGGTATATTAGGCATAATTTGAGACATCATAATCGGTACTTTTTTAACATTTGAATGGAAAAAGATACATTTTATGATTTTATTAATTGAAAGCCATACGACGCCTACAATCGATATTAAAGATTAATGAAACATAATCTAACATAATGATAAAATAGAGTTCCTTTACGGTATAACTATGATAATAATGGAACATAACTGACAATATGGCGCGCATAACCTCCGTTTATTCGTTGAATCTTGCAGCCTTTTATGAGAGCGTCTATTATTTTGACGTAGCTTTGAGATAATAGCTTTTTTTTGGAATTTGTAGGTAGCGTACAAAAACCCAATTATGATTGCAATCTGTACAACAAACCATCAATAAACTGTATCCTTACAACAAACCATAAAAACCAAACTTTAAACTCCCACAAGAAGAGACTAATATATCAAACTCCAAACTCTTACTAGACGAGACAAATAACCTAAAAATTGGGTCGAAAACTCTCCAATTGAGAGAGAAAGGAGGATTATTATTAACGAAGACTAGAAGAATAAGTGCATAAAAGTAGAAATTGGGGCTTACCACCATTGAAAAGGATGGTGGCAAACCCAAAATGGCTGAAGAAAGACTAGGGTTTTTAGGGAGAAAAGGGAAATAAAGAGAGATACGACAAGTTGGTCTCATAATTGGAAATTTATTAGTATTAAAAAGTATTTACATAGATATTATGGAGGAAATAATCTTTTTATATGAAAATTACTACCATATTAGGAGAGATACTTTTAATCATTTTTTTGACAAGAGATATATATTTGCAATGGTTAAAGAATAAAATACACACAACTTCCATTAATATCTTCAATTATTGATTAGTGAAGAATTACATAAGATATTTCGCAATACATATTGAGAAAAATCCAACAATATGTTACATAATAATTTTTTATATATATATAACCTCCGGTTTTTTTACTTGCAATATAAATACATGACACAAAAATTTAGGAGAGGTGAGACATAGATGGAGATTAAAAAAAGGACTGCTATGTGCTACTTCTAGGAGAGAGAAATAGAAATGATATTGCCAAAGTTATCAATATTGCAAGTAATATGCAACTTTTTAAAATAGAAAATATTGCAAATAAAAATAAACAAAGAATATATTAATCAAAAACTTTTAGTAAAATTAGTAAATAAATAGTACAAAAGTCACAGATAATAAATGGTAACAGAGTAATAATATCTGCCAAGTAAATTAAAGAATTAAAAATTTCTTACCAAACATTAAAATACCATTCCAAATCTGGGCCACAAATTTTTCCAAACACGGGCTTAACATCTCCATCGTTCTAGACGAGATATTCATATACCACCTCTTTTGCCAAAAAAAAAAAAAAAAAAAAAAAAAAGGTCAAAAAGTATTTAAAAAGTTAGTTAACTAACAAAAGCCAAGCATAACCGTTAATGGACCCACTACACACGTGGCATAGTTCCACTAGCAGAAAATCATTTTTGTACTTTTTTGTCCGAAAACACAAATGAGTTTGTTGTTCTGTTTTTCCTCTCATAGCACATCAGGGATCATCACACTCTCTTTCCCTCTATTTCTTTATGCTCTCAAATCTAAAAATTCTCCCCTTCTGCGATTACAACTATCCCTTCTAATATAAAATAAACATGGAAACATGTAATTCTCTTCTGGAGATTTATTAGGAAATTCTTTCAAGTAAAAAAGAAAAAAAGTTATAACCCCGAATCAGAATAAAGAAGAAAAAACAAAGATGGATCATATGGTGATAGGGGGAGCAACGGATCTTAGCTTAGGAGATTCCAATGAATTGGAAAAGGAATCGAAACTCCCTCTTAGCGACCGTCTTAAGGTTTTCAAAAGCTCCCAATTCGATGCCGATTCCTTCATCAATTCTAAATGTCACAACATGGCCGAAACGGTATTGTCTTATTGTACCAAATTTTATTACTACATTTTTATGATGATTAATTGTTGAGTCGAGACTTACATTGTCGAAATGTAATTAGATTTGGATATGTTAGTGGTAATACTAGAGTATTTTATTACAACGCAATCAATGTACACCTGGGTGTAATGTCCGCATTTAGTTTAGGCTCATCTATTTATTGAAGCTCCGCCTTTCTGCTTATTTGCCTTGAAAATGAGCAATTATAAGAGAAATTGTTATTTTGTTATTGTGCCTTCATTAATTTATTTGTATTTTGATAAATAGGAATTAAAGCACTTGACAAATTATCTAAAGGAACTTCATAAGGCAGCAGCTGAGGAGATGCGTAAGAGTGTATATGCTAATTATTCTGCTTTCATTCGGTCAGCAGAATTATCTCACTACATTCCCATTTAATTATATATAATCCCTCTTTAACTTGTCGAATCTCTTAAGATTGTAAAACACAATTTTGCCAAAATTATCTAAAGACGAATGTAGCTTAATATCAAACAGTATGACACCAAACAAGAGGGGGACAAAGGAGGCAGAATCTTAAAAAAACAATATGCCGTTGTTCCTCGTTTGGTAACAAATCAAATTGTTTGATGTGTAGCTATATTTCTAAAATGTGATACACCTGCACAACTTGCAGGACTGCAAAGGAAATATCAGCACTTGAAGGCCAACTTCTATCACTTCGAAACCTCTTATCAGCTCAAGCAGCAGTTGTTCATGGCTTAGCTGATGGGGTCCACGTTAACTCGTTATCACCGGGTCTACAGGGCCCAGCTGATGAAGACATAACAAAGAAGAAAAACAGCGAGCTCACCAAGATTGAGACCTGGTTGAATGAGTTTCTTGAGACTCTCGAAGTGCTCTTAGCTGAGAGAAGGGTAGAGGAAGCCTTAACAGCCTTAGATGAAGCCGAGGGAGTGGTGGAAGATGCTAATGACAGAGTATCCTTGAACCCAGCAATGCTAATATCGCTCCAAAATGCCATCACAGCTAGCCGACTGAAGTTAGCTGATCAATTAGTGGAAACAGCTAGCCAGTCTTCGACTAAAGGAGCTGAGAGAAGAGCGGTTGTGTTGGCACTTAAAAGACTAGGGGATGGCCCGAGAGCTCATACGCTACTTCTGAATGCGCATCGCCAGAAACTGTACCAGATTATGCAGACTTTGAAGCCTGCTGCAGCAACTTCCAGTGCCAGTTCAGGTACATTCTAGTTTTGTATGAGATGGTCTTACAATAATTTGTGGTCGGACTAGGGAGATCTTTTCCGGCTTCTAAAGGAGACTTAGGGTGTATTTTCTTCACCTCAAAATAGTAAGTTTTAGGGCTGATCAGGTCTAAATAAAAAAGTTGTAGACATTAGGTGAAATAAGAGCCTATTAGGTCTGATCAAGTTTAATAACATCTGTTAAGATAAGTTCGAAGAAAATGCACTCCTATTATAAAATCTCATATTCCCTCCATCCTACAATAATTTAAACAATATTCTTTATGTTCTGTCACATGATATTTTGAATTCTTGACTTCCGTTATTGGCATAGACCCACTAATTTTTTTCAATTATTAACTTTTACATCTCTTTTGGGATCACTATCTCATTTCACATTAAATTTACCTGTATGAGATGGTCTATCAATAAAGATTTGTTTGCAATTTCAGGGGCAGCATACTGCACTAGTCTATCGCAGCTCGTATTCTCCACCATCGCACAAGCATCAGGTGATTCTCTGGCTGTTTTCGGGGAGGATACTTCATACACATCAGAGTTAGTCACATGGGCGGTTAAGCTAACAGAGAAATTTAGTGTTTTTGTAAGGAGGCAATCACTTTCTCAGTCAGCTGCTTCAGGGAATCTGAGAGCAGCTACTGAGTGTGTGCAAATCTGCTTGGGACATTGCTCGTTGCTTGAGTCTCGAGGACTTGCTCTTTCTCCTGTTCTGCTGAAAGATTTCAAGCCGCTTGTTGAACAGGCGCTTAGTGCTAATTTAAGAAGGATTGAGCAAAACTGTGCTGCTCTTGCTTCTTCTGATGATTGGTCTCTGACACTTTCACCTGGTTCTGTGAATCAACCTAAGCTCAGTAGCAGTGCCCACAGATTTAATTCTATGGTCCAGGTTCTCCTCATCACCTAATACAGTTTTATTCAGACTTCATGGACTCATTGAAACAAATCTGACAACATCCTACATGATAATGCAATAGTATATTAGTAAAGAAATGCGGTTAGACTTTGTATATTTAACTGCAAAAGTCAAAGTGTTGTGATAATTAAGAAACAGAGTGAGTAGTAGCTAAGTTGCATATGCATACATATACTTATGAGTTTCCTCTTTCAGGATCTCTTTGAAGATGTACAACCCCTAGAGACTCTACAACTAGGGACTCCATTACTCGAAGGTTTAGTACAAGTGTTTAACTCCTATATAAACACCCTGATAAATGCGTTCCCGGTATCAGTAAGCGAGGCAAACCAAGATGGTCAAGGAGTCTCAATCATCAAGGTGGCTGAGACTGAAGCCCAACAGCTTGCTTTGCTAGCCAATGCACTGGTTCTAGCTGACGAGCTTCTCCCTCGTGCTGCTGCAAAGCTGTTGCCCTTTAACCAAACTAACAGAAATGAAGAACCTTCTAGAAAAGACTTAGATCGACAAAGCCGTGTAGCAGAGCAAAGAGACTGGAAAAAGAGGCTCCAAAAATCAGTTGATAGGTTAAGAGATAGCTTCTGCAGACAGCATGCTCTTGAACTCATCTTTACTGATGATGGTGACCTCCGTCTTACTGCACAGTTATATACTAGATTGGATGGCTATGCCCAGGAGCCTGAATGGTTCCCTTCTTCGATATTTCAGGTTCTCTATTTCATCTACACCTGGATTTTACTGACATGAAATTATATTTATTGATGTTTGTTGATTTTTTAGTGTTTGATCTCATATGTAATGACTGATCTTAATAAATAAAAACTTTCCTTTCTTTTGAGTGATTTCTTAGGAATTATACATGAGGTTGAGTCAGATAGCTGCACTTGCATCAGAGATGTTTATAGGAAGGGAAAGATTCGCGACATTACTGTTAATAAGATTGACAGAGACAGTAATTTTGTGGATTTCTGATGATCAAACTTTTTGGGAAGAAATTGAGCAGGGGACAAAGCCTTTGGGTCCTTTTGGCCTTCAGCAGGTAGGATGTTATCTTTCACATTATCAATAAATCATCTCAACTTATTAAAAAAAAAAAAAATGTTCATAGTTGTGGGGACTTCTGTTCTGTAGTTTTACTTAGATATGGAGTTTGTCATGCTGTTTGCATCGCAAGGCCGTTTCTTATCTCGAAACCTTCAACAAGTAGCTAAAAACATCATTGCTAGAGCTATTGATGCAGTTTCTGCTACTGGGATTGATCCTTATAGGTTAGTTATCTTTACGTTTATGTTTCAGCAAAATTTTATGTACTATGAAGCACATAAATAGTTGGAACTTGGTTTCCTTGTTTCCGAAACGTTTTCCATTCTGGAAATCATAGTTATTTCCGTGCTATAATCTTGGAAATGGCTAGAACATGAGGAACGAGCTGTATTGATACCCCAACTATTTCCGTGCTACAATATCTAGGTTATTAAACAAGCTAACTCCTTAATTCCATTATACTGTATCCTTGTGCAGTACATTGCCAGAGGATGAATGGTTTGCGGAAGTAGCACAGATAGCAGTAAAAATGTTAGCAGGAAAGGCCACTTTTGGAAATGAAGAGCAGGAAGTTGTTAGCCCCACAGCATCCATGTCCTGAAGTTTAACATGATAGAGTTTGTATGTAACTCTTCTGTTTACAAACTAATTCTTGGCCGTTCGAATCATTGATGATCAATCGTTCATGCACTTCATGGATGATTATAATTTCAAGATAAGGTTGTGGAGAGGAGGGGGTGAAGTGTAGTGTATGTTGTTAATTGTTATGGTAGTCGTGAGAGCATGGTATCAGTATCCTAGCCATGAAAATACCTATGATGCACGGACACTCTTTATGGGTCAATGTTTCTCGTTTCCGACACTTCTACGTTTCCGACACTTTGGGACACTTTCATAAACTTTGAATTTTTTTCTTCAAAATAAATAGTGGATTGAAACAAGACCGACATAGTTTTTTATTACTAAAAGAAACGTTTTCCCTCTAAAAGCTTACCTTTTCCATTTTAACGTCTTTAAATCTCTCAAAGTATATATAGCCTAATCTACTATCAAAACTGTAAAATATTGTGTCCACGTGTCCGTGTCCCGTATCCATACAACTTAGGAAGATACTTGTTAAGAGATCAACAAACTTTTTGATGAACTAGCTGTGATTGTACGTAGGAAATAATAGATGAAGATAGATGAACATGATTTGGAGGGTAGCTAGAGAGGCATTTATATAAGGAGACATTGCGTGAATTCCAAGCAAGGTGTTAGAAGAGGGGAATAAAAGGTATGCTATAGTTCCTAAAATTCACATTAAAGATATATGGACTTTTTTTACTATATTTTATATTGTTTTTCAACATATATATCCTACAACTTTAAAAAATTTAGAATATACCCCTCATTTTTTAAAAATTTATCATATATGCCCTTAAGGATTAACAATTATAAACTTTTTCGATCATGAACCCTTGATTCCGTTAATAAACCCTAATTAACTCCTTTTTTACCTATTTACCCTAATTGATCATTATTGGAATACTATTTCTGTATATTTTTTTATCTTTCGTACTTTAACTATATGCGTTTGTCAAGGTACTTTTTTGACCTAAATATCTTTCATTACATAATAGTAAAAATCATAACGACTGAATATTAATAAAGTACTCGTTGAGACTAATTAAACAATAACTCACATGACTATATTTTTTCTTATATATTTAGTGAAATTTAAAAGATTTTCTCTCATTATGAATAACGTCAAGATTTCAAGTGAGAAATAAAAGAAAATTACAGAGGGAGTGTTAGGCCAAAGAAAGATATTATATATGGAGGAAGAGATATAAAGGGGAGATAGGTGGTTTTTTTTTTTGAAGGGAGGCAATAGGTGGTGTCTATATGTCGATTACTATTTAGTGATGGAACTAGTTTTTGAAGCTTGTGAGATACACGGGTTATTTTTTATAGACAAAATTGGTCTCAATAGTCAATACCACAAACTATGGCGCGGGTGCAACCAACACCACGAACTTGGACTAGTAACTAAAACACCACCAATTATGGGGGCCTGGGTGCAACACGTGCCATAAATGACGCCGGAGCTCCATTTTCTCGTGGGAGACGGGAAATCCTCGTTAATTTATTAATTTTTTTGGGGTAAAATTTGCCGTAACACCCGAAACTATGAATTGAGTGAATGTAGTACCACCAACTTTGACTCAATATTCAAAATATCACAAACTATCAGACTTGTTTTTAGCTTTTAATGCCTTCATTTCCATTTCAACCTCCATGTTTTTCCTAAACATAATTGTCAAGCTTCAATTTTGTCGAACATATAGATAACAACTCAACCATAATACATTCTCAGTTTGGGAAAAGACAAAACTAAACAACTCCATGTCAATTTTCCTTTACGGGGTTGACGACGCACGCCATGCTTCATCAGTCCATCAAATATCCCACCAATTCCAAACGATAAATTGCATTTTATGAAAGCTTTCTACAGAGATTTTTCAAACCACATCCCACACATTTAAGCATAGTAGTGCCCGTTGAAGGGTCAGGCTTGATATCAAATTTGACGCCAAGAAAGTCCTTTACAAGCCTTAAAATTTCTATTCCGTAGGGAGAAAGTTTCCCAACTCGAACTTTTGAAAGATCTTGCGGACACAAAGCACATAGAATAAATAGCAAGCCCTGAAAAAGCAAAAAAATAGGGGGTAAAAAACTGGTTAGTGTTATGGGTTAGAGGTTTCCAATATGTAAACTTACCAATATAAGGTACTAAGGGCATCCTTAATGATGATTGAAAAAATAAGATCAAGTACTTGATCTTATTTGGGTCCTCTTATTGATAATTGAAAAAAATATCATGTGTTGATTGGAAAAAAAAAATGGTATGGAACGAGTGAAAACTTGATCAGGCGTGGGAGTGGGACCCACCACCTGATCTGACAAAAAACGACGAGTTTTGGCTGGGAGAAAGCAAAAAAAAATTAACTTTTGTCAGATTTCTGACGCGCGCGTCAGAATTAATATGACACTTGTCAAATTCTGACAGGTTAGAGAAATAATACAATTACAAATATTAAAAATGAAATATCTTAAAAAATACAAAGCCAAAAAAAATAAAAAAATTACCAATGGCTCTATTTTTTAGAGATCTACAAATAGAGACCCATTTTGTAATATTTTGGACAACTTTTTTTTTCTAGCTATTTACTAATTTTCTATAATTTTGCTTATTTTATATGAAATATCTTCCACTTTTACACTCTAAAAAAAATTAACAATATTTTTGTGCATTTAATTTAGTTAATGTTAAAAACGCTAATTATGTATTTATTTAATTAATTTTTTTATCAATTAGTAATAAATATTAAATATTATTAAAAAGTAAATAATAAAAATATTGTATAGTGGTGGTGGGGTGATGAGAGAGAAAAAATAATTGGGTGGGGTAAAAAAGTAGTTGGGTAGGTAAAAGTAGTTGGGATGATCTTTTTTTTGGTTCATTGTTAAGAAGAAAGTGGGAAAAGATTGTGAGATGTAATTTTTCAGAGAGAGAAAGTTAGAAAGAGAGTGGGATGATCTTTTTTTTTCATTCATCATTAATGGTGCTCTAAAATCAAAGTATGATAATAATGTTGCTAAAATGATTTAGAAAGGCATTCATGTAATAGAAAATAGGAAAAATGGTTACCAACCGTCAAAACAATCATTTATTTCTAGCTACGCCTCACCTTGGGAAATTATCTCTTTGATTATGGATTCGGCTAAGGAGCTGAAGAAGTTTCACGTGGTGTCTATTAATTATTGCTACAGGAAGCTAATCAAGCGGCGAATTTTATGGCTCATAGGGGTCATGATGCCTTCGTTACTGTATTGTGTTTTCTTCTTCTGATTTGTTGTTTTCTACCATCATCCGTAAGGATGCTGTAGGTTGGTCCTATCCTAGGGGCCAGACCTAGTTTGTTTCTCCTCAAAAAAAAAAAAAAAAAAAAAAACAAAGTCGGGTGACCAATTTACCTATTGGACTTATAATGCATTTAAGCTCGCACTTAATCCATCCCTAAAAATCAATATTAGTCTTAAGATCCATATTAGATTGAGATCACTTGGTTACATCTATCAATGACATGTTCCTGAAACAAGCTGAAAGGAACAAAGCTTCATAAGCTGAAAGTAACATAGCTTACATGTAAATTGGACACCCAGTGAAGAATGTGTCAAACTTCTAAATGACATAGATCAATTATAAGTTAAAATCGAAAATTTTAATTAGTAGACCATACATAAGTGTATATGGTGCACATCATGCACAAAGCCTAACCATCTTAGCCTTCCTGCTATAACTGCTAGTTATTTTTGAAAATTTTTGAAGGTTCTTTATTTTTCTTTTCCATAAAAAGGCCAAAACTCCAATTTTTCCATGGTTTGCGTACCCTGAGGATCCTACAAACTTGTGTAGGATCCTTTTTGCCCAAATATTTTGTGCTTGAAACAAAATACTAGATAGCTCCCTAACCAACATCATTATAAAATGCTGAGTGTGTGTTTATAATAAAGTTCCAAAATGTTCCTTTGGCTCAAAAATGATGAAACAAGGAAATTTCAAGTTTCCTTTTTGCATCATGAGATTACAGAGGTACGACTTCAGTTTCCATCAATGAGAAAAATACCTTCCTCCCTAATTAAGACAATTTTACAATCTTCCGACAAATTAACCAATGTGAAAAATGGTGCTAATTATACCAATCTAGTTAATAGCTAGCAAGAACCACAAACAATACATAACCTATAAATAATTGTGCTTTTCTATAAGCTCAACCCTAGGTGTAGAAATCATCACCCCTTTGCTCTGCATCACCAAGTAATGCAACTATAAAGACTTCACTTCTTCTTTATAAGCAGAGTGCAGAAACCATCATTCTTTTGCTTTATATCACCAAATAAAGCAAAAGCAATGAAGGTTTTGCCTTATATATAGACAAACAGAAAAGAAATGCCTTCCAAACATCCTATAGGCAGTTTAAGAAGAAAAAAATTGTCTGCACAAATAAAACACTTACAAAGCCAGTGAGACACTGTCAATAGATCTACCAGACAAAGCAGAATGAGGGGCACACACTAATTAAAAGTTATACTGCATATTTCATAACATAAGATTATCTATTGTATGTTAAGAAAACAAACCTGATGTGTTGAATCTACCACTCCCCCCTGCTCAATTTCACCAAGTAAAGCGGAAGCAATGTCCACACCAACATCCTCAGGTGATCTCGAATATACTTCTACAGTTCTACACCATCTTCCATTTCAGCTGTCTCATTATGTGGACGATGGACAGCAGTATCAACAGAGATACAGCATCCAGAAGTGGTTTCAGCAACCATTGAAACCCCAAATCCCGGGGAGCAGAATCAAAATTGAATATCCGATAAAAAATAAGTCTCTCTGGGAAACATCAAGAATAACTTAATTAAACAGAAAACTCAGAAATCCTTTTCCACAAAAAAGTCTCACTATTTTTCTCATCATGCATAGTGAAACTAGTAGTGTTTGAAAGGAAAAGGTACTTACACATCAAATCCATGACTCTCAAGGATGTCTTTAGTATTATGCATTAGACACTTAAGAAGGTGTTCTTTAGGATTAAAGGAGAAATTACAAGCAGAGAAGGCAGTAACTTAATTTCCAGCTTGTGCACCAGCCTTGTGATCAATGAAAATGTTTGACATCGGGAAGAAAATTATTGAAAATACCACGAGCAGAACATGTAAGTGCTTTTGACTTAGACGATACTCGAGTAGAAAAGGACACCCCTCTAATACGCATTACCATTCCCTCGTCAATCCAGTTCACTGCCTGAATGACGTATATGAGATGAACAAACATTAGATAACATACATTAATTGCATGGACGACAAATATTAGATAAACCTACTTGATAGATAACAAATGCTAAGTACTACCTCTTACCCAAAAAAAATGCTAAGTAGTACTTACTGTTAAACTAGTGTGCAAAATTGGTATTGACAAAACTACTTGTCCACCACCCATAGGAGGTAACCCACGGCTCTCAATTTTCAAGGCCAGGCCTTGTGAAGATACTCCAAAGCGTTTTAAAATGTTCAAGGTAGTTGACCAATGACCGGAATGTATCAACAGATGGGTCTTTTGAATCATTCGTTATACCTGATGGGAACATAACTTATGTCACTTAAATTTAAAGTAGCAACCTTGACATGAAAAGAGTTGTAAATTTCAGAACCAGTCCATGGGAAAGCACTAGAAAATAGAAAGGACAGTTCACAAGAATCAAGATGGTATGGTACAAATGTGGAGTGGTAGACTTGCCAGCCATTTCCTTTATTGATCACCGTCATTACAAGTTACCTCTCTTTGTGGTTTATATTATTAAGTCCCACTTCCATTATACTAATTGGCTTAAGTCAAAGACTAATACTCCCTTTGTCTACAAATATTTGCAACATTTTCCTTTTATATCCGTCCATAAAAGTTTGCTACATTTCCATTTTAAGTAATAGGGTCAGGTCCCCATAACTCCTCTCTACTTTTTTTTCCCTACCCCACATACAAAACAACAAAATTACCTACCAACTATAAACAGACTCTTACTAAAGCAAAAAAGTGAAATGGTGCGAACTTTTGTGGACGGAGGTAGTATTTGACAACCCCCAATAAAATAGTATGAGTGCTCCCTCTATTTGTTTTATCTTTCCCTAAACGCAATTGTCAATCCACCTATTGGACCTTAAATATCTTTCATTACATATTTGTAAAAATTATAATAATTTAATCTTAGTAAAGTACTCATTGAGACGAATCAAACAAGACCCCACATGATTATATTTTTCTTTATATATTGACAAAAATTTAGAAGATTTTATCTAATTATGAATAGTGTCAAGATTTTATGTGAGAAAGATAAAAACAAATACAGAGGGAGTATGGCCGTATGACTAATACTATGAGTCGGTTTTAATATGGTCAAGATTTCCTTTTTGTTCCTTTTACCTCTCTCCTGTTCTATTTCTTACCCATCCCCTTCTCCAAATCATCCATAGCATTAGAAAATATGATATTTCATCTGGGTATACAGAAAATGACAATTTTCTGCTCAATTTTTATCTTGGGCGGCAAAATCTGGGATTGAATTACACCAATAATTTATTTTACACCCGACCCATAATAAAAGAAGAAGGGTTGTTGAATATAAGGAGAGGGGAACAATCATGCCAAAAAAGAGGAAAAAGGAGCAAAAAGAAGTAAAATAAATATCAAAGTACAAGACACGTGTAGGTCAACGCCAAAAACAAAGTTGACCATCGGAATCAGGCCAATGGTACCTTTTTGTCACAAAAAATTATAAGATAGTTTTGTGCCTCATTTTCTATTAGGTAGTTTCTAGCAAAAAGTGTATTTTATAAGGTAGTTTTCCGCAAATTTTTTTTAGAAAGTGAAGATCTTAAATATAACACAATTAATATTATTAGGATCAAATAACATCAATATACAAAAAAAAAAATTGTAGTTATCATTATGATTGCACTTACTCCCTCCGTTTCTTTTTAATGGTTACACTTACACTTTTCACGCATGCCAATGCAAAACTTTGAAGATATATATCTCTAGTTTTTGATTTGTAAAAATTATAAAAAGTACATATTAATAAAATACATACTAAGATGAATCTAACAAGATCCCACATGACTATGTTTTATTCATGTATAAATCACAAATGAGAGTTAAAGTGCAACTTGTGAATAGTGTAAAATGTCAAAGTGTAACAATGAAAATGAAACGGAGGGAGTACAATTTTAGTAAAATTAAAATAATTAATTTTTTATTTTTTGATAAAAGGAAGAAAAACTAGGACCTGTAAAAAAAATTAATGCATTGACGGATTTAAAGCCTATTGGTGTTCCAAAAAAATTTCATGTGAAAAATGAGATGCACCTTGAATTGACCTATAATATGTCGCTAGTATTTGAAAAAATTAATGTTGCTTTAATATCTTATCTTTTATTTACAAGTTGTCTTAATTCACCAAGTCTAAATCTTAGTATGGCTCGAAAGGAAGAGGAGCTAGATATTTCGAAAACAGTTTTACTATAAAAACAAAAAAGTAAAAACACCACTTATTATCCATACATGAAAATGTAAAGTATTATGATGAAAACAAAAATGCAAGTTGAAAAAACCAACGCAATAATTCATAATCTTAAAAAGAAGATAATCTCTATTCTATATGTGAACACCTGAGGATTTGGTGTCCACCCAAAGTTACTTAAATACCCCCAATTACCACCATTATATTACAAACTCAACCAATCAGTAAATTTAGAAAAAACAAATAAACTAAACTAAGAAAAAAAAAAGCAGTGACATGGATCAAAATGCTCCGAATCAGTTTCTTTAGAAAGAAAAAACTGAACCACCCAAAACTGCACGACAGTTAGCAAACAAATTTGTACTTCAATGCTCTACTTCAAATAAACAGATTCCTCTTCCCCCCTTTTATCATCAAATGCTCTCTTTCATTATATGCAAATCACAAGCAACCAACCAAAAAACAAGCGCCAATTCAGATCAGGTTATTACAAAGTATAAATAATTTTTTTCTTCATAGTCCTTTTACAATTTTAAAGTCTAACATTCATTTTTTTTGTGATTTTAATTTTAGACACAAAGAGAAGTGAAGTACCATTGACAACCAACTATCAAGAGTAGCAAGTAGAGCAATTGCAAGTTGAATTAGGAAAACAGAAAAGGTATTTCTTATTAATATTGAATTGCAATTCATTTGCTTGAACAATAAGGAAAAAAACCAAAAAAAAAAAAAAAAAAACACAAAGAAGCAGAATTGACAGAAATAAAAATCTGTAATCTTTTTTTTTCACAGAATTTCAATTTTATTGAGTGAAAAAATTTCTTATTTTATCGACTTAATTAAAGTACAATTTTCAGAGATTAATCAAATTTCATTTGAAATTATATATTTGCAAATATCAAAATCAAACTTTTGAGGGAATTCAACTCAGACAAATTTCGTATGAAATGCCAACAAAATTATTTATTATCCTTAACCCACAAATATATAAATTCGTTTCAAGACAAATCCGAAACATTCGTCACTTATCTTGGTTTTTCAAGACAAATCAAACCAACCCACATTACAAATGATAGGAAAAACCCAAACAAACTCAACAAAGCAGATAAGAAGAACCATTTTAAAAATATAAAAGATAAATTTGAACCGACCCGCCACACCTCTGCCAGGAGATTAACCACCGCCATTAGACACCGAACTTGAGACTTAGGGCCTGTTCTCTTCGGCATAAAACAACTGGACTGAACTGAACTGAACTTAACTGAACTGAATTAAATTATAGCTAATTAATAGTAATGATAATAATTTAGGAACTGAATTGAATTGAACTGAACTGAATTGAATTGAACTGAAAATAAGCTGGGGAGAACAGGCCCTTATTCGAGATTATTCACGAATTTTAATTGTCTTGGGCTTAAGTCCCTTCCTCTGATCCACCACCGCCATCAAATTGATTTTGGTTGGGTTAACAAATGAGACATAAAGAGGGTAGATGGAATGTTAAAAGTGGTTGAGGATGAGCTTGGTTAGGAACGCACGCATATAGTTAGGAGGATAGAGAAATTGGGGATAGTTAAAAGATAGAGAGAAAGAGGAAATGCATGGGTTTTGTGAGAATAATGAAATAGGCAGGGTATTTGTTTGCTATGTGTTTGCTGACAAAGTGGAGATTCTAAAAGCGTTGAACAACAGTACTAGCTAACCTTAGACATCACAATAATTTCATAATTGGAGATAAGCACTTATAAATTTGCATATAGATGATATTACTTTAGTATAATTATAGTGTGACCGTAAGGTACATATATTCACCGATCAAGGAGTTTAATCCAAATGGTTCTTATAATGTTGGTTGGGTGGAGGAATGCATGTGGTTAGAAAAACACAATGAAGGCAAACACAGTAAGAGAAAACACTATTTCAGATGTTTATTCAATTTCTTTGTCATTATATTGTTGCTATATAAACATTTTTTTTTCAACGAAACTTTGTAAATTTTTTTGTACAAATTATTATTACTAGATGAGGTATATGTAGTTACTCAAGTAATTTAACTTTAATAATGATTTCGCACGCATAGGGACTAGGGTGCATATAAAGCTAGTTTATGTATGACAATAATGCTAAGTTACATCATCAGTTAGTTAGCATTCCAGTCATATAAGACTGCCACAGTTCCATAAGCGCGAAATCAATGATTTACAAAAACGACCCCTTTTCCACCATATACACTAGTAATTCATGTTAACCAATATAAGATTCTAAATTTAAGTTGGGAAAAAACTTTAAAATCACAAAAAAAAGGTACCTTTAAGAGTAATTTGAAGAGGATTCTTGGCAAACAAACCGAGAACAATGAGAACTTCCACGAAGTAGCCAATTGAACGACTCAACCCACAATCATGCTCCAGAAATTTGCCACACATCACAATCCCTGGTTTGTACGTCAACTTGGTACCTGCATTAATCAATTAATCAACCAATCATACATAATACATAAATTAAATAAACATAAAAGGAAAGTAGAAACAAACCAGTTTCATTGATGATAACAGAGCAATCATCGCAGACTTTTTGGATGAGACGAAAAAGAGAGACTTAATTCGTAAGGACGAAGACCAGGATTCATATCAGTTGATCGAATAACGATGGGAGTTGATGAAAGTGTTGACAGAAGAAGACCACCTCTTAGAGCATCATTATTGGTGAATGAAAAAAAAAAAAAGGGAAATTCTCGTTCGCAGAACCTTGTAGTATTGGGAATTATATTTGGAACCATCTCGTTGGAAATTCTCATTGCAGTAACCTTGTAGTTAGTAAATTATTACCGGACGTGACATTAATGTGGTAATTGGTTAACTTTTCCGTTAAATGTCATCCCCACCCATGCCCGGCCCTCACTCCACCCCCCACCCCCACCCCCCGCCCCTCACTCCACCCCCACCCCCGCAACCCCCCACAACAACCCCCCCACGGCCCCTCTGCGGTTCCCACCGCATTCCCGCAGCCGCCGCCCCCCACACCACCCTTCGCCTCCCTCCTTCGGCTGCTGCTGCTCCCCCCCCCTCTCCTACCCTTCCCCCCTTCGCATACCCTCTTTCCTCTCGTCGCCCATCGTCCCTCTCCTACCCTTAACAGGCTTCAAAGTCTCGCATAATCCGGTACCCACCACCAACCCGGAACCAACGCATGGGTGGATCTCGTTTCATTTCCATGGTGAGAGTGGTGTTGGGGGGCTTGCGGCTCGCAGGAATGCGGTAGGGAACCGCAGAGGGGTGTGTGGGGGGTTGTTGGGGGGGTGGGGGGGGGGAGTGGTGAGGGGGGGGGGGCAAGGGTGGGGGTGGGGTGGGGGGGGTGGAGTGAGGGTGGCATGGGTGGGGATGACATTTAACGAAAAGTTAACCAATTACCTCATTAATGTCACGTCTGGTAATAATTTACTAACTACAAGGTTACCAATGAGAATTTCCAATGAGATTGGTTACCAAATATAATTCCCAATACTACAAGGTTACCAATGAGAATTTCCCAAAAAAAAATCATCCCACTCTCTTTCTAACCTTCCCTCTCTAAAAAATTACATCCCACAATCTTTTCCCACTTTCTTCTTAACAATGAACCAAAAAAAAGATCATCCCAATTACTTTTTCCTACCCAACTACCTTTTTACCCCACCCAATTATTTTTTCTCTCTCATCACCCAACCACCATTATACAATATTTTTATTATTTACTTTTTAATAATATTTAATATTTATTACTACTCCCTCCGTCCCATAATATTGTTCCCATTTCCATTTTGGGTGTCCCAAAATATAGTTCTCATTTCCATATTTAGTTCTACATATTTCCGTAATTTGTCTAGAAAAACCGTGTCCCATCATTTATTTGCTTCTTGAATTTTGTTTTTTGCTTTGTTTATTCAACCCAAGTGTTACAATTAATGCTCTTTCACCAATTATTCTCCATTCTCTCTCCTAAAATCATCTTTTCCCATACAACATTTATTTAAATAAACAAAAAATCTTTACTATCCCTCTTAGATTCTACTTGCATAAATTACCGTGAAAAAAGGGAAATGGGAACTATATTATGGGACGGAGGGAGTAATTGATAAAAAAATTAATTAAATAAATACATAATTAGCGTTTTTAGCATTAACTAAATTAAATGTACAAAAATATTGTTTATTTTTTTTAGAGTGTAAAAGTGGAAGATATTTCATATAAAATAAGCAAAATTATAGAAAATTAGTAAATAGCTAGAAAAAAAAAATTGTCCAAAATATTACAAAATGGGTCTCTATTTGTAGATCTCTGAAAAATAGAGCCATTGGTAATTTTTTTATTTTTTTTGGCTTTGTATTTTTTAAGATATTGCATTTTTAATATTTGTAATTGTATTATTTATCTAACCTGTCAGAATTTGACAAGTGTCAAATTCTGACCGCGCGTCAAAAAATCTGACACGCGCGTCAGAAATCTGGCAAATTTTTTTTTTTTGCTTTTTTTCAATATCCAGCCAAAACGTTGCGTTTTGACGGGAAGAAAAGCAAAAACAATTAATTTTCGCCAGATCAGGCGGTGGGTCTCACTCCCACGCCTGATCATCTTTTCAATCGTCCCATACAAATTTTTTTTGCCAATCAACCCACAATCTTTATTTCATTCACCATTAAGGGGGGTTTTTGAAGATCATGTATGTAATCTTTTTTTTTCAATCACCATTAAGGATGCTCTTAGATTTTCGTTCCCTTTCATTTTCATCAACTTTCTTTTCTCCATTTTTTTTCCTTTAAACAATTACGGAGTAGGGTTTCAGCAAAATAACAAGGTGCTTAGAGATGGCAATTATCCGAATAAATGGGTGATCACCCGCGGTGAAGCGGGTGATGAATGGATCGGGTGGTGGATTAGATTGGATATGTATGATATTTTTTGGATCCATCACCCTCTCCATCCATCCATCCATTAATATATCCATTTTTTTTTTTTGTTCAGGATAGATAATTGGTCCGAAGACCAACCCCTGCTAGGCTACTAGCCTGCAGGGCACACCAGCTCATTGGCTGGGTAGAGGGGATTTATACCCACAAGCAAACAATTTATACAAACTCCCCAAATTGGGGAGTGATGAGAGTCGAACACCCGACCTTGCGGTTGGGAGGTGGGAGCACCATCCATTAATATATCCATGAATATATATAATATAAGATTTATTTAAGGGATAAAAAAAATACTTATAATTACTTTTTGGTGTGTAATAAGATTGATATTCTGTCACTTTATTGTTAATCAATGAGACTATGATTAATTTTTCATATATTAATTTCTTTAAAATTGTTAAGTCTAAAAAATAGTTTTTGTTCCTAGTATCACCCGTTTCCCACCCGCTTCACCCGCCCCACACGCGGATGATGTGTGGAGCGGATATGGGTGAAATTTTTGGCGGGTGATGGATGGTGTGGATGGAGTTTTGGGTCGCGGGTGATGGGGCGGATGGAGCTCCACCCGACCCATCTCCGATCCATTGTCATCCCTAGTGGTAGTTTTGTGCAGTACCATTCGAATTTCAGGATATTGCCCAGGGTTTAAATCATCAGTGGTGCCAGTAGGTCTTTAGGTCGGTTGTTCTTGGGCTGTTTAGCCTTGTATTCAGCCTCTGAGCTGGTGTGCCCTGCAGGCTAGTATGGAGTAGTTTAGATTTTAGAAGCACACGCACTACATAAATTGTATTACTACGGGCGAAACGGTAAAAGTTTGTATTATTGTTGTTAAATAATCCTTATTTTATACCATTGCTGTTTTTCACTATTATTATACTACCTCCGTCCCATAATAGTTTGAACACTTTCCTTTTATGTTTGTCCCAAATTAGTTTGAACACTTCCATTCTTGACATGGTCCCACCATTAATATATTATTTTTTTTACACATCTTTGGCCCACATTCTACCTTTTATCAATAAAAAGTTACCCAACTTTCTCTCTCCTCTAATAAAAAATATCCAACCAACTCCTATCACATCTACTTTTTAAATAAAATAACATTTGATAACCACACCACGACTTATCACCTTAAACTACGTGTCCCAACAAGTGTTCAGATCTTTCTGGGACGGAGGGAGTACTTTTGAAGCTTAGCTCGAGAGAAAGCACTGGTTATTGAAGCATTTCCTTTAACACGATCGTATAACTTTTTTGAAAAGTTTCTTTATACAATTGTTACTTATAATTATTTTATGATGTAATCCGTATATTTTATTACGTAGTAACCCGTAATCTGTAACTCTATAATCCTCTTAAATTCGAACAGAAAAACTACCAAAATAAAATCATATAATTCACTTTAGGTAAGGATTATTACATGAAGGAATGAAAACGTGAAGGTTATATTATGAAATGACAGTAAGTACAAAGTTATGAAAACTTTCTCTCTAGCTGTTAAGGTTTAGAATATCGGAAAACTCATCAATCTTCTCATTAAACTTTATAGGAATATATATACAACCTAATATCAGGAAACCTTACTGAACTAGATATCCTAACAACTTTATAGATAGGAATATAATACAAGACTCCTAATAAACATAATACTCCAATACTCCCACTCAAGTTGGAGCATGAAGATCACAAATGCCTAACTTGCGGAGTAGAAAACCAAACTGGCGTCGTCTCAAAGCTTTGGTTAAGATATATGCTAATTGATGTCTAGTAGGAACATAGGAGGTAAATAAGTTACCATAAGTCAATTCATCTCGAATAAAATAACGATCTAACTCAATATGCTTCGTACGATCATGTAAAATTGGATTCTTTGAAATATGAATAGCAGATTGACTATCCGAATACAAACGCATAGGCTTAGGATGCAAAATACCAAGAGAAGACAACAAATACTTCAACCACTTTAACTTACAAGTAGTAACAGCCATAGCCATATACTCAGCCTCTGCAGATGAACGAGCTACAATAGGTTGTTTCTTAGTCTTCTAAGAGACAATAGAACGACCCAAAAACACCAAATAACCAAGAACGTCGAGTCAACGGACAAGCAGCCCAATCACTATCACAAAATGCAGTAAGTTGCATATTACCTAAAGGATGCAACATAATACCCTGACCAGGACTTCCTTTTAGATAACGCAAAACACGAAGAGTAGCATCCTAATGACAAACCTGTGGTGCAACAAGAAATTGAGACAGAGTATGCACAACATAACTTAATTCAGGACGAGTAACAGACAGATACACCAGGCGACCAACTAGGTGCCTATATCTGTCAGGATGCGCATATGGCGACCCTTCGGCGGAAGCGAGACGATGATTATGCTCCATAGGCATGTCAATAGGTTTACAACCTAACATGTCAGCTTATGTTAATACATCCAACGCATATTAGCGTTGTGACAAAAAAATACCATCCTTGCTCCTAGCAACCTCAATGCCTAAGAAATATTTTAATATACCCAAATCCTTCATATGAAAACATGAACTCAAATATTCCTTAAAGCGAACAATAACATCATGAGATGAGCCTGCAATAATCAAATCATCAACATAAAAAAGAACATGAAGAGAAACATGTCCCTGAATGTAACTGAACAATGAATAATCTGCAACAGACTATTTAAAACCATAATACTTTAATGCTTGAGGCAACTTTGCAAACCACTGTCGAGGTGCCTGTTTCAATCCATACAACGATTTTCTTAACCTGCAAACCTTTCTTGGAGGAGCACCACGATACCCAGGAGGAAGTTTTATATAAACTTCTTCATGCAAATCACCATGTAAGAAAGCATTATGAACATCCATCTGATGTAATTCCCAATTAAGAGATACAACAACAACTAAAAATAAACGTACAGTGCCCATTTTCGCAACAGGAGCAAATGTTTCATTATAATCAACACCTTCTATCTGGTGATAACCATGAACAACTAGTCTACCTTTCAGCCGTTCAACCTCGCCAGTTGAAGTGTATTTAATACGATACACCCAACCACTACTAATAGCTTTCTTACCTGAAGGTAGATCCTCCAAATTCCAAGTACCATTGCGCTCAAGAGCCGCAAGCTCCTCCTCCATAGCCTTGCACCAACCAGGATGTTTCACAGCCTCCTGAAAAATTTAAGGCTCCTGTCCTTTAGTAACAGCTGCCAGAAAACCTCTATGTTTTACAGAAAAATTATTATAATCAACATAACAAGCTATATCAAAGGGCGTACCTGAAGAACGAGATGGAGAAGGAGACGCAGTAGAGGGTTTGGAGTCAATATTATCACACACCACAGTATAAGTAACAAAATCACGAAGCTTGCAAGATTGAACTTTAGTACGATGCCCACGCCCTAACACTTCACCAGACGACGACGTCGACGAACTCCCCCTCAAATCAAGAGGCGTGGAGGTGTCACACATAACCTCACCAATACGCACATGAGTCGGAGAAGCATCACCAACTATGCTTCGAGTAGGGTGTGGAGGCGTGCTGACCACACCATCCGTACGCACGCCAAAACTATCAAGCGCACGCACTGCACCATCAACAATACTAGGCGCACCAACATCGCCAGCGTCGGTGCCATAACCACTATCATTAAACAAATCATCCGCCCAAAGGGATGGTTGGGAAAAATATAAATCCCACTTCTTTTGCGCCAGTAGGATAGGGGAATTGATCCTAAAAAAAAGGTAACATCCCTACTCACAAAAAATTCACATGTCTCAAGGTCATAAAGTCGCCACCCTTTCTTACCAAACGGATACCCAAGAAATAAGCAACGACGAGATCTAGAATCGAACTTATTCTTCATACGAGAACGATTAACAGCATAACATAGACAACCAAACACACGAATGGCATCATAAGAAGGGGACATACCAAACAAACATTAATAAGGTGTTTTACCCTTCAATATAGGAGTAGGGGTAATATTTATAAGATGAACAGCTGTAAGGACACACTCCCCCCAAAAAGATTTAGATAACTTAGCCTGAAACCTAAGAGTCCGAGCTACATTAAGGATATGACAGTGTTTGCGCTCCACCCTACCATTATGTTGGGCAGTATCAACACAAGATGTCTGATGAATAATACCTTTCTAGCGAAAGAAAGATGCAAGACTTAAAAACTCCTGTCCATTATCACTCTGAAGCACCTTAGTTTTCTTATTAAATTGGGTTTTAACCATAGCATAAAATTCTTGCAACAATTGTTTTGCCTCATATTTGCCAATCATCAAATAAACTCAGGTAGTACGTGAACAATCATCAACAATAGTAAGAAAATAACGAGCATTGCTATTAGACACAATACGATTAGGGCCCCAAATATCACAATGAACTAAATCAAAAATCTCTGTAGCTTTATTATTACTTAAAGGAAAATTGTTTCTGGGTTGTTTATCCTTAAAACAAATGTGGCAATCAAGAGAACAACCCTTATTAGAATTGTTACTACTAGCTACACCAGGAAAAGCGGAAATAACTTGCATAGAGGGGTGACCTAAACGACGATGCCATAGCATACCCAAATTCGGAGCCTGAACAGCATTTGCTTGCAAACCACGAGCACGAACAGGTGTGACAATATAGACTCCATTAAACCGCGTCCCCGCTCCAATCAGGTTCTTCAAAGTGCGGTCCTGTATGACACAAAACTTGTCAGTGAAAATAATAAATAAATTATGATGCTCTAAAAGCTGAGAAACATACAATAAACCGCAAGTAAGAGCTAGAACATAGAGAACACGATCCAACACAAAACCATCCGACAATACAACTTTTCCTTCCTTAGTTGCAGTAGCTTGTTTACCATTAGGCAAACCAATAGGAGATGAGATAGACACCAAATTAGAGAATAACTCCAAATTACTAGACATATGATTTGATGCACCACTATCGATGATCCAATCACTAGAACAAAACATACCCGAAGAACGTTATGAAGTCGCAGACACCTTTGAAGACTTCAAAACAGCAAGCAATTGGTTCCATTGATCATCAGTCAACGTCAGGACAATAGCCCGATCACCATCACTTACCGCACCGGTACCATCACCCATGATGCGGTGGTAGCAAGCGAATAAAATAAATAAGACACTAATGAAATCCTATATCTCTGCCTGAAACGAATAACCCCAAAGCCTCTAAGCAACCACCAAGATCAAAGCTTGAATGAAAAAGAGAGAACGAATGGTCGACGATAGTGTAACAAAACATACCCCGTAGAGCACCAGCAATATAACGTGGCAGCAGCAGATTGTGACAAGCGAACAAGACCACAGAACAATTGAACACACGCACACTCATACAAAGCAAACCAACCAAAGAAGACAAACACGACAAAGCACACTCGCACAAAGCAGAAGACTAAATTGAAGAAGAAAGAGAAAGAGTCGACAAGGCTGCACACGCAGCACAAAGAAGACAAGATATATGCACACATAACTCGCACAAACCGCACCAACTAAGAGTGATGTAGGTACGATCATGGCCTCCTATGGATCGAAGCTTCTTAACTTAATGGTAGTTGCATTGCGTGGATTAACGAGTTCATTTCTCTATTTTCATCCATTGAAACGTCCATGGATTACTTGGTTTTGTAAGCTTTGAAAATCAGTCCATAACTGTCAAGTTATTAGAGTCATGGTTACATTAGGAGTCTTTACATTCGTATGTTTTGAGTTGTAATTTGATTTCCCTAAAAGGTACTACTAAGAGTCATTATGTTATAATGGTTCTAAGTCATGTACAAGAGTCCTAGTTGAGTTAGGAGTTACATTAGCTTTGATATTATTTTCGGTTGATTGTTGTTTGTTTTAGTTGTTTGTGATAGTTTATTAAAGAGTCATGTAATAAAGCATTAGGGCTGTAGTTTAAATCAGTAGGATTATTTAGGTAATGTTGTTACACGTCCAAAGGCATATGGCACCAAGTATGGAGGTGGTTGCAAGAGAATAGGAAGCTGTTCCTATTTTTGTGGCGCCTACAACAAGATGTGTACGTGCAAATTAAGCAAGGCAGCAGCTCCTATTTTGGTGGCATTTCTTCTCCACATTGTTGCTGATTCATCAAGGGTGAAGTAGTGGGTTTAAGCCACTCATCCACGTCCTAGAAACATGGGAGAAGTGCAAGCATATTGAGGGAAGTGCAACAAAGAATCAAACGGCTAGTTAGAGCTTGTTTTCCCCATGTTCCATTACATGGGATTATGGGCTGATTAGTGGTAGTTAATTTAGTTTAAATATTGTATTTTTATTTTAAGTCAAAAAATCAGAAAATAGGACTTGAACTATTGTATAAATACCGAAAGTTATCAATGAGAAAAGGGGTGAGTTTTTGTCCAACACAAAGTGTGTGAATTGTGAGTTAGCTTTAATTCTTGGATTGGAATTGAGTGAGCTTGTCCTTTGCTTATTTAACTTTGGCTAAGTTGAATTGTGATCTTAGGAAGGTCTAATTATTTAGAGTGGTGCAACTGTATCTCTAAGTAGCTAGATTAATTGCCCAAGTTAGGAAAACCATTCGGTTCTTCCCTAGCTTGTTCTATCTTTAAACTTGTGTGATCCTTCTTGTATGAACGATTATACAACATTTGGTATCAGAGCTGGAGGTTGAAGAAAACCATCTTTAACCACCTTAGACCACCTTTACACACGTCCCAAACACATCCCCAAAACAGCCCCAAAAACCGAAATCAAAACAGCCCAAAAAACACCTAAAAATCGAAACTGTTTTACAATGGGAGATGAAGCAAATCCACCACCAAATTGGCGTGAAACTTTGAGGGTCTTGGAAGAAGAAAGAAGGGAGAATGATGCTAGGATGGCATTGCTCCAAGACCAAGTGAGACAACTCTCACTTAGACTCACCCAACAAAGAGGTGATGATTCGGATGGTGAAGGAAGTGATGTTACTTTGCATCCCAGGAGGAATAATTCTCGTCCTTCTAATGACATCAAGGTCGACATTCCTGATTATGATGGAAGACTTGATGCGGATGAATTTGTTGAATGGATGAGAACCGTGGAGAGAGTCTTTGACTACAAACAAATTCCGGAGGAGAAAAGAGTGAAACTTGTTGCTCTCAAACTAAGGAAGTATGCATCCACATGGTGGGCAAGTGTATGCTCTAAGAGAGAACGAGAAGGCAAGGATAAAATCCGTGCTTGGCCTAAGATGAAGAAACTCTTGAAGAAGAAGTTCTTGCCAACATACTATGTGCAAGAAAACTTTGCAAAACTTCATCATTTGCAGCAAGGAGGTAATAGTGTGGAGGAGTATGCTCGAGATTTTGAGGCATATTTGATGAAGTGTGGCGTTTTGGAAGATGAACCACAAACCTTGGTTCGTTTTCTTAGAGGTTTAGACCCTCACATTGCTAATGTTGTTGAGCTTCATGCTTATTCGACATTAGAAGAGCTAGTTCTGTTAGCTCACAAGGTTGATAAACAACAAAGGCCAAAGGCAAGACTACCTCACGTGTCTTTGCCAAAAATGATCAGATTTTTCCACCACTTCAAAACACTACCTCTAGCCTAAACAAAGCCCCTAGGAGATGTTTTAGATGTCAAGGATTAGGTCACATTGCCTCGGATTGTCCAAACCAACGAGTTGTGAGTTTGATGGAGGTTGAAGCTTGTCAAGAGGAGGAGGAAGGAGAAATGGCAGTAGGTATGGCATCAAACAATGCTATCATTGAGGAGGAGAAGGACGTAGAAGAGCTTGGTCCTGATGAAGGGGAATGCCTCGTTGTGAGGAGGGCTCTAAGTGGCGTTGCTAGCCACGAGGGTATGCAGCAAAGGGAGTCCATTTTCCACTCCAAATGCACCATTGAAGGTAAGGTTTGCACCTTGATCATTGATGGAGGAAGTTGTACCAACGTTGCTTCTCAAGCCATGGTGGAAAAGCTCAAACTTCCAACTACACCACATCCTAAGCCATATGTGATCCAATGGCTCAATTTAGGCAAAGGTATTCAAGTTAATTCTCGAGTACTACTATCTTTTAGCATTGGAAAAGTCTACAATGAAGAACTATGGTGTGATGTGATCCCCATGAGTGCTTGTCATGTCTTGTTAGGGAGGCCTTGGTTGTTTGATAGGCGTGTGATCCATGATGGATACAAGAACACCTATTCATTCCACCACAAAAATCAGCACATTATTTTAACCCCTCTCATCACTTTGCAAGATCACAAGCACCCCCCTACAAAGGCCAAACGTCCAACCTTGATTACCCTACTCCAAGTTGATCATGAAACTGATTTTAATGTCCCAACGCCAACTCAAATCAAGGATGCACATGTTGTTGATCTTCGTCCCTTTTATGCTGAAAATGGAGAATCCTTAAGTTTGAGGTCAAACTTCTTTAAAGAAGGGGAGGATGATGTAGGTACGATCATGGCCTCCTATGGATCGAAGCTTCTTAACTTAATGGTAGTTGCATTGCGTGGATTAACGAGTTCATTTCTCTATTTTCATCCATTGAAACGTCCATGGATTACTTGGTTTTGTAAGCTTTGAAAATCAGTCCATAACTGTCAAGTTATTAGAGTCATGGTTACATTAGGAGTCTTTACATTCGTATGTTTTGAGTTGTAATTTGATTTCCCTAAAAGGTACTACTAAGAGTCATTATGTTATAATGGTTCTAAGTCATGTACAAGAGTCCTAGTTGAGTTAGGAGTTACATTAGCTTTGATATTATTTTCGGTTGATTGTTGTTTGTTTTAGTTGTTTGTGATAGTTTATTAAAGAGTCATGTAATAAAGCATTAGGGCTGTAGTTTAAATCAGTAGGATTATTTAGGTAATGTTGTTACACGTCCAAAGGCATATGGCACCAAGTATGGAGGTGGTTGCAAGAGAATAGGAAGCTGTTCCTATTTTTGTGGCGCCTACAACAAGATGTGTACGTGCAAATTAAGCAAGGCAGCAGCTCCTATTTTGGTGGCATTTCTTCTCCACATTGTTGCTGATTCATCAAGGGTGAAGTAGTGGGTTTAAGCCACTCATCCACGTCCTAGAAACATGGGAGAAGTGCAGCATATTGAGGGAAGTGCAACAGCAATCAAACGGCTAGTTAGAGCTTGTTTTCCCCATGTTCCATTACATGGGATTATGGGCTGATTAGTGGTAGTTAATTTAGTTTAAATATTGTATTTTTATTTTAAGTCAAAAAATCAGAAAATAGGACTTGAACTATTGTATAAATACCGAAAGTTATCAATGAGAAAAGGGGTGAGTTTTTGTCCAACACAAAGTGTGTGAATTGTGAGTTAGCTTTAATTCTTGGATTGGAATTGAGTGAGCTTGTCCTTTGCTTATTTAACTTTGGCTAAGTTGAATTGTGATCTTAGGAAGGTCTAATTATTTAGAGTGGTGCAACTGTATCTCTAAGTAGCTAGATTAATTGCCCAAGTTAGGAAAACCATTCGGTTCTTCCCTAGCTTGTTCTATCTTTAAACTTGTGTGATCCTTCTTGTATGAACGATTATACAACAAAGAGTAAGGAGAATAGATGTAGATGGCAAAAACAGCAAGCAGACAAAGCGAAGAAGAAACGGGAAGAGGAGACAAGAATTTGACGGAAAGAAAAAACACACCAATAGATTAATGTCAACGGGCCAAGAAGATGCCAAAGACACACCAAGAATACCATACCAACAGCAGCGGAAGAATAAGAGATGAACCCCACATCACAAGCACGAAACAACAAAGATCGAGCAAGAATAGCAAACAGTCGATCAAAGCGACTAGGATCGTAGAAAAAATTAATTCTCTAAAGTTTAGAGTGGCTGTGATACCATGTTAAGGTTTATAATATCGGAAAACTCATCAATCTTCTCATTAAACTTTAGAGGTTTATATATACAACCTAATATCAGGAAACCTTACTGAAGTAGATATCCTAACAACTTTATAGATAGGTTTTATAATACAAGACTCCTAATAAACATAATACTCCAATACTAACACCCAAAAAAAAGTTAAAAACTTTCCCCAAGTCTTTTGGTACATGAAATTAATTTCATGAAATTGTGCTCCCTTATATATCAACAAATCCAATGCTGAAACTTGCTTTAATGAGGTATTGAACTCTAGATAATTCTGTTAGTAGAAGTCACCACTAGTTTTTTTTTTTTTGGCAATTCAAAGTAGTTATTGATAACCAAAAAATGAGGGTTTACAACTTAAAGGTGAATAGAGCAACAGACTGCTCCTAAACACCTAAAATCATCAACTACACCATAATAAGACTAGTTCTTTTCTGCTCATTATAATTACAAGATATTCTAAAGATTATCTATTTAGCAAGGACATTAGGAGTCATTAAAGAGTTCCTAAAAAACTTACTATTGCGCTGAAGCCAAGCAGCATACACACATTCAGTAAAAAGCATGACAAATATCTTATCCTTACTCTTTTTGCTTCTACCTTTTTTGATGACTTTCCTCAGCTCTTCATGAGGACTCCTTTGAGGCTGGCATGAAGCATACTATAAGACATTCTTCCAGACACCCATATTGTAAGAGCACTCGAAGAAAAGGTGCTAAGTTGTCTCCACATGAGCATCACACAGCTTACACATAGGGCTGCACTCTCTATTCCACTTGCTAACTCTGCCAGAAGTTGCCAATCTGTTTAATAAAGCTAATCAGCATAGAATAAATTTGCTCTTGGGTGAAGCCTTATTATTGCACACCAGCCTCCTCCACTCAACTCTTTCAAAATTTGCCTGAAGCAGTTTATAAGTCTTCTTAATGTTGAACAACTGTTGAGTACTAACCTTCTCCCAACCACCAATCCCCACCAATAAATCCCTAGAGTCCATAATTTTCCTGAGAAGCCAAGAGGTGTTACTGCTCACAGTAACAGAATGCATATTGCCTCTCTTGATGCAGTAAGCATTAACCCATCTGACCCATAACTTGTCTTGCTTAAAAGCAATGGCCCATAGCAACTTAAGAATGGCTGCCTTATTCCATAAAACCATGTCAATAATATTCAGACCACCAGTAGACTTGGGTTGCTGAAGAAAAGACCAAGCCACTAGAGTTTTTTTTGAGTTCTCTGTAGTACCAGTCCATAAAAACTTCCTGCAGATTGCTTCAACAACCTTAATTAGCTTTTTAGGCAAAGGAAAGATTTGAGCCCAAAATTCTGCATACTCCCCAGAATAGTCCTCACAAGTTGCAGTCTACTGAGAGAGAAAGTGAGCCATCCAACCCTGAGCCCTGGCTGTAATCCTATAAATCAAAGGTTTACATTGAGAGAAAGAGAGCTTCTTAGTTGCTAGAGGGACACCTAGGTATTTAAATGGTAAAATACCAGTAGGCATCTGGATATTATCAGCAAGCTGAGATGCATCAATCTGACTAACTCCAGAGAAATAAATGCAACTTTTCTCATTGCTAGCTTCAAGCCCTGAAGCTCTTGATAACTTATGAAAAGCTTCCATAATCGTCCCTATTGAACTATGATCTGCTCTAGCAAACATGAGCGGATCATCAACAAACATTAATTGAGTGAGATGAATTCTCCCACACTTGGGATGGTAGTTGAAGTCTGAATTCTTACTCATAACCCCCATACATCTGCTTAAGTACTCCATACTTAAAGCAAACAGGAAAGGAGACAAAGGGTCTCCTTGTCTTAACCCCTTCTTAGCAGCAAATGGCACAGAAGGAACACCATTTTGTAAGATAGCGTAAGAGACAGATTGCACACAAGCCATAATCCACTGAATAAATTTTCCAGGAAACCCCATCTCCTTTAACATGCTTTCTAGGAAGACCCATTCAACAGAGTCATAAGCTTTCTTGATATCTACTTTAATGACACACCTAGGAGATATGTGACTCCTATTATACCCTCTTAATATTTCAGTTGCTAATAATATGTTATCAACAATATGTCTTCTAGGAATGAAACCAGTTTGAGAGCCACTTACAACTTCATCAATTACACTTTGAAGTCTATGAGTTAAAATCTTAGAAATCAATTTGTAAACAATAGAGCAACAAGCAATGGGTCTGTAATCCTTTGTATAAACAGCATTTTCCACCTTAGGAACCATTGTGATAGCAGTATAATTGAGAGGCTTATGAAAAAAAGCATTATAAAAAAACTCCAGCACACCAGCATAATTATCATGCTAAATTACCAGCCAACTTTTCTTAAAGAAGACTGCATTAAAGCCATCCAATCCGGGAGCCTTTGTATCATCAATTGAGGCTAAGGCTTGATCAATACTTAAAGTAGTAATCTGCTGAGTCAACATACAACATGCTTCATGACTAAGTCTAGGACCATCTCTGACTACACTAAAATCAATAGCTTCCAAATCACCAGAGCTAGTACCCAACAGGTTTCTATGGAAACCTTTAATTTCATCTTGAATAACTGTTATTTCAGTCAAAACATCACCTTGAGCATTGTGAAGCACAACAATCTTGTTCCTTACTATCCTCACCTTAACAGCTGTAAAGAAGAATTTTGAATTGGAATCACCCAAGGTCAACCAAATAATTCTAGCTTTATGTTGCAAAATACTTTCATCAATTTTAGACCGCTTCCTCAACTGGTCAATAACAATTCTTTCTTCATTTTGAACCCCAGTATCATACTTTAGCTCTGGAAGAGCTTACACAGCTGCAAGTTTTTTTCTAAGGTCCTCCACCTTACAACGAGCCTTAGAAAAACTCTTAGAGTGAAAAGCTTTAATAGCATGCTTAACTGCTTTCAATTTCTCCCATATATTTTTCATTTTAAACTGACTAGAAGTGGACTCCTAGACTTCTTGAACCACTTCAATGAAACCTTCTTGATCAGCTAAGAAATTAAGGAAACGAAAAGGTCTACCTCCATCAGCTTGAGTAACCCCTAGATCAAAAAGAAGATGAGTGTGATTTGAAATACCAACAACAAGGTATTTCACAACAATTTCAACATACTGGTGAATCCAAGCACAATTGATAATTGCTTTGTCAATTCTACTTGAAATTCTATCTAGCCCCACCCCTTTGTTGTTCCAAGAGTAGAAAGAACCAGCTGAAGGAGCTTCCATAAGATGATTTTCAAGAATGAAATTACTAAAGTCAATAATTTCAGCTTCACTCACATCAACACCATTCACCATATCAACAGCATGACACACAACATTGAAGTCACCAATCATGATACAAGGACTCTGAACGTACACCATCCACAAAATTTCTTAAATCAGCCCAAAGAGGTTCTCTGTCAGCTATAGTATGCAATCGATACACATCAGCCAGATGAAAAAGATGATTCCCATAACCATTTTGGATCTCAGCAATAATAATTTGGTCAGTTTTAAATTTCACTACAACTTTAGCTTCACCATTAACCCACCCTAACCAAATTCTCCCTTTTGGAGAACAATCATAATTACACACCCACCTCCACTTACTACCAAATTTTTTCTGAATCTTTTGATAATTATGAGCTCTAACCCTGGTTTCAAGCAAAGCGCAAACAGTCACATGTTTAGAAAGAAGAAAATGCTTAATTTCCTTCACTTTCAGGGGATTATCCATTCCCCCTCACATTCCAAGTTGTAACAATCATTAAGAAAGGTAGGGGTTAGGTCCCCTAGCACGGTAGCACCCCTAGGCAGCCCTGAGCCAAATTGAAGATGAACTCCACTTTGAACAACACTTTTACCCTTGCCTTTATTCTTTCTAGTAACCAATTTCCACTCCCTTTCTTCTGTCTCTTTTTCCTGAGAAGCAGCAGCAAGAGTAGACACAGGAGTAATAACTTCATTAACATGAGTAGTTACTTCTTCAGTCTCCAATACTTCACTTAAATCCACAGTTACGGGCATGTTAGGAGCAGGATCAGCCTTATTGCTAGCCTCTGTCACTTCAGCAACTTTCTTTGGCACCCACTTCTGGATAATTTTAGTAGGAGCACTAACAGCAGCTTTAATCCCACAATTATGCCCAACCAGTTGACATTTCTTACAAAATTGTGGAAGCCAATCAAAAACCACTTTCTATTTAAACACTGATCCCTCTGGATCTTCCACATCTACCTCTCTTGGGATATCTTGAGTAACATCTAGCTCAATAAACACTCTAGCATAAGATACTCTCAGACCTTTACTTGTGCACTCATCAGCATACAATGGAACCCCAAGCACACTACCAATCCTACTTAAAGAATCCTCTCCCCAACACCTAAGAGGTAAGTTTGGAAATTTCACCCATATAGGAATCACTTTAAGAATTTCTTCATGAAAACTGAAATTAGCACTCCAATGTTTAACAATCACTGGTTTCCCAAAAAATAAGTGAGCCCCCCGAATACAAAATATTATCCCTTTCCTCCCTCGATTTGAGTCTAATAATGAAGAAACCTTCATCATGTTTATAAATGGTAGGTTCATCTTTTCAGTGCCGTTGAGAGCTAACATATTGAGTAATGGCTGTCAAAGTTGGATTTTGACCCACTACATAAACACCGCATTCAGCCAGTACTCAGTCATGCGTTCAACCTCTATTTTATCAAGCTTTGATATTGGACTACCATTAACAATAACAGGGGAGACAAATTTCAGTCCTATACCTTTATCCGAAATACGGCTTTGAGCTGTAAACCCTTTCCGTTTCTGTTGAGCAATCTCATGGTGGTTTTGATGTTCCCCTTCTGAAATCACCACCGTTGGTTCTGTCGTCACCATTTTCTCAGCTACCACCTCTCCATGAGTAACTGTTCCATTAGTTTCAGGTTCCTTAGTTACTAAAGACTGACTTTTTGACGTCTGACCTCCATTGCTAGAGTCTCCCGGAGTCGACGAGCTGCTCGTCGGCCCGGAAACTTTCTTTTTCCAACCCATAATCTAAGTCGGCGCACGATAGCACTCCACCTTATCCTACGCCAGCAGAGGTTTAGGGTTTTTTACTCCACTTAAAAAAAACTCTCTTTCTCCTCACCACCACTAGGTTTTCCGATCCCTAAATTCTCTGGCATTTCAGCGTCGTCATATTATAGCGACAATATAGATTTACAACGGCTTTGAAAATCAGCAAAATGATCCTACTAAAAGTTTAAGAAGATATCTCTAACAAGTACTATTTCTATTTCTTGCATTCTTTTTTTACTTCCATCATATTGGTCAAACACGCAATTTCTGAAGTACTTTAGAAAAAGATAAAATGGATAAATTTATAATTGTTATACCAACAAGCAAATGAAGTGCATGCATGCTAGCAAAAATTTTCTTATACCAACAAACAAATAGTGCATGCATGCTAGCAGGCAGCAGCAGAAGAACAAGGTTGAGCATGAATTGAATGCCTTGAAGAAGACTGTGCTTAGTATATCACTGCAATACTGCTTAGTTCAGTAGTTTATCAACATAATTTATTGTTGGTGTAAAATAATGCTTGTTAAACTGCACTTAGCTTGTTCTTCTGAACAGAAGATTAGTCTAATTTTTTTTTTTTTTTTTTTTTTTTGAGGGACAGAAGATTAGTCTAATCCTTCTTGAAAAGCCTAAACCTACTGTTAATACAAAAATCCTTACATGTTGGTTATAAAAATGTGCAGAAGTTATTGATCCGGGGCTCACGTAGGCACTTTAGCCGTCAGATCCAGCCTTGAGATATGCATCACATGCACAGGCATTTAATACAGGATCTGATCAGACGGTTCAGATTTTACATTATGTTCAAGTAATTATATCATCTGTATTATTGTCCACAAAAATATATGTATACACAGTTTGCTGAAGCTTTTTTCTAACATGTGCCTGCATTTCCAGGCTTGATCTATACATAGTATATATATATATATATATATATATATATATATATATATATATATATATATATATATATATATGCAAAGCATGTTCCTTAAAGAGATTAATTCCAAAGATCTGACATTAGAACTGCCACTTAATAAAAATATGCTTTGGACTTTATTGAACACTACAAAAGAGAAAGACAAAGGAGGTAATAAATTCATAATAGCCATTGGAATGAGTAAATGATTAGATAACTCCAAAAGAGGTTTTGATATATTCCATGTAAAATATTCCCTTTGATTTTTAAAGAATCCACTTTGCCAATACATAATTATTATCATTAATATTTTTAATTATCTATTACTATTTATTACGATATTAGTAAGAAATTATAAAATTTGATATTTTACAAATATATATTGAACCACATTTAATAACATTTTACTTACTAACATATGGATTTCCATATTTGTAAAAAATATAGCTAAAATGAGTTATGTGAATATCCAAAAGTTGAAATGAAATAACAACAAAATAAATAATAAAAAACAAAGAGAGTTATATGACACACATATCAAAATGGGAAGCATTTTTTGCCTGCAAGGGGTTTTAGCCTACCCATGACTCCATGAGTTCCCAAAAGTGTGGCATGAAAACTTTACTATATCAGAAAATATTACAATAATTGTTTTGAAACATCTTAATGTTAATAGTGCATCACTATCATAAACAAACAAATGATGATACATCAATATCTCAAAATTCAAATAACAGATAGTATAATATAATAAAAATTAGCCAAGTGTTCACATAACATGAACAGTTGGTCTTATAAGAGACCGCCTACTTTTAATTTAAAATTAGGCACCGTCCAAGCCCAATATTAAGAAGAGAACATACCACTTTTTTTAATATTGTGACTAGTTTAATCCATTTAGGGACCAGTTTAAATTATTCCGTGACCAATTTAATCTATTCAGTAATGATAATCTTTAACCCATTCAGTGACTAGTTTAATCCATTTAGTGACTAGTTTAATCCGTTCCATAAGACTACTGAGTTATTTTTTGAAATTGTATGTTGTAGTTTGAGAATCAAGAAAACAAAGGAAGGAGAAGAGATGGGATGACCAGAATAGTGTTGGGTTAGAATGAAATAGAATGGGCTTGTTAGAAAAATTCAGTATTGAGTTCGTCTAATTTTATGTTAAAATTAGACCGCCTATTCTAATAATTTGTGTAACATGAAAATGAGGAATAGTAGATTTTTTCTTGGCTACATATCACAGAAGATTACACATACAAATATTCACAAATCTGACAAATCCTTGGATTCCTTTGTTTGACTCCTGTAACTATTATTTTTAAGAAAAAGTTAAGGCATCAAAATCACAACTTAGATTACCTTTTTTGAGACCAGTACTAGGTGTAAAGATTAAAGAAGAAACATATATGTTACCTAAAATCATACTATACTCTACTCTTCCTTTTTGGTAGGGTTTCAAATCTGTTTAAGCTTTATATACAGCTCCTACTAATCTAAGTCACATTCATCCCCTTTTTTAGCCCATAAACATGGCCTTTCACTTTGTTTTCTTCCTCTTATCATTCTCTTTCTATTGCCCTGCATTTGCAAGAGACATTTCTTCACCATGCAACTCTAATGACCTAACTGCCCTGCTTAAGTTCAAATCTGCTATACACCTTGACACTTCAGAGAGACTACAAAAATGGGTAGGTGAAAGGTGCTGCAATTGGGTAGGGATTCAATGTGACAATACCACATTCAGAGTGACAGAAATCAATCTTCCCGGGTTCATTTCAACTGACGAATTCATCCTTCAAACGAAAATGGAAGGCGTTCTATCTCCCTCAATCACGCTCCTCACCTCCCTCGAGGTCCTTGATCTTGGAGGGCTTATCAGTCTTTCTGGCAACATCCCGAAATCTATTGGTTCTTCCCTCACAAATCTCAGAAAGCTGTTTCTGTATGGTAATAATCTGAGTGGTGAGATACCAGTAAGTATAGGTAAGCTGTTAAAACTAGAAGAAATCCAACTTCAAGAGAATAGGTTTTATGGACCTATACCTTCTAGTGTTGGTTTTCTTAGCAATCTGCAAAGATTACTTCTTTATTCTAATCAAATTTCTGGGTTCATCCCTGATACTATTTCAAATTTAATTAATCTGATAACACTTGACCTTCATGACAATGCTTTAATTGGTTCTATACCAAAGAATATTGGGGCCTTAAGGTTTTTGAAAGATCTGGATCTCTCTAATAATCGCCTGAGCGGGGAGATTCCAGCTTCTGTAACTAACTTAACTACCATTTCAACTATTTATTTTGACACCAACTTTCTTCAAGGAAAAATCTCATTTCCAGTAAATACTGGTGATATGTCCTCCCTTGGTTTCCTGAGGCTGCAGAACAATCAGTTAACAGGGAATATACCCTCAAATTTCGGGCATTTATCTTCGCTTAAGAGATTATCACTTGTAAATAACAAACTTGAGGGTTCAATACCGTCTAGTTTTGGAGATTTACCAAGTTTGTCAGAGCTATATCTTGATGGCAATCGCATATCTGGAAGCATACCAAAATCTATAGGACAGCTATCCAATCTTATTCTCTTAACCCTATCACATAACATGATACAAGAACCTCTTCCTCCAGAGATGTCAATGCTCAACAACCTGCAGATCCTCGATCTTTCATTCAACCGTCTATCCCTTCAATCATACCCGAAGTGGCTTGCTGGACTGCCATCACTATCCCGGGTTCTGTTAGCAGGGTGCGGAATCCAAGGCGAGTTTCCACAAGTCCTGCGAGCAACACCAAGCGCATTGCAGGAATTGGACTTGTCAGACAACAGTCTGACAGGAAATATACCAGCTTGGGTTGGGAAATTAACTGAGCTCTATTCTTTGAACTTGTCTAGGAACTCCCTCATTTCAGATATCCCAGACACGATCACAAATCTACATAATTTGGGTATCATTGATCTTCACTCAAACAATCTCACAGGATCAATGGCTAAAGTTTTCCAGTTAGAGACCAGATTTTCAGGCGGGTCTCTGACATATGTCGATCTTTCAGACAACAGTTTCTCAAGCGGGCATGAGAATATCGGTGTAGGATCTCAAACTGGAATTCAGCTTCTAAATATATCTCACAATTTTCTTAAAAGTGGATTGCCAACTTCCATAGGGAAGCTGGGATCACTGAAGACCTTGGATTTCAGCAGCAACCAGTTAAACTCAACCTTGCCAGAATCATTGGGAAATGCAACTTCATTGGAGATATTGAAGTTGCAAAGAAACTATATAATTGGGCAAATACCAAGTGAATTTTTGAAGCTAAGGAAGCTGAAATATTTAGATTTATCAGATAATCTTCTTAAGGGACAAATTCCGAATGGTAAGCCTCTCAGCGGTTTTCCACCAAGCTCTTATTCTGGTAACCGAGGATTATGTGGAAAACCTCTTCCTCCTTGTAAAATTTTGCATTAGAGAAATTTTGGTTCCTGATATGATAGAAACTAGACTAGAGTTGTCTTTATGCAAGATTTTTTTTTTTTTGGATAAGTTCATATGACATTTTCTTTGGACATACATACTATTATTATTCTTGCAGATATTAATGTCATATGATTTTTATGATTTAAAACGAAATGGAGTACTCAATTCTGGAACAGGGGCCATACATCCATCATTTATATCAGGGAAAAACTATAATTATGGGTAGGTAATGTCCCAATCTTTCCAAGTGATTCATGTACCTCCATAAGTAATAAAGTGTCCATTTATCTTGATGCTCATTTTTCTTCAGAACAAAGGGCCATACATTCATCATTATGTCAAGACAGAAATGTAATTACAGGTAGGGCAATATTTCACTACGTCTAAAATAACCTATAGTTTGCATGTGCATCAGAGTAAAAAGAACATCAGCTCCTTCATTATGGGAACTCTGAGAATTTTTCAGAACTATACACACAGAGATAGTATAACACATGCTTCTGCAAAATTAGATTTTTTTTCTAATATAATTTTATTTTCACATTAATTATTCTTACACTATTCCAGCATAAATCAATTCTACAAAGGATCTTGACCCATCCCTATTTGCTGGTAATTCATGTAGTCGAGTCCGTTCAACCGTACACAACATAATATTTGCTCCGGTAACTCCTCAGCTTTATTACCCTGTTATACAACGCAAAATAGGTTACATCAGTAAAAAAAACATTACAAATTACTAAAACATCAGTATATGTCTACGAAGGGGAAGGGGAAGGGGAAGGGGGAAGGGAAATAACTTTACTAAAACAGAAAAATCCTACTATTGTTTGCTTCCAAAATCTATTAAAATTCCTTCCCAAGTTTTATGTTGAAAGCATTTTATAGGTACACCCATATGCATGTATAATTGTGTCAAGTTAATTAATGATAGTATTGAAATTGGAATTTGAGATATTTTGTACTTAATAGAAATAGTTTCATTTGAATCCCTTTTATCTTAAAATTACAATTGCCCAATTAGAATGAAACCTTACCCACAAATTCTTTCATACTTCATAATGGCTTTTTAAACTCTCAAAGAGATTTTTTTAATAGACTGTTCTCTTTTAAAAGTATTGTTTTGCTTTAAAAAAAAAAAAAAAAAAAAAAAAGAAGAGACGTTTGGGTAGTATAACCTAGTACAACAAAACAATATGTTAAAGGACGGTATTCTACATATTAGGGTAAAAGAAGTGGAAACTTGCCTGTATAGTGAGTCCGAAATCCAGAACACACATCTTTAATCTGTCTATGAATGCTTCAAAGCCTTTCCTTGAAATATAACTAAATCTGTGCATATCCAAATCGATTTCAAAGTAATTTTCTCCCTGCAGAATATTAGCAATAGGTGATAAGAATCATGGAGCACTGAAGTAATAATTTGATGAATTAAGAACACTGAATAACTAACATGAAATACATATTAGGGAAGATGAATTACCGAAAAGAACTCATGTTGAGGGCGAGAAAGGACAGGCTTTTCGTTGTAGGCATTGATAAGCTTCTTCTCCGCTGCACTTATATTAAGGTCGTCCAAATTGGCAAGGCGACCCAGAATTTTCAACCGCTCACGGAAAGGTGCAATCGTGTCCATAGGAAAACTTTTTTACCTTTTCAACTTCATCATGCATCATTTTCTGCATAAAGAAGAAGCCTCTGTATTACATTCAGAATTTTTATTTTAAAAAAAAAAAAAACTAAATAGATCTATAAAAATGGAAGTTGGAACTAATTTGATGATTAGAGATCTTACCCTGATAGCTTCTTGAAAGCTTGACGGAACTTCTTTTAAAAAAGATTCATTAATCTTGAAATACATCACTATATTAATGCCTTCACCATCAGCTTCATTCTGGAAAAATGCAGGAGGATATAATGGCACCTGCACACCAGGAAAAGAAAAGCTGAGAATATCAAAAGTGAAACTCTAAACAAGTTGAGCATAGAGGATGTGCCAAACATAAGCAACCACAGATTGATGCCCAACTGCAGGACTTCAGTTCATTAAGATTCAACAAAACGCCAATGAATATTGACATGCTTAATAGATATACATTTAGATCATAGCATCTCTCAGAGTAAAAAGAAATGGCAACACAGTGAGGTTTTCTGCACATCAAACTGTTATTGTCCTTAATACCCATAAGCCTAAGAGAGTGTTTGGTTGGGTGGAAAACATTTTCCCAGAAAAGCGGTTTTCCCATTGTCTTTGTTTGGTTCGTAAAGGGTGGATAATCGTTCTTCAGATGGTGGAAACTGGAAAGTAGTACACCCAAGGGTGTTTCTTTCTAAGTGGAAAGATTGCCACATATTCCTCCATGTTCTTCACTTTCCTTTTTCCTTCCTCTCAATTCTCATCAATCCTCTCCATTTCATTTCCATTCTTCATCTTCTCAATAACTTTTAATGCAAGGAACCAATAAAGGAAAACTAATCTACAATTGTATTTTCCCCTGGAACATGTTTTTCATGAAAATTTGCCCAACCAAATGGAGCCTAAGTCACACTTCCTCCAGCTCTCAAAGAATAAATAAATAGCCAACATTACATTTATGATCCTCAATAAACATAAAAACTCAAGATCTCATGGAAGTGTAAAAAGTTCAGGTTAGCAGGAACGATGTTTCCACATCTTAATACTATACTAACTATAAATTATTTAGCATATGGCCTTATAGTTCTCTGGAGGTGCTCCGATGAAAACTAAGTCTCCAAAAAGAGTTGGACATTTGTCTTACAGATGGAACTTTTTGATAAAGAATAGAAGTACAATCCAATCTTGAATCACCTAATGACAAAGCTTCCAGCTCCTTCATCTACTACGATTGTCCCAAGCAGACAAACAAGGGCAAGATAATGTTAATCTGAACAAGACAATGCATTTCATTTAAAAGACTGGCATTTCACAAAAGAAGGTTTCATTACCTGAGCATTTACTATGAGAAGGGGTGGGAAACCTGCTGAAGAATTTACTGAAGGAAGTTGCACAAAGCGAGCCACGTGCTCAACTTTTCTTGGGGACAAGAATACATCAACACCAAGAGGATAATATGCAGCATAATGTGGCGCAAAATCCTTCTTCTTATCCCTGGCACACAAAGTCACGACTTCATAGTCAAATAAGCAGGCACTAATCTAAAGTTCCCAATCAAGATTCTAGATAATGCACGTAATTCGTGAGTACCAAAAAAAAATTGGACCTTATAATGACTAGCTATGTTAGTCTTACCTAAAAAAATTTTGGGCACGAACTCTAAAGGAATTAGGTTCAACAGGTGACCAACTATCCATGATTTTCTTTTCTAATGGAGAAAAAGGTACTTGAGACCCTGCTATTGGTTTTTTCAGGAGCGCCTTTGAGGAAACTGTCAAGAATTTAGTAAACTTCAGATATTAGTAAAGTCTCATAAAGATATACTGTTTAACATACAACATTCAATAGACAGAAAGTAAAAGTGCATACATCTTGAATTGGGGGGAGCATCCTTCCATTTGAAAGAGAGCCTTAGGGCTGCCTTCTTCCTCGCACTTTGAGGACTAGAGCTAAGCGAGTTTCTCTTCTCAATTGAAGGGGCTGTAGAAGTATTGAGACAAGGCAAACAATTATTGGGAATTATTCCACAATTATCCAACATTTTATCCTCCTTGCCAGTGCTTTCATCCACGGAAGAGGATATTTCATCAAGGTACACTGGGTGCTTTGCTTCCATTGAATTTCTACCAAGATCGCTCAAAGAATTCCGAGCAGAATGTACTTCATGCGAATTTCGAGATACTACATCTGCACCGATCAATATCTTCTACTAAGATATATAGGGAGAACCTCTAGCTGTAATCATCTAAGAATAGGAAAAGGAAAAACATACCGTCTGGAACACTTTGGAAATCTTCTTCACCATCAGACTCAAATATCATCACCGAATCATACCATGCCTCCTCGCCACTACCTGTTAAGACAATGATGAGCACACTTAATGCGAGAGAAGATCCACACAATGATCTGCAAAGACCTATGTTGAATCGAAAATACAGTTCCCTGGTATACTGATGCAACGTAAGACTATGAGCTTCCCATTTTTAAGCTCAATTTCTATTATAAGATTCGAAAATACAGTTCCCCAGTATACTGATGCAACGTAAGACTATGAGCTTCCCATTTTTAAGCTCAATTTCTATTATAAATTCAGGTGTACCCTGCACACTCAAGACTATAAATTGTAAGCAGATTGAGATAATCTCAAATGAGCAGAAAATAGTCTTGGTTGTACCATGCACAAGGTACATCCGGGTGTATATACTCAGAATGCATTGCTACTTAATAGATAGGTTATCAGTTCAAAATGCCACAAATATGGCCAGCAAGAAACACACACCAGAATACACAAGAATAAAATGCATTATTCATCATTGTTCATAATGTTTGGGACGAATTTAGCTTATTGCTGTCCCAATCATCTACCCATGTGGAAAAATCAGGTGCTGATTCTCACTAGTAACACAGCATAATCTTGATAGCTTCTCGGTGATAATGGAACCAACATAAGTTATGCCTCAAAGCCTCAACTGCACGAAGACTTAGCTGTTGCTTATCATTTATCAGGGTAAATTTCACCAAGTGAACATAAACACTAATTTCCCCTCCTTTGCATAATCCTTTCCACATCAGATGGTCTGTTGTAACACTTAGTACAGGACAACGTTGTGTTACACAAACTCTATATAAAACCAAATATCAGTTTGCCAGTCCAATTATTGGATCGATTCTATAGTCCTTCACAAGAACCAACATTCCAAATAACCCCAATCTCATACGAGTCACACCATCAACTGCAATTAATTATAAGTTGGCAAAGTTTGAGAGGAATCGTTGTGCTAAACCGCATTCAATCATCATTCATCACATAGCCAATTCTATCAAGTCAAACATCGATGATTGATGAGAGTGCATGTATTTTTAATTTTATTTTTGAAATAGAGGAATTCATAGCATATTAGTTCAAACTATTACAATTAACCAGAGGTACTAAGTCCTCATTGTTGGTAGTAGCTGGTACATCCTAGTGCTGCATGTATTTTTAAGACGAAAGATATTGCAAGTAATCTGCTAGTAAGTCCCTCAGTAGGCTTTATAATCCTCAATTTTCTCAACTAAGATTTTTGATCCTTAAACTTCAGGTACTCAAATGCCACATTATAAGCACCCAATAGTAGCAATAACTTTTAATTCCAAAATTAGCTCCTAATTATCAATCTAGCTAGTAACTTTAGTTGATTCAAGCAGAAAATCACTGTCACCAACCCACTTTTGGTACTAGCTTACAGATAGAGAAAAGCATAAGAAACAGCATAATCAAGTACTTCTACAAATTTGGATAATCATAAAAATTAAAAAGGTAATCACATTAATCAAATACTACCCATCTAACTATTCCCTTTTTACACAACCACAAACTACCAAAAAATAAAAACAAAGTAAGAGAGAGAAATTTAACAATTCAGCAAAAAAGTGAACAAACACCAGCTGCCACCCAGAAAAAAACCCACCAAAAATCAATGCACATTCTCTCACATCAACAATTAAAAAACAAAAGACATCACCTTTTTTCATTTTTCCTCAATGCTAGTAATAAAATTAGCTCAACCCACCAAAAACCCACAACAAACAAAACCAAATCACCCAAAAATTCAACTTCATACATCAAATTAAACATAAACCCAACTCAAATTTTATAAGAGAACAAACAAAAAACAAACCTTGGTAGGTGGGATTGGTAAAAGATCGATCTGGGAAAGAAACAGACTTAGAATTCTGATTAATATTGTTATTATTATCAAGCTTTATATTTTCTAAAGAACGATCAGATAATCTAGAAGAAACACGTTTCTTAATTGCTTTTCTTCTCTTGCGATTGCTACTAGTAGTAGCACTACTACTATGATGTGCCTTCTTCTTTGACCTCTTTGATCGTTTCCCAACACAAACTTTTGGTGTTGAAACACAAGCTCCCATTTTTTTTTTCTTTTTTTTTTTTGTGGGTTAAATCTTATTAAATCTTTTCCCACCTTAATTTCTCTCTCGAAAAAGATGTGATTTTTTGATGGTTGAAGAAGAGAGAGAAAAAAAGGAGAGGGAAAAATGGAGGAAAAAACAATCTGGGTATTTGCAAATATAATGAAATCAATGAATTGAATGCTAGAGAGAGAGAGAAAAAAGCAGCAAAACGTGAATTGGAAGAGAAAAGATATTAATGGGTGGGTCGGGTGGAAGAAAGAGGGAAGATGAAGAAATATAAAAAAGAAGAGGCTTGTAACAAATCTACTAAACAAGAACAAGAACAACCGCTTCTTTTCTTTGATTAATAATAATATTAATTCAATTATTAATGAAGCTTTTTTTTTCTTTTGTTTGCTTTGATTAATTATGTTGATTTTGCTACTTTTATTTTATTTTGGTTGTTATGTTGATGTTGATGTTGATGTTGATTGTTAAAGTGAATTCAATGGAAGTGAATTATGATAATAATAAAGATATTGTCAAAAAGATCATCACTAGATCTAACATTCTAATTTTAATTCTAATGTATATAAAATAAAACATTAATTATTAGAGGAGTCATTAAAATGTTGTGTTGACTAGTTTTCTTTTTAAAGATGAGGATACAAGAAAGTTAAATTGTTTTTTTTAGGTGTGACCCAATTTAATTGGATCTATAAAACAAACCAAATATATATCGTGGTATAGGTGAAAAATCACTTGAAACTATAATATAAGAAGGGTACACACAGCTTTGAGATTATAAAATTAGATTACATTTTGAATTAATATAAGAAAACACAAATTTAAATTTTACGGGATCAATCTTTCCTAATATAATAACACCATATAACACTGTGTTGTGTATACTTTCTCAAATGACCTCCTCCTTAATTTGCATATATTCATCTGGTAACCCTCAACTTATAAAATATATCATGAAAATTAATGAATTTAGGATTACATCTATTAAAGTAAAGAATGTAATACCCCACAATTGCTTTATAATGTTTGATATACTACCAATACCGATAATAAAGGTGCTTCTTAATTATATAGTGTGCTCAGCTGGGAGTAGCGTTGCATGATTGAGGACTAAATACACCAAAAAGACTTTTGTTATTCTATGGAGCCAATTGTTAGTCTTAGATGTGCATTTGATGACAACTCGCAACCTATATGAACTTGGGTGTTACACGGAATTGCATTCAATTATTGCACACACATTTCTTTTTAAAAAACTTCCTTCTACTTATCATAATTTTTTCTTCTTTTTTAATTATCTTATTCTATTTTTCTATACCATATCGTAAAATACTATGGCCCCATTTGACAATAATTAGCGGATAGCTTATTGCATTAGCTTATTTGGCTAGCTGATTATTAGATGTTTGTATAAAGGTGTTTGATAAGTAGCTAATAGTATTAGATGATTGCTACTTGATTGTGTAAAATGACCAATAAGGAACGCAATGAGCATAATTCATTATTCTACTTTTTATTTTTTATAAAAATGGATATGTTTGGTAAAAATATATTGAAAATAAGACATACCAATAAAAAAATTATCTAAATCACATCTATAAATTCAACATTAGTCATTATGTTAAACTTTTTAATATTCATTATTTATGAGTTGATAATTTGCAAACTATTAAATATAAATTATTGTGCATATATATAAATATTTATTAATTGTAACTATATTTTAAATTAAGCTATTTATTAGTTGTAGCTATATATGAATTATTGTGCGTATTGCACTTGATATAATGGAGAAGCAATAGTCAGTTTAAACATAGTGAAAAGAAGGAGGTGTGAAAGTATGTTAGATTTAGGGATACCTTGGTAAGGGTAGTAATTTTAAATAACTTTAGCACATAAATGTAATTTAGCCCACTAATTCCCAAACCTCTAACATTAAAAAGCTTCTCCCACCCCCAGCTTTTTCAAAGCGTTTTGGGCAATCAACTATTTCAAGCTATTCTTTACCAAACACTCAAATTAGAGGAATGACTAGTCAAATTCTCTAATCTAAGCTCAAACCTTTAATTTTGTAGCTCTCTTTACCAAACAGAGCCTATATAGATGAAAACTTCTAATGGAAATTTGGGGTGTGAGGATGTTTTAATAGCGTTCTTTACCTTAATTACGTTTCCTCAAAATCATCAAATTTAGTGACGTCTTACAAGTTGGGATATTAGCTCAAAGGTACAAATGTAGGAGTTATTTGAGAAATTACCTAAAATACTAATTTTACGATATAAAGTTCCAAAATAAAATTCTCAATCTAAATTTGAATTCCACTTGAATTTTGAGTTCTATAATATATGGGATCAGAGATGATCTAGGCATGTTTGATTTTGACCCATTATCATTTTGAAAAATAAGCTCATAACAAAATGTACAGTTTTACACAAGGTTAACTTGCTTGGCCTAAAAATAAAAAGAGGGAAAAGATAGATAAAAAAATGGATATATAATATAAGAAAGAAAACATATCCTGAATAAGGTAAAGATGGCATAATGTAAGTCGTGATGTTATTGTGAAACATTCACTTAAAAAAATAGTTAATCTTACTGGAAAACATAAGGAACAAGCAGTTTTACACCTTACTTTCTACTCATATGCTCATGTGTGTATCGTGGGGGTGAAAATTGTGACAGTGAAAAAATACACTAAGGTCTAAGAATGAACAACTTGTTTACCGGGTTAAGCTATGTTTTGTTCACTTAGTTTTGTTAGGAGGCATTTAACAAGAACCGCATAAATATGTTATTGATATTTTAATTTTTAAAGACAAAGTCAAAGTTTGTTGAGATGAAACTAGAAATATTCAATAGTGATTACCTGTAGGTTTGTAAATATTTCTTCTGTTTCATATTACTTGAATCATTTTTCCGAGCATGTTCATTATTGATAAGTAATTTTATTTATTGATATCTGTTAAGACTCTTATTCCTATTATTTTATAGATAGATATTATTATGCCTAGTGCCTAGTTTGCATAGCATCAGGACTCCGTCCTCTAGATTGTATAAATACTTTTGATGATGAATGAGAAAACAACACAACTTGACCAAATCATAACATGGTATCGAGAGCCATGGTTCCTTGAACCTAAAACCTAGAATTTTTTTCGAAAATCAAGAAAGAAAAAAGAAACACCCGAAAACCAAAAATCTTTTACCACCACCTACTGTGGTTGACAATCTCAAACCGAAACCTAGAATTTGACGTCGTATGGTGATGAATGACTGGTCCTTTCCCCCACTTACTTGGCAATTGATTGAAAACAAAAACACCAAACTGAGGAATATGACCCAAATCCCATTGACCACCGCAAGAAATCGACACATAAACGAAACCCAAAATCCCACCACCTCTTCCACGACCACCCCCGACCGAACCAACCTTCCACATGGCCGAACCAAACATCCCGTTAACCACTCCGTCCAGCCCTTTGATTGATCACGACCATCCAAGAGCGAACCGTGGTGGCGGCAAGCGCGGAGGCGAACATACCACAGGGAAGATTCATGCATACCAAGTGACTGCAAGCAGAGGCTCCAGTGGTGCCCGGTGACACGCGTGACAAACACTAGGGCGGCTGGTCCGGGCGGCGCGAGTGGGGGTTGTGGAGATTCTGCTCCGCCGCCCCGTGATGATGTGTCTGCAGGTTTAGCAGGCATTACTAATGAACAATGGGTAAATCTTTTGGATTTGTTAACTCTTCCTCGACCCCAAGATCGGTTAAATGGCAAATCTTTGTGGATTCTTGATACCGGTGCAACCCATCATGTCACAGGCACTTTTTCACATTTACGTGATGCGTGAAAATTTAATGGTTGTCCAGTTGGATTGCCTGATGGTAGCTCTGCAGATGCTACTCATGAGGGAGACGTACTTCTTCATGGAAATCAAACTTACTAATGTTTTATTTGTGCCTAATCTTGATTGTAATTATATTTATATCCCTTGATTACTAGATTACGAAAATTGTATTGTCCAATTCACTAAAACATTGTGTGTATTACGGGATCGCAAAACGAGAACGTTGATTGGAGCGGGTGAACGAAAGATGGACTTTTCTTTTTCGAGGTGTTCCAAAGGTAAATATAATGGTTGTAGATGACATGGCATCGATGGATATATGGCATAAGCGTTTGAGTCATCCTTCCGAGAAAGTTCTGCGACATTTACCTTGTGTGAGTCCCTCTACTATTACTAGTTGCAATAAAGATGGGTGTGATGTCTGTTTCCGTGCCCATCAACCTAGAACTAGTAATCCAAGGAGTGATAGTAGAGCTAGTAGGATTTTTGAATTAATACACTGTGATTTATGGGGGCCATATAGAACTAAATCTGCCAGTGGTGCTTCATATTTTTTAACAATCGTTGATGATTTTTCCCGGACTATTTGAACTTATTTATTATATAATAAATTGGAGGTTGAAATTATGTTTTACGCATTTTGTGGCATTGGTGGAAAGACAATTAAACGTGTTAGGAGTGACAATGGTACCGAGTTTAATTGTTTACGCCCCTATTTTGTGAAACAAGGGATAATCTTTGAAACTTCATGTGTTAAAACCCCACAACATAATGGAAGGGTCGAACGGAAACATGGACATATATTAAATGTTGCACGTGCATTGCGATTTCGGGCTAATCTACCTTTGAAGTTTTGGGGGATTGTGTTCGGGCGGCATGTCATTTAATAAATCGAACCCCCACTATAGTGCTTGATTATAAAACACCCCCTATGAGTGTTTGTTTGGCAAGCCCCCTAAGATGACGAGATATTCGGATTTTTAGTTATTTGTGTTATGCCTATAATATTTATCATGGGGGTGATAAGTTTGCCAGTAGGAGCCGTCGTTGTGTTTTTGTTGGTTATTATTATACTCGGAAAGGATGGAAACTATATGACTTAGAAACCAAACAATATTTTGTTTCCCGTGATGTGAAGTTTCTTGAAAATAAATTTCCCCTTTTGTGACTGTGAATAGAGATGGAAATGGATCGGGTTCGGGCGGGGGACCATCACCCGCCTCCATCCACCCCCCAAGTGAAACATCCACCCGAATCCATCCATCCATCACCCACGGGTGAAACGGATGGATCGGGTGATAATCGGGTGAACTAAATTAGATTAAAAATCAGATTCAATATGGAATCTTCAATATACACTGTCAAACTAATCGGGTGTATTGACAGCAATGTCAAAAATCGGATTCAATATGGAATCTTCAATATACCTTTGTCAAACTTTCTAATAGTGACAAGAAACACGATGCGGCTACCTCGAAAGGAGGCACCGAGTTTGCTACATTTCATACGGTGAAAGCTTCTCCGGGGTTTAATAATCAAATAGAACTAAGATGGCTTAATAGAATACTTAATCAGATCTAGGCTCAAATTTATAACTAAGTATTAAAGGATAAACTTGGGCTTGGGTCAAAAATTAAGAAGTCAGAATTAAGAACAAAGAGGTAGGTTTATTACCTCTGCTCACTTGGAGCCGAGGAAGACGGGAAGACACGACGGGGGTGTTTGAAGCTTCGGTGAATGGAGTCAAGATACGGCACGGCCGAGCAAGAGTATGGTGGTGCGGTAAAACTCCGGTGTGGCGGTGGCCAGTGTGCGCGGCGGCGGTAGTAATGTAGCATCGGGTGAGAGGAGAGAGAAACAAGGGGTTGGGGTTTGGGTCTTTGGGTGAGAGAATGACGAGAGATGGAGAGATGGGATTTTGGGGGGTTTGGATTTTTTTTAGGAGTGAGAAAGTAAGATGGGGTGGGTTAGTTTGGGCCTTTGGACCATTGGGTTTTTTTTACTTTAAACGGGTGATGGGTCGGGTGGTAAACGGGTGACGGGTCGGGTGATGGATGAAAAAATATCACCCGAACCCGACCCGCATCCGTCACCCGGTTATCCGTCACCCGGCTATCATCCGTTTAAATCGGGTTTTTCACCCACTTAATAAACGGGGTGGAGCGGGTGGTCGGGTGATCCCTTTGGATATTTCCATCTCTACCCGTGAATGAGTTGGTTGTGGAGGGACATGCGGGAATGGATGAATTTTTTGATGAGGAATTGCATGTGCATGTTATTGAAGTTCAGTAGATGTTGAAGGGGGACTTGGGCGGGGAGATGTTGTGGAGGGACGGGCGGGGAATGGATGAATTTTTTGATGAGGAATTGCATGTGCTGTTATTGGAGGTGGCGCCGGCCGAGGAGGTCGAGCCACGCGTCGAGGTGGTGCCGGCTATGGAGGCCGAGCCACGTGCGCCGGAGATTGGTGCACCGAACCCTGTAGGCGTGGCCAGGGATGTTAGCACGCAGGGAGGGAGTAGGGAGGATGATGGAGCACATTTGGGGAGAGGAAAACGCACCAAATTCTAAAAAAAAAGGTGCAGGATTATGTGACTTATACCGTAGTGAAAAAGAAAAGTTCATCGACTCAGGCACCCGTTTGAGCATCGTCCTCAGGTATAGGGGTGAAAGTTATTCGGATAAAATCCGAAATCCAATCCAATCCAATCTGAATTAGTAATTCGGATCGGATTCGAAGTGTGTTCGGATTGGATTCAGATTAAGATTTTGGATTTTCGGATTGGATTGGATTAAGGGTAATTGGATCCGAAAATCCAATATAACCGAATAGTAATATGCCTTGTATTATATATCTGGATGGGGCTTAAGTGCTTAACAAATTTTTTTAAAAAAATAGCCTAGTCCATAGCCCAGTAGGCGTAGCACTTCAACCCTTCCCCTAAAACTCTAACAACACTTAATTTATTATTTCCTAAATCTACTAGATTGTTGTTGTGCTTAATTTAAAACTATAGTTATAAAAAAACGGATATTCGGATCGGATCCAATCTAGAGTATGAAAATTCAGATCGGATTGGATTGGATTTAAACTCTAATTGATTTGGATTCGGATTGGAAAATTAAAATCCAAATTTTGTTCGGATCGGATTGGATTAGGCCCTAATCCAAACCTTACACCGAACTTTCACCCCTACTCAGGTATTCCCTATCCTATTACACATTATGTTAGTTATGAAAAGTTTTCGATAAACATCGCAAATTTCTAGCAGCCATAAGCTGCGGGGGCACCCTCCAAAATCATTTAAAGAAGCTATGAAGCATGAAGGGTGGCGTGAAGCCATGGGAGCTGAGATAAAAGCTCTGGAGGATCAAGTCACATGGGAATTGCAACCTCTTCCTCCCGGTAAAAAGGCATTGGGGAGTAAGTGGGTGTATACAGAAAAATATGATGAGCAGGGAAGATTGCAGCTGTTGAAGGCTAAATTGGTTATATTTGGTCATCATCAGGTGGAAGGAATTGATTATAATGAAACTTTTGCCCCTGTAGCAAAAATGACAACAGTTCGTACTTTCCTAGTTATTGCAGCTGTGAAAAAATGGATATTCATCAGATGGATGTCCATAATGCGTTTTTACATGGTGATTTGGAGGAAGAAGTGTATATGAAAATTCCTCCTGGGTTTCAGGGAGGAAATACTAATCTGGTGTGCAGGATGAAAAAATCGTTGTATGGTTTGAAACAGGCACATAGGTGTTGATTTGCAAAATTGGCCACTGCTTTGAAAGCCTATGGGTTTAAGCAGTCTTATTCTGACTATTCCTTGTTCAATTTGACCAGGAAAAATATCCAGCTGAACGCTCTTATATATGTGGATGATATGATTATTGCAGGGAATGATCAGGAAGTTTTATTGAACTTCAAATCTTATCTTGGAAAATGTTTTAAAATGAAGGATTTAGGTGCTTTGAAATATTTCCTAGGCCTTGAAATTGATAGGGGGCCGCAGGGAATTTTTATGAGTCAACGAAAATATGCCTTGGATATCATATCTGAGGCCGGCTTATTGGGTGCCAAGCCTGTAACACCCCGACAAATCTCTCTTTTCTAAAATACCTTTTTATTATAAAACACAGAGAATTATCAAAGTATTATCGTCTGTGTGAAAACGTATCGACTAATTCAGAATTTTGCAGCGGAAAACAAACATAACTAAACTTCATACTTTATTATCATAAATAAATAAATAAGTACTTTAAAATCAAACACTCTATATAAGTCTACTCAAACAAATTTATTATAATACGTTCCGACTAATGCAGAAAATATGATATACTAGATTACACAAGCTCTCCATTCCCAGATTCCCAATGATGCAACATCTGTGAACCTGTAAATGTCAATGCTCTAGAGAATATGTTCACCACAATTGGGTCATCACAGGATCAATAAGGCAAAGCCATGATCAACACATACAAATAAAGCACGTAATCAGCAAAGCTGAGTACTACATAATAATACATAAACGTTCCTAGCAGGATACTAAATAAATAACATGCAGTAATAAATAATAATTTAATCATATAACATTCTGCTGACAACTTTAACTGAACTAAACTCTACACATCTTTTTATTACTCAAATGGAATAGTTATTGGACCTGAGTTGTCTTATCTACTAATGCTTTCGTTACGAAGATGAAATACGGGAGCTACCATGTATTCCATAAATGACCTGCGATATCGAGGAACCTTTGCTAACTGAAAAAGGGATGGTGATCAATCTATCCCCTGTAAAAAGCCATGGCTCGCTCACCATGTACCCCAACTTCTAATGTCCAACTTTACACGTGCACCAGTCTAAAGTCTATAACTATCCTCGTTACACTTTACGTTCTTTACAAGTTATTACTTGTTATGATCACACACATACAAGCAACACAGAAATACAATTCAAACATTCACAACTGAACTTCTATTATCTTAGGATTTAATAAGTGATCACAACTTACAACCCAAGACTTACTTTCTTTTAATCTCAACTTTCTTATTTATTGAACCTAGCCAACAATCTTAAAAGGCATACTTATCAACTTACCAAATAAGACCCACAGTCCTCATAAAGTAGTGAAAATAATACTTGTAGGGGAACACATGAATAACATGAATCAATCTTAATAACAAATTAATTCCCCCATGTGAATTAATAAATAAAGTTCCCATCCACATGCTTGTATCAATAAATCCATACAACCATGACAATTCTTTACTCATAATAAATCTAATAATAAACATGCTTGCTCACAGGCATAAAACATGTAGAAATCAATCATACTAGAAATCACATATGAACTTATAACGTTCCTGTACATGATACTACAACTTTTTCCTCCTTAAATCATGATACTAATCACATAGCACACAAGTATGTACGTACCTTGTGTAAACTAGTCGGCAGACCACTTTTAACTCTTTAAAAGTCTCCTACAGAATATTCTTCGCCTAGAATATCAATATAAACTAAAATCAATATTCTTAAATAAAAAGACAGCAACTTTAAAATATTTAAAATCCCCGTTAAACATATTCAAAAGTTGATTTTACTATCAAAACTTCAATTACTTTTAATTCCTAGCATAGTACTACCATACTAGTAATTAAAATTCTTAAAACTCCCTAAATAAAATCTTTTCTGAAATTCCAGCAACTTATAAAATCATAAAACCCTGTTTAAACCTATGCAAACATGTTTAAACTCATAATCTAAACCAATCTCATAGTATACAACATGCTACTACGGTTTTCTAATAATTAACACCCTAAAAATCCATGCTTTAATGATTAAACTTCAATCTAATAATAATAAACAAATCTGAATTTTTATTCTTATAATATATAATATATATAATCCATGATTAATAATTAAAACAGTAAATTAAAGTTATTAATCATGATTAGTACTAAAATATAAAACATAAAAATATGATCTTTAATTGAAACTTGAGGAAGAAGAAAAGAATTAAACCAACACAAGAAGGAAGAGGAAGGATGCGTCGGCCAAAGAAGTGGGCGGCGGCGGTTCCATCGGTGTTCGGCGGTGGTTGCGACGTTTCTTAGCGAAGAAGAAAGCGTTACTTGAAGAAGAAGAAAGAAAATTGGAGAAAAGAAAAAGAACGTGAAAGAGGAATAGCGCCGGTTTGTATGTGAGGGAGGAGAGAGAAAATTTTGTGTGGTAAAATAATTGGGTTTAAGTATTTATAAGTAGGTTTTTCTTTTGGGCTTAGGAAAAGGAGATTGAGTTTGAATAGAGTTTGATGATGAATAGGATTGATGAATTAGAACTCCTAACATCAATAGAAATCCTTTTTCCTAATCCACTTAGAATTTGGGTTCCTCAAGACCAATTAAACTTCTTTTCCAAATCCAATTAGTATTTCAAACATTTTCTCAAAGCATGCCTAACAAAACATTTTAACTTCTTTAAATCCTAAAAATAATTTCATTTGACTTTTAAAATAGTCAACCTTCTTTAAATAATAAAATCATTTAAAACTAAAATATAAATATATAAATGCTAAAATATATCTATAAAATCCTTTAAAATTATGGTGGATTACAAAGCCAGCTGAGTTTCCTATGGAACAAGACCATCAGCTCGCTTTGGCTTATGGTCCTTTGTTTGATGATGCAGAGATATATCGCAGATTGATGGACAGGTTGATTTACCTTGCTGTTACTAGACCTGATCTGGCATATTCTGTTCATATTTTGTCACAGTTTATGCACGCTCCTAAAGTTGTTCATTGGGAGGCCGCTCTGAGAGTGGTTAGATATTTAAAGAAAAATCTAGGACAAGGAATATTATTTCGTTCTGATAGTGATCTCCGCCTTGAAGGGTGGTGTGATTTTGATTGGGCTAGTTGTCCTATTATTCGGAGATCCTTGAGTGGGTGGTTTGTATTGTTGGGATATTCTCCTATTTCCTGGAAGACTAAGAAGCAGCCTACAGTATCTCGATCGTCTGCAGAGGCAGAATATCGTTCTATGGCTGCTATAGTTTGTGAATTAAAGTGGTTAAAGCAGCTACTAGGTGATCTTGGAGTTCAACATCCTGCAAGGATGAGATTATATTGTGATAGTCAATCTGCGTTATATATTGCTAAGAATCTGGTGTTTCATGAACGTACTAAACATATTGAGGCTGATTGTCATTTTGTTCGTGATGGTGTGACTGAAGGATTAGTGAGTCCATCATATGTTCCTACTAAGTTTCAGTTGGCATATATTTTTACTAAAGCACTTGGTAGGGCTCAATAAGAATTTTTGTTGTCCAAGTTGGGCATTCGCAATTTGCACGTTCCAACTTGAGTGAGCGTGTTAGGATTCTTATTCCTATTATTTTATAGATAGATATTATTATGCTTAGTGCCTAGTTTGCATAGCATCAAGACTCCGTCCTCTAGATTGTATAAATATTTTTGATGATGAATGAGAAAACAACACAACTTGACCAAATCTTAACAATATCTCTTTTACCCTATATGTAAAAATTTAAAAAACTTTATATTTTGAAACTAGATGTCAGGATGAATCTAACAACGTTTCACATGACTATATTTTTTCTTATGTAGAATTCACAAAATACGATCAAATAAAGTATATGAATAGTATAAAAATTAAAATGTTTCAAGTGCTTTAAAACAAAACCACTATATAAACAGCGAGACTTTTCAAGAAGTACTCCATATATGGCTGATTAACAGATCAGGTCGGGTCGGGTTCGGGTTAATAATAAATGGGTTGAACATGTCCCAACCAAAACCTGACCCGTTTATTAAACGGGTTGAAAAACTCAACCTTGACCCGACCTGTTTATTCAACGGGTTACCCTTATAACCCGTTTAACCCATTTACATATGTATACTATTAAATTTTTATTAAAACTTATTAGTTTTAAACAATAAATTCACACAAAGTATGCATGATTAGATTTTCGTTTCAGTATTTGTGTTCTACAATTTGTATTTTTAAAATTTTCACCAACTTTAACACAACTTTTTAGGAAATCTATATTTTAGTGAGTTAAACAGGTCAAATCAGGTTGATTTCTCGGGTTGAAAATGTCAACCTTAACCTAACCCATTTAATTAATTGGGTAAGTCGTGTCAATCCATTTACTTAAATGGGTCAAAAATCTCTCCCCAAACCTGCTTATTTCAGGTCAGGTTTGGATCTGGTAAACGGATGGGGTTAGTTTTTCACAGCCCTAACTCCATAGCATATTAGTTGACTTATTTAATTAGAGAAAAGTTAATGTTAAAGGGAAATAAATGTTGATGTTAATGTGAAAATTTGATAACTAGATTATAAGAGAGGGGAATAAGAAGAAAAGTCAAAGTTAGCTCATACTAGTACAACTCTCAAATAATTTCCTCTAGTTGAAAGTCTTGACTGATAGGAAGTGATGTCAAATTAGAAATGAGTTTCAGATTCAGTCAGTCACGGTAGTTGTAGCCGAGTAGCCGTAGACTAGCCGCCGCGTTAGCGTACTCGTTACTTCTTACTGCCCTTAATATTTAAAGCCTTGGATTTTTATTCGTTTACCCATTTTAACTTTTGACACTATTTATATATATGACTTTAATTATTTCTTGTGATTTATAATTATGTGAGATCTTGTTAAATTGTTAGATTCATCCTTTTTTTTTACGGGAAGAAAATATATCATTAATAATAAGCCAAACGGCACATACACTGATAATTAAGATCTGAAAAATACAAATTTGGCAAATTGCAATAATTTTCACAATGGAACCCATTGATTTTAAGCATACTCGAGCACAGTTCCAACTCCACCGCTTCAAGCTTAACGCGAGCAGTGTACTTTGATGTCTTTGCATCTTTCCAAGTAGAGACATTCACAATATGATTCTGTGATATAATTATTCCCAATGACGAATTGCTGAAACTACCTAAACTCTTATGGATCCAGACCATCTTCCATATTATTGACACCATGAAAATAAGAAAACTCATACAAAGATGAGAAACAACCACAAAAAAAGGGGGACAAAAACTCTCACAGATGGAGAGAACTAAACAGAAGAAAGCAATAAAGAAGATAGTAATACTAAAAAAAACACTAAAATCTAAGGAAAAGGGTTGGAAATAGTCTAATTAGGAGGCCAAGAAAATTAAAAACCCTAGAAAGAAAATTGAAGAGGGAGAGGGAGAGAGGAGAGGAAACAGCTAAGTGAAAGAGGTAGATTTTCTTGTTAGATTCATCCTAATATGCATTATACAAATATCAACTTTTTGTAATTTTTACTTATTGATAATTAGAGATATTAAGATTTAAATTAATACTTTAGCAAATATGTCCCAAAAAATAGATAAACTAATAAAAATCAAATGGAGTATAATTATAATTTATTGAACTTAAACTGGATTGGAGGAGGGAAACACATAATAGAAGAAGAACAAGAGTGCCCACTAAAAAAAAGTGAGTAATGTGCCACGAGTGCATAATTCTGACTGTAAGCGTGTGGATTTCTTGTTTTCATTATAAATTTCAGGGATTTCACTGTAAATTTTGTGGCAGCTTTCATGTTATGCTGTTGATCTTTGTTAGTGGCTTAGAAATAATTAGAAAGGTACAGAAGATAGCGAGAGTTATTTGTTAGTTAGCCAACCTTTTATACCAATTTTGTCCAATTTTGTCCAATTTATTGTTTTCATGTATTTTAGCAATTTTTATTTTTCCTCCTTTTCCGTGTTTTGTTTTTTGTATATGGACTGTTTTAGTGCTTGTTTTACTACTAGTACTATTTGTACAAGAAAGTGAAAATTATTTTTATGACTATCATCAAGTACCTCAACGACTTGATCAATCAATCATGTGCTCAGCTCAAATATCCTTTGTATTTGCCCTTTTCCTTACAAAAAAAAAATGTTCTCATATGGGTAAAGAGTTTACATTTGACCTTGGCTTCACTTGTGAATTTGTTTTCTATAGAGATTTTATTAGGGTAGGTTGTCTTTATCTAATTTTTGCTTTTATAAAAATAAGAAAAGTTTAGAATTTTTTTTTAAAATAAATAAAATAAGTTCAGAAAAAATAAGATAAGTTAAGCAAAAATAAGATGAAGAGAACTAACCTTTACTCTCATTAAATAAACAAAACATTTATAAACATGAGAAAAAGAGTATCCTAATTAACTTTCTTCCTTGTATTAAAGAGAAATAGGGAAGGAGTGATTTCATTGATAATAAAAATTTTGACACTTACAATCATCCCATTGAGTCACTAGAAAGACAATACAAGTATTAAAAACCTAGACATATTAGCATCGCTTTTGATCACCTCCAATTTTCTGTTTGATGTCTTTCATCTTCCTTATGAGAGTTCCATTGGTTTAAAGTCTTTAGGTTGATAATACATGACTGGTTCTCGAGATCAACATCTCTAGACTAACACTCCACTAATTCCATAAATCTGCAAGACAGCTTCCATATTTGTATCCCTTGATCAATACACAATAATCACACAAAAGCACCAAATAAATAAACCCACCATGATAAAAATGAGGGAACAAGACCCCAAGAAGGGGGAGTAAATTAATCCCGGAAAGGGGAGAAAAGCCATCACAAAGAATGGAGTACATTAGAACGCTTATTAGAGACATAATGTATACTAAGTATCACTGTCTAAAAACTTAGATTAATGGTAGGTTAATTTTTTCACACTCACAGTATATGTATTATTGTATATAATTTCATAAACCATATTTTGATTTGGCGAAAGTACTATCTGATAAGGGATATATTAATTGTTGATATATTGAGTGCTCGTTTGGTATACATGGGAATTTAATTCCTGTAGGAAGTTTCATTTCCTAGGAAATTACTTCCCTTATGTAATTCCTAGGAAATAGCCTAAATTTGTTTGGTTGACATTAAGGAATTTGCAATTCATGTGCGAATTCTGATTGACCAAGGGGGAGTGGGTAATTAAATTCCCACATTTTGTGGAAATTTCCATTGCACCCATTTTCTCAACTTACTGTCAACCAAACAACTTCCCAAAATGAGAAAATCATAAGAATTTTCATTGGCTACATAAATTCCTGTCAACCAAACGAGCATTGAAAATATGGATGGTTCTTTCACGTTTAGTTCTTTACATCTTTAATTAAAGTGATAACAACAATTATACAAGGGGAAATTAGAAAAGAAAGTCAATTTCTTATCAAAATATGGAAATTACAGTGCAAATCATAAGGATACACAAAAATTTCATTTCTTACAAATGCAACTTATCACCATAGTCAAAAGTTGTCCAGTTTATACATTAGTGCTTGTCGAAGTCCCTGGCCCTCTACCTGCTTCCCTTCTCTGCCCTCTGTCAATTTTGAAAAAGTAATTTGTGGCCCAACTCAAAAGAGATGCCGTGTGTTATAGGGAAGTAGGGAACTACTCAACTTTTTGTTGCATACATGCACTTATCAAAATAATATAGTATCAGATTTGTGCAATACAGATTATAGGGAGTAAGAAATACTCAGTAATTAGAAGGAGTATCTCATATAATGTGTATGTGACCTTATAAATTGCATGTAATATCATCAGTTGAAAAGTGTACAAAGTTGTAATCGATTTATAAGGGTATTAATTTGAGTTCCACTCATTTGTGTTGGTATCACCAAGTTCCGCAAGTTTCATTGTTCTTTTACCATATCAGTATTTGTTCCAATTAGTTGAAATATACTATTATGTTTATGAGTTTGGGGTAGAGGGAGTTTGAGTGAACTCCATATGTGAGGCTTTGAGTGAGGTAAAGAGAGAAGAGAAGGAATTTCGAATGAAGTCGAAGTAGAACAAGTAGGAATGGCGACGGGTCGACTTGGACTGGATTATGCATAATCCGACTCCGACCTTACAAGAAGTCCGATTTTAAATCGGACTCCGATAATCCAAATCCGGCCCGACTTAAAAATCCGAACACCTGATTGTGACAATCTGAATCCGACCCGACTTAAATTCCGAACATCCGACTCCGACCTTTTTTTTGCTCGGTTTTATATTATAAAAAAAGCTTGTATATATTTTAAATGATAGTTAAAAATCTTCCAAAGTATATAAGTAACTAAAATTAATTATTATAAATGACATGATATGTGTATTGTGTTTGGCTAATGGCTATATATATCTTTTGCCACATACATTTTATATAGCATGCATAAAATAATAATAATATAAAATAAGATCAATTGCCTTGATAGCTAAAATCAAAGTTAGAGTATACATACGTAATACATTAATATAAAAAATAAGACTAATTGCATCAAAGTCGGAGTCGGATGTCGAATCTAATTATGTCGGAGTCGAATCGGATGAGTAGGATTTTTATGAGATCCGACTCTGACCCTACCTCGACTCGGAGATCTGACTTATTTAACAAAGTCGAATGCGGATTTTTTTTTCTCGGAGTCGGCTCAGATTTTTTTGCCTCAGAGCAGATCGGACCAGGGTCGAATCCGAACTGGATTGTCATTCCTAAGAACAAGAGCAAGAGACAACTGTTGTTGAGGATTTGTGTTTGTAGAGAAAATCGAGGATTGAGAAAGGAGGGAAAAATACTAAAAGTTTGTTGCAAAAACAGTAAAGTTATCAAACAACGTTGAGTAATTTTCTGGAGTGGTGTCTAAAAATAAAGAAAATCTCGTTTTGGATTTCAACAAAAAATTAATTCCGCGATTTGGTGTTCGCATAGGTTTGGATTTTGGTTCGTAAGAATTATCTCTTAAAATGGTGTCTAAAAAAAGAATTTTCTGCTTGGGTATTCGACAAAAAATAATTCCACAATAAATCTGGTGCTGGATTGATGAATCGCTATATATAATACCAATTTCTTCTAAAACAATTATGTTTCTTTGAAACGAGCTATTGGTTTAAAAAAAAGGATTTTTTGATTTTTACCACCTTTTAAAATCACAATTTTCAAGATAACCACCTTATAAGTTCATTTTTTTTAAATAACCACCTTATATGACCTAAATCTCTTTAAATACATACCAATTGACAGATTTCGTCCAAGAAATCAGTCTTAAAGAAGGGTTATAACCAGTGGCGTATCCAGAAATATTAAGTAGTGGGTCCGAAGATAAACATAACTACATAAGTTGATATGACCAATGAATTTGGTATAATAAAATCAAAATATCTTTGTCTATATTACAGATTGCAAATTTTTTTTTTTTTGACATATTACTTTGAGGTGGCGAGTAGTAAGGAATTTATGATTACTTTCTTGGATCTGAAAATCTATTCATGTAGATTAATTGTCGAGAAAATGCGTTGAACAAGATGAGATCAAGATTTTGGAAATTAAAAGATTTAAAATATGATATTATTGAACTTGTTTTGCCACGGCTTCTATACATTTGTTAGAGTATTAATGGGCTAGTTAGAGCTTACAATCAAAATTATTAAATCAGTAGCGTTGATCCCTATCATGCACTAGCTAAAAAATAAAGAATAGTAGACAATCAGACAAGGAAAATGAATAACAAAATAAAAGGGAAAAAAAGCAATCAGACAAGGAAAATGAATCAAACAAAATAAAGGGCAAAAAGCAAAAGAAACAAAGTAGGGAGGAAAGCTTCTCTGAAGCGGATTTGATCTCCCGACTACACTGTACTACATGGCTCTTTGCGGTGCCAAAAGACCACTGGGCCAACTCCTTTTCTACTTGTAACTTCTTTCGCATTTTTTTTATATGGGAATTCACTGGGTTCAACTGAACCCAGTGAACCCATAGAAAATCCGCCCATGGTTATAACCTTATATACATGTTAATGAATAAAGGTGGAGGTGATGGAATCATTCTTAAACCCTTTTTGAGGATGATTTCCTTGACGAAATCTGTCATTTGATAGGTATTTAGAAGGATTTAGGTTATATAAGGTGATTATTAAAAAAAATGAACATATAAGGTGGTTATTTTGAAAAAATTGATTTTATAAGGTGGTTAAAGTCAAAAAATCCAAAAAAAAATAACATAACTATATTATTTTTCGAAGTTACTCTAAAAGGTACCTCTATCCCAAAAGCTAATTTTTTTTAGCTTTTCCAAAATAATATTTCAACCACTAAGTTACTCCAACCACTACTCTTCACAATAGGTAAAGTTTTGACTTGATCGAAACTCTAAAAGCTACTTCAAAAATTGTTGTCAAACAAGCTTACAAATTACAATATCCAAAAAAAATCTTTAATGGTTCATATATTTCTAATATGTATTAAAAAAAAATATTAACGATTTTTACTTTGAATGTATATGTGCATTGAGAATTGAGATAGATTTAGGGCATGTTCTCTTCCGCATAAAACTACCGAACCGAACCCGAACCGAATTGAACCGAGGCGAACCGAACCGAATTGAGCCGGCGAATTAAATTATAACTAATTAATAGTAATGATTATCATTTAGGAACCGAACCGAACCGAATTGAACCGACCGAGGCGAACCGAACTGAACTGAATTGAACCGAGGCGAACCGAATTAAACTTAGCGAACTAAACTTAACTGAACTGAAAATAAGCTGGGGAGAACATACCCTTAACAGCATTTCACATAATACCTTTTCTCACATCGCTGAGATTTTTTTTTTTTTTTTAACTTTTACAAGTAGTTAAGTTTGAGAAAAACAAATGAGTACTCCTAGTATATAATCGAACAGATATAGTACTGTAATCATTTACTTAATTCAAATTGAGATATGACACTACAAGGACGTTCCTAATAAATTGTAACTAACTTAATTTGGTAAAGGTCCATAACTAATCTAATGTAATAAAAATTAACTTGATTTATGTCATATGTCAATGGTAAAATAAGAGAAAAAGAAGTGAAAATTGAAGACTCATAGAGTATAAAGTATGCACGTTTATATTCGCATAGATTTGGATTTTGGTTTGTAATAATTATTTCTTAAAATGGTGTCTAAATATAAAAGAATCCCCCGTTTGGGTGTTTAAAAAAAAAAATCCACGATATGGTCTTTGTCTTATTGATAAGTCGTTATATAATACCAATTTCTTTTAAAACAATTATATTTAAGTGAAATTAGCTGTTGGTTTATAAAAATACCAAAAATGAACTATATTATTTCTTCAAAAGTTACATTAAAAGATAACTCTAGTCCTCTATGGCTCTATCCCTAAAGCTAATTTATTTTAACTTTTCCAAAATAATAGTTCAACCACTAAAAGTTATTCAATCACTACTCTTCACTATTAATAAAGTTTTGACTTGATCCAAACTCTAAAAGCTACTTCAAAAACTGTTATTAAGCAATCTTACAATATCCAAAAAAGCTTATTTAATGGTCTATAAATTTCTAATATGTATTAATTAAAATATATTTTTTTTTTACTTTGAGTGTATGTATACATTGAGATTGAAAAAGATTTAACAACATTGCACATTATACTTTTTATCACTTTGGTGAGTTTTTTGCCTAATATTTTCAAGCACTCCATTTAATTTTCAGAAAACACAAATGAGTAGCATATTATGGGACATACATAGTAGAACTATAATCATTTAGTTAATTCAAATTGAAATATGAAACTACAGGGAGGTTTCTAATATATTTAACTAAAATAATTTAGAAAAGGTCCATAACTAATCTAATGTTAATTAACTCGATTTATGTTATATGTTAATGGTAAAATAAGAGAAAAAGAAGTGAAATTGAAGACTCACAAAGTATAAAGTATCCCACAAGTTGATTGCTATAAAGTGTAAAATTTTGTTATTTTTCTAAACCAACAGCTCGCTCTACTGAATCATAATTTTTTAATAGTATTGGGTATACAACAACTCATTAATACATGAACACCAGATTGCGGTATTATTTTTTGTTGAACTCTAAAACAAGACTCTTTTTGTAGACACCATTTCGGAAAATCAATAATACGAACCAAAACCCAGACCAATGAGAATACCAGATTGAGATTTTTTTTTTATTGAGCACCAAAAGGAATATTTTAATTTATTTTTAAACACCGTTTTAGGAAATCGTTTCATTCCAATCTCAAGAAAAATCTATTGATGAGATAATGCAAACTAAAACTATATGTCTATACACTAGTATAATACTAGTATTAAAACCTATGTCTCTCTGTTCCATTCTAGTATAGTGCAATAAGGTGAAACCGTGAAACATGAAACTCTCTCTTTCATTCGAATAAAGTTGTTCCCTCGTCATCATCACATCATCATGATCCAATAAGCATCTATCTAACTACTTTATACACATTTCTTTGAATATGGACGTAGGATGCTTCAGAAGAACAGCTGCATCATATAATCTCACATAATTAAGCCTAGTTATATGAAAGACATTCAGATCCCAACGGGACCATGGAACCCACCAATGACGTGCAATTGACACGAACTTAAGCAAAGCTTTAATCATAATAGTTGAAGTTGCAAGGATGTCAAGCTTCAGATCAAATCTTTGAGATGCTCAGATGCAAATTCTAATATCCAAACCTCAACCCCCAAAAGATATTCGAACGTACCAGAATGCAGAATACTATGATGAATACTTGGTGGCTGAAATTGATGAAACCTGCCATCATACTCCAACGCATGCAGTTTAACTATCCTGTCTTCACCAAACAAAAATGAAGTAAAATTTTGGGAGATGAGATAAAAGGATGATATTCATCAAAACATGGTAATTCGGATTTCCACCCCAAAGAAAAGGATTAGGAATTAGGACATGAATTCGATAAAATCTTTCTCCACGAATAAGTATGAGCGAACTCGATTTTAGGCTTTTAGCTTTAAGATTACAAAGCAACTTAGACTCTTGTAAGTTAAGACCAAGGGTGTGTCCTATTCACCATACATAAAAGTTTCAGGTCTAATAAATTAAGATTGGGTCCAATAAATTCTAATAGCTTAGAGAATGAGCTTCAATGAGAGCAGACCAGATAAGTTGAATAAGTTTGGAAAAGTTCAGTTCAGATACATTAAGTAAAATAAGGTGAAGAGAACGCACCGTCATAGGGTGTTAGGGTGTGTGTTGTCACCCGTCATCCAAGAAGCACACTAGTAATGAAAATCAAGTGAGGTCTCAACTGGTTATGTTCCGTAGCTATCAGACTCTAAGCATGGCTGGAGAGTATCATGTAGTATGACACTCAGCCCTTATTCTTCCCACCCCCATGACACCATCCTTAGTTCCCGACCCATTTTTCTTACTTTCAGAATGTCCCAATGGGAAATTAAAGTGTTTAAGCATATATATACAAAGCATTTCTCGCACAAGATGCAAACTCCAAATATTTTGCAAGATGGTAAATCGAAACATACATGGTATGTGGTATCATTAGTGGGAACTTAGCCAGGTTGCTCTGAAGTTTCTGCATGAGTAGTAGAGCACTCAGATTCCACCTGGCATGCTGTGCTTGTGCAGATACACTATCCATAAGAAAAAGATGCATGCAAGTAAAAAAAAAAAATGAGTATACATATATATATGCATGGAAGTTAGGGAATGACCAAAATCAGCTAATCTCAATTTCCTGAGGAGATTCACTAAATTGAGACATAGGTGACAACTTCAGAGTTCAGAATACCAGAGTACACGTTTATCTAATTAACAATAGACAATGCATTGTCATGATGGGGGTGTTAGAGGTCCATGGGAGTGACTTTTTGGAGCAGGCTACTGGGTGTTTAACAAGGCTACAGGCTGCTGAGATTGATGAATTCTTGACTACCTGCTGGGTTGTCTGGGGTAGGCACAACAGGTGGCAGCATGATACACTAGAGGTGTCAATAGCATATATCTCAAAGCTGATGGGTGAGCTGCAGGGAGCCTCTGCTGCTGCGGGGTGGGTGTATGAGAAGGTTCAGCATAAGTGGTAGCCAACACAAACTTCGCAAAATTTTATGTCGAGTCTTCTGGGTGAAGTTGGCACAATTTTTAGCATGGTGGCAAGATCGGCGGAGGGGGCTGTGTGCTCTGTGCTTTGATCCAATTGAAAGCACTGTGGCCAGCTATGTGTGTGGCTGTGGACGGCTGGACGCGGTCTTGAAGAACGTGATTTGACTGCCAGATTATAGTTAATAGTTTATACGTTAGAGAGGAAGGTGTGAGTTGTTTCCATATAATCCTTGAGGACATTTATGCTCTTGCGGAAAAGCTCGACAATGATTTTTTGGTATTTTGTAGGTAGGGATGGTAGTAAAGTTACCCATGAGCTTGCTCATTGTATTGTGATGGGTTAACGGTAAGGGATTATGGAAATCTCATTTCCCAGAGTGTGTTGTTACACCTTTGGTACTGAATATAAGTTCTATATATGGTTAGTTTTGTTCTGTGGGACTTTCATTAAAAAAATTGTAAAGCAATAGACATATGTCTCCACATATCTCCCCCTTGTCATCCAGATTAAATTATGACACAACAAAAGTTAGTTAGCAAATAAAATCATGGAATCAAATTCAGTTTCCTGTACCTTTGCTTCATTAATTGACTTGGTTTGAGCAGTAGTAGTTGATTCAGGCCCAGAGCAAACTGACTGTGTTGTAGAGCAAGCAGGCTACATTGTATCACACGATACCTCAAATTATATTCACTACTACATGTGAGAAGAAGATAGCTGTTTCCTTCTATCTGTCTCATAAGCAAAAGATCTACTTGCCTCTTCAGCACGGGACTCCTGATCAATTGTCTGTCGCATATCTGTGAAAGGGAATGTATCAGACATTACATTGTGAAAGCTCTGTGAAAAGAAAAAGCAATTTTTGCAAAAGAACATAAAGGAGACAACTGCCATATATCTGTTCACCTGTTTTCTCTCTTTGGAACGAGACAAACTTCTGGAAACAACTATGTTCCATAAGTATCGCCCCAACCACACTCACGTCTAGGGTAAAGAAGTCTCAATTTAATTATCTTGATTAGACAAAGAAAGTCCTCAAACAATTTTCAAGAATTTCCACATATGGTAGTAAGTTCGTTTGCATTTCTTAAAATTCTTAACTGCCAGTCTTGACTGACAATATCAATATCACAATTACACCAAGGCGTCTAAATAGGTTCTCACCCCAAGCATGGTAGGAAAAAAAGTTGTTTATGACCTTACCCTAGGGATAACAGAAGGATTGTTTCCACCAAACACTTGATTGGAAATGCAACAATCATATTCTAGTTCGCAATAATTAACTAAAACTTCAAGAAGCATACGCATTTTATGGGCCAATAACAGTGAATCTTTTCCCGTGTCTTGTCCATCAGGATCAACTCTATCATTTCTAGAACTAGGTCCATCCACAAAATCTGTTCACAGAATGTAGAACTTTCACATGTATTTCGAGTTAATGACAATGCTAAAGCAAACTAAAACTATAATATAAAATACAATATGGCGCTGAGCTTGAAATTTGAGCTATTTCCATGAAAAGTGATCTAGACATTTCACCGGAACATCACATCTCAAAGAGGAGCATTGTGTTTTTAATTTGCTTTGGGGATGAAAATTTTCTTTAAAGTCAGAAGAACGAAAATTTTCATTTAGTGCAAGTAAACAACCAATATGCCATTCTGAATATAAAGAGATGAGAGAAGAATACGCAAAGAAAATATCAACAGATACAGAGCTTTATTTAGGCATTCTAATTGGAGAACTGCACCAAACAAGAGCAAGAGAAATACCACAGTTCAACAATCAAGTAATACCTGTATAAACTACAAAGCCCTCCAAAGCAGGCAGAGATTCAGAATCTTTCCTTGTACCAACCATAAAATCTTCAATCCTGGGAGGCTCAATATGTGTCAAAAAAACGAGTGAAGGAAGCACATTCACAGGTTTATAAGCCAAGTATTCAACTTCCTTACAATGAACTCACTCCCAACAAAATGACACAAGTTGTTTCATCCTACTCTAGCTGGCAAGCAAACAATAAAGATAAAAAAATTCCTAGATTTATTGCAAGGGCAAGAGTTTCCAAAGAAAAAGTAACATGGAAAATATAAATAGGATTCTTAACATAAACCAACTAAGTCCCAAACCCAGCTAAGCATTCTCTATTACTGCTTTCCTTCATATCCTTTTCCCTTTCTTTCTACTTTTTCGGAAATGGGGGAGGTTGGCAGCAAAGCTCTAGTATTTACAGTGTGCTTACTTAGCAAAAGTGGAGGATAAGAAGGATAATGAGAGAGAAGAAGGGGAAGGGAAAGGAGGGGAGAGAGGTGTGGACTTGTGTTTTCCGTTCAAATCTTTCCGTCACATAGATTTGTTTACTAATAGGGAAAGGAAACTGTATCCTTCCGTTTCTCTTCTTCCAAATCTATATTCATTTAAAGAAAAATGAATCCAACACTCACCCTATCCTTCCTTTCTCTTCAGCTCCTCTCATCCAAACACATTATTAGGAAAGCTAATTTGTCATACGAGCTCCTGATGTTGATCATGAAAAATGAAATCCAGAAAACTGTATTATGTCCCATCGAAAAAAAAAACTCCTATAAATAGATGTTCTGATAAAATAAATAAGAGAATACGTGGTCTAAATAAAATCTGCTACAATCTGAAAGCTAGATCAGTTAACACGCAGATAATGACACAAAACAGGAGCTTTAATAAGTCCAATATGATATATTTCAGAGGTATATGGTCAACCTTCTCATTTCCTCTCGAGGGATCGATTTTCCGTTGCTTTTAACCATTGTTAAGAATGCTTCTTCGTCCTGTTGATCATTTGTATCAGTACATTTCAGTTGCAGAGAAATGCAGCATTCGGTAAATCTCAAGAGAGGATTCCATAATGGCATGTTCTTAGGGATTTGTCACGATAATCAAGGATATATTATCAAATGTTACCAAGAATATGTGCATGAAGAAGGAATTCAAGAGCTACATCGATACTTCAGTCTTCACAAGGTTTAGCAGGTCCTTTAAATTCCTACTGAGAAAAATATAATATAATATTGTTGATACCACAACTGTTTGCGACATTATTTAAGTTCATGACATTCCATAAGAATGCCTCATCCATGCAACATAGAGATGCTCAGTCAAGAAATTACTATGACGATACATATATGTGGAAGTTTCTAGCTAAAGTAAGATAGGCATAGAATAAAACAGGGGAACGAATTAGGACAGCTACTTTAAAGACCTCATTCATATCTCTGAAAGCCTGCTGGATCTTCTCCAGGACAGCTCCTAAACTTCTCAGTTCCGAATCCAGTGCCTGAATTTTAATGTCGTAAAAAGAAGTTAGAGTGTGAGAGAATAGTAATCAGATGAAAAGGATACTTAACAAAATGCAAACTACAGAGAGAAAATTAAATCTATGTACCTGCTTCTCTGATATTAGACTTTGTATAACAGCTTCCTTCTTTGACAGAGCTTTCTGAAGGTGGAAATGGTCAAAGTGTTCAAATCTTCAAGCAATTACTAAAGATGCACAACAAGAAGGATTGATCAGAAGGATATAGTTTCCACTTGTGTTCGACTTCTGTTACTAGCTATTTCTGCTTCAAGCTTTGCTTCTAGCTCAGAAATATTCTTCTCTTTTCTCTGAAGTTCGTCCTTGTAATTCCCAAGCCTATTTTCCATCTCACTTATTTTTTCTGCACAGCACATAATATTGAGCACTGATTCAGTCTGAATCCATTAACAGAACCACTTGCAAACTTGAGAATAGCAATTACCCATGAAGACTTTCTCAACCTCGGAAAGTCTGTTGAACTTTCTTTTTAAGCCAGTTACTGCACATGCAAATTCAGACACCGTTAAAGATGGAAAAACAAAAGCATCAAATTCACAAGGCAATCAATGTTACTAAATTGAGTACACTTTTGCAATTCATAAAGTGAATGGACGGAAAAGAAAAAATTAGAGAATTGACATTGGTACATGCCTACTTCCTCTTTTTCATTAACAACATGTCGCACATTATCAACAACTTGCTTTACAGATAAGGCCTCCTTTTCTATTGAATCGAACAGTAGCAAGTGAGACTTCAGCTTCTCAGAGAAGATTTTGAGCTTCCGATCTCTTGTTTCAATTGAACGATTCAAATCATATGTTGACTCCTGAGCACAAATTCGAAAGTTACTCATTGCATTATTCTTAACCCCTCTGTACCAAAGGGCATAAGGTCCATCTAGACTACTATAAACAGGCAAATTTAATATATTACCTAGAGAACTGAAAAATATCACATTATACATGCAAGGGAGCAAAAGCAGAGAACACTGCAGAAAAACTTTCCATTGAAGCAAAAGTCAAGGATACCATCATAACAGAATGCACAAATCGTCCAAGGTATGACCAGCACTGTTTCACAGCTATATAAGAATATATTGGCATAATTAGTATACTAAAGTTTGTATGTTAAACATTGCTACGGAGGAAAAGAAACTCGGGTTGAGGGGGGGGAACTCAAAGTGAACACAGATTATTGGTGGTGGAGACAGTCACTAACAAGGCAACCTTATCCATCCAAATGACAAAGGTTAACTTTTCAACCAACTTACAGATCTTTATACAAATGCCATTGCCAAGAATCATTCAAAGAGCTCCTCATAATTTACCTGAAGCACTTATTAACACTTGATTATATTGCATGGAGAAGCAGAGTTTTGATTTAAATAGGAGTGTTCAAAAACTATTTTAAAAATATACATGTAACTTTTGATTGATTTATCAATTGTCCTAAGTGTTGTAACCTCTTCAACTAAGCAAAAACGGCATCATTAACTTCATACAATGTGAAGATATTGTTTTTCACTCTTAGAGTTTTCAAAGGAACTGAGTATCGAGTAGATGCAATATGCCAACTCACAAGTCCTCCTCTCCATACCAAATTAAATCAAGAATGAGGTAAACACTCGATAAAACCCAAAATTCAAACTTCAAACTCATCAAACAAAGAGGTCACAATAAAATCTAGGGAGCTTCTAAAAGAGCACGTGTCATGTACCTAGAAATATATATTTAATCTTTTGACCATCCTGCATATGAATGCTTATAGAAACCACAAAATTTGTATTTCTAGAACAAAGTCATATACTAGTGTCTTCTTGAATCTATTAACTCTTCTCAATTTTAATTGCCTCGTACAAAATAACGAAGATATCAGTTAGGAACACATCAATGTTTCACATCAATCTTAAAGTGAAATTATCTTTCAGGACCGCATAGACTATCCTTTACAAGAGGAGTGATAAGCCGATACCTTGGATTGGGCAAGCTGCCCATACAAGGCTATTTTGGTAAATTTTCATATGAAAATTTTGTTCCCCAAAAAAGTTCAATTGTTCCCATATAAACAATCAAAGCAAACACAAGAGTACTACAGTCTACAGGTGAAGCAAAAATACCAGCAGAACCTTCCATAGCCCTACCGTAATCACTCTTAGTAACACCAACACTTTTGGTACTTTTGGTGGTTCTATAAGATATCATCGTAGTACTACTTTCACGCGTTTAGAATCATTAGAACAACTAACATATTGTTAAAGTAACCACCTAATCATTATTTGAGTTCTTTTAACTTAAAAATTGTGATTATATTCTTTACAAAGGGCACCTACTATAATGCATAGAACAATGAGATCATTAAGAATATGATGGTGTTGTATGAATACGGACAAGTTGCGATCAAAAGAAAACCTGATAAGCATTTAGAAAATGCTCCTTTGATTGAAGAAGGCTTTGTATTGTCGCATTCAACTCCTGTTGCTTGCTCTCAAGCAGAGCATTATCATTTTGCAGATAACTCACCTGTATCAACAACAATACTTAACATAAAAACAGCATCTCTCACAGGAATTTCGTCGAACAGTTTGAGTGGAAACTGCAAATTTTACAAAACTAACCTTTTTCTCTAGCTTGTTCCGCGCTTCAATCGAGGAAGACAATTCAGATTCCAATTCCTTCAATTTCCTCCCAGATTCCTCCTCTAATTGCTTCTGCTTCTAAATTCAGTACAAAACATTGGGGAAAAAGCATTATTTAGCTGAAAAAAGGAGGAAATCGAAGAGAAATTGAATTCAATTGAGATGAAAACCTGGATTGAAAAATGGAGTTTTTCCGTAGCAGATCGTTCGGTTTCCTGATATTGTAGAAGTGAAAATGAGAGACAGAAAGAGGAGAGAGAGAGAGAAAGGAAAGAAGGAGAGAGAAAGCTTACACGGAGATCTTTAACCTCGGAGATCAAGGCACGAAGCTGAAATTTGAGTTTGGAGAGTTTCAGCAACTCCATTTTCCCTCCAAATCTTCGTTTTTGCATCTATCACTATCACTATCACTTGCAAACTCTTATTAACCGATTTTTGAATTATTTACCTCCCTCCTGAGTTCTAAGTCCCAACCTCATCCGCAGCCAATGAATGACTCCAACGAAAAACTCGTTCGCAAATTCTTTTTTTGTGCAGTTAGGGAGATTTTTAGATTAGTGCGGAAAAACAAAGAACGTGGTCATTATGTTAAGAGTTAGTCTTGCGTGGACCTAGTCCACAATAATATTATTGTGGATCAAAAATTCTTTAACATAGTGACCATTTAATTCCATATAGTAACCTTTTCAAATTTTAAGTTACACTATACAGTTATTATCTACCATAGTGACTGTTTTTTTAAATATAATAACTCTTTCTCACATTACTTTATCATGATGAAATTTTCACTTTGTAACATAGTAACCTTTTTTTTTTTCATAGTCAAACTTCATAATTTATATCTATTTATCTTTTATATTTATTTTTTTATATAGTGATTGTTTTTTTCATAAATCACATGAATTAGCATTAGGTCCACACTAATTTAGTGTGGACCAAGTCCATATAAGTTTTTTACTTATGTTAAAGGAAAGACCTACATTATTATAATTTAGGAGTGTGCATCGATCTAGGATCGGACCGGACCGAAATCGGCTGGACTGGAATCTAGGATTTTTTTGAACTAGGTTCGGACCGGAATTTTTCCGGCCCATCCCGGTCCGGTTTTGGACTTGTTGGACCGGAATTTTATTTTTTTAAAAAAATATTTTTTTTATTTGATTTAAAGATATTTATAAATTAGATACATTAACATTTAATAATTTTAATAACAAAGATCTTAAAGATAATAAATAATACTCCATACGTTTCTTTTTAATCTACACACTTTCCTTTTTGGTCCGTTTCGTTTTAATCTACACACTGTTACTTTTTCTATCTTTGGTAACATGTCACATCTACTTTCTCCTCTTTTTCCACCCATGTCATCCACTTTTTAATATTTTAACCCACTTTTTAATTTATCTCTCTCACTTTTCAATTTCTTTATCCACCTTTTCAGTTTCTCTCTCATACTTTTGCATTTTCTCTTTGGTTCTCCCCCAAAGTGAAATGAGTAAATTAAAATGAAACGGAGTAGGTTTTTAACTTCCTACCTTTCTAACTTTTAAAGTTTTTTGAACTTAAAAAATAGCAAGTACGGTCCGTCGGTCCGGATCGGAATTTTCAGGGTTTGGACCGGACCGAAAACCTGTAATCGGGATTTTCCGATCCGACCCTGGCCTTTGCACTGCCCTAATTATAATACTCCCTCCGTCTCAGAAAGATCTGAACACTTGTTGGGACACGTAGTTTAAGGTGATAAGTTGTAGTGTGGTTATCAAATGTTATTTTATTTAAAAAGTAGATATGATAGGAGTTGGTGGGGTGTTATTTATGAGAGGAGATAGAAACTTGGGTAACTTTTTATTGATAAAAGGTAGAGTGTGGGCCAAAAGATGTGTAAAAGAAATAATATATTAATAGTGGGACCATGCCAAAAAAAGAAGTGTTCAAACTAATTTGGGACAAACATAAAAGGAAAGTGCTCAGACTATTATGGGACAGAGGGAGTAATTAATAATTAGACCTATACTTGGTTATGTAAATCCACATTTTACGACTACGATTGACATGAATGATGTTTCACATGTCTTCGAACTGAGATTTTGATTATGGCCCTGTTTAACAGATAGAGTTTAGCTGTTAGAGTTTAGAGTTGCTGTTAGAGTTTTAACTTTTTGTTCAGCAGATTTGACTGTTGATTTGATAACGTTTTTTTAATAATTGTGTTTGGTAACAATTAACTGATTGCTAAAAGCTCATTGCCATTTGTTTGTGTAAATGACATTTATAGACATTTTAATACATATGTGTAGTATTATTATTAGAGGCAAAAAAGTGATTGAACATATTTTTACCTAATCTTCTAAAGAAAAAGCTCCTATTAGGAGCTTTTTCATTTTGAGAGATTTTATTTCAAAACTCTCTTTTACCAAACACTTCTTTTAGAGTTTTTGACTAGTCAAAACTCTAAAAGTGATCCAAAACTCTCTTTTTGCTCCAAAACTCTAATTGCCAAACACCCCCTATGATTTTAGTGCATTAATTATAAAAAAAGTAACCTTTATTTCATTTTAGGAAAAATTGACAAAAATAAGCCAACCTTTCCCCGATTCGCCACATTTAAGTCAACTTTTTGAAAATCCAAAGATAATACAAGCTTTACATCATTTAAGCCAATTTTAGGTTGACCTAAAAGTTAACCAGCTAACCCAAGTAAACATTAGGTTAATGTTTAATTATAATTTTAATTATGATTAATTAACACCATTAACCTAACCTCACCACTAACCACCATTAACTCAACCACCACCACCACTAACCCAGCCCTACCGCCACCGCCATTAACCCAGCCCCACCACCACTACTAACCCAACCATCACCACCACCAACCCGACCCCACCAGCACTGAACCCAGCCCCACCATTACTGTCAACCATCCCAAAACCACCCAAACCTCAAAACCACCATGTCGAACCAAACCCCAAACCACTAACCACTAACCACCATTAACCCAACCCACCACCAACCACCGATAACCATGGAACCCGGCCCCACCACCACGACCACTAACCCCAGCCCTACCGCCACCGCCACCGCCACTAACCTAGCCCCACCACCACCACCACTAACCCAGCCCTACCACCACCGCCAACGCCACTAACCCAGCCTCACCACCACTGTCAACCCAACCCCACCACCACCACCACCAACCCGGGCCCCACCAACACTGAACCCAGCCCCACCATTACTGTCAACCATCCTAAAACCACCCAAACCCCAAACCACCCCCAGCCTAAAACCACCCTGAACCCCAAACCACCCCCAGCCTCAAAACCACCCAAACCCCATCCCGAAACCACCCAAACTCCCAACCCCAACCCAAACCCAAATCCCGAATTCACCATACCCACCCAAAAATCCGAAATCAACCACCTCCTACACCAAAAATCCACCACCTCTTACCAACCCAAAACCCATCCATCCACCAAAACCCGAAATTTACCACCTTCTCAACTGCCATAACCACCCACTGCTACCAATTATCCACCAATCCCACCCAAAATCCGACCAACCCCTGCCACTCCCCCCTTCACCAACCTCATCCACCAACTTAAATCGCCACCCCACCAGCTCGTCAAAAAAAGGAGGAGTTTTGAAACCCAACCGAAGTCAATGATGGTGGTGGTTGAGGTAGAAGAGAGAGAAGGAATTGATGGCGGTGGTTGGTGGTGGTGCAGCTGAGTGAAGAAGGAGGAGGAGGAAGAAAGAGGGAGTAACGTGGGAGGAGAAGAGAGAAAGAGGGAGGAGATCAGAAGTGGCGGGGATGTCGTCGAATGAAGTGGGAGGAGGAAAGAGAGGGGGAGGAGAGAAGTGGGAGGAGGAGAGAGGGGAGGTGAGAAGTGGGAGGAGATGGAGATTAATTAAAGAAAAAAGGGGAAAAAAATTAGAACATTTTTAACCGGTTGTGAACAAGTTATGGGTAATCTGACCTAAATTTGGCTTAAATGATGGAAAGCTTGTATTATCTCTGGATTTTCAAAAGTTTGACTTAAATGTGGCGAATCGGGCAAAGGTTGGCTTATTTTTGTCAATTTTTCCTTCATTTTATGCTAGGTTAGTTTTGGTTAAGTTTTTTTTTTTTGAAAGAGAAAATTCAAGTTTTGGTTAAGTTACATTTGGCTATCCCGTCAAAAAAAAGTTACATTTGGCTATGTCACTTTATCAAGCTTTAACTTCTTCACTGATTTGTGTATATGATTGATTTTGAGGCTTTAATCGTATATGCTAAAGAACTAATTGTGGTTCATTTCTGCATTTTGCTTGACAATCTGCCCAAACGTTATTTTCTTTGCGATAATATAAAGTATTCTTCCAAAACCATACCCTCTTATCATCTGTAAATACATTTATATTATTAGAATCCCATCGTGATCAAATTAATTCCCTTAGCCCGACCCGGCCTGATTTTGGGCAGATTTTTGGCTCGCGGTCGGGCCTGGCCCGGCTTAATTTTTTTTTTTTGCTTTGGGACGGGCTTTGGGCAAGCCAAAAATGACTTTTTAGTCTAATTTTTGGCCCGGCCCGAAAAGCCCGCTCTTTTAGCCCCTTAATAGCGGGCTTTGGGCACAAAATTTTGGCCCAAATTTCGGCCCGGCCCAACTAATGGGCAATTTTTTTTAGGCACGGCCCGACCCATGATCACCTCTACATTTTTTTTTGAAAGAGAAATTTCATTAAATGAAGGCCAAACGGCATCTACAATAAGTATTAAAGAAAAACAAGATATAATCACACAAGATCAAATCAAATTCGTCTTCGAAGAAACTACAATGAACCAGATCGAGCAATACAGCGCATCCCCCTTGTATTTGCTGAATCACAAAGCTATTGATGGGGAATTCTATCATTCTGACATAGTTTGGGGAAGAAAATTCTTGATTTAACCAGGTTGACCGCCTCCGAATTTCCAATACTTTGATGTTGATGGTCTTGAACTTCAACCCATAGAATCAATCTCTCATACCAATTTTTAAACTTCCACGTGGGAAGAGACTAAAACTAAACTCCAAACTCACATAAGAGGAGAGAAATAATCCAAAAATTGGGTAGAAAACTCTCAAAAAGAGAGAGAATGAGATATTATTAACAAAAACAATAAAAACTAGAAGAAAAAAGAAGAATTGGGGGCTTACCACCATCGAAAAGATGATGGTAGCCCCAAACTAGAAGAAAAAATTAAGGTCTTTTTTGGAGGAAGAGGAGAGAGGGGAAAGGAGGAGGCTAGGGTTTTTTTCTTCATCCACCTTCTACTTTATGATCACCTCTACATAATATATAGAAAAAGTAGACCATCTGAAAGCTACTTAAAAATTAGGAAAAATATATCGATAAGTACTGCCTTTTATAAACAATTTTGTTCAAATAACTACCTTTTTATAATAAATAAAAAAATTTAAACAACTACATTTTGTTTACCAAAACCTTTGAGAGTTCTCCAAAATCTTAAATAATTCTCTTTATCTTTAGTATGTATCCTTATTTACTATTCATAAATAGAATCTTATTGTATTTTTAAAAAAATAAAATGACTGAATTTTATCTTTTGAAACAATTGTAAAACTTCGAACCATCCTAAAAATTATCGAATCAACTAAGTAGAGGTTATCTCCTAATCTAATTTTAAAGAATTAGGAAACAGTTTTGAATTTGGGATGCGTTGACGAGAAATAGGGAAAAAATGGCTATACTTTATGAATATAAGAGGGAAAAGCAAAAAGGTGTACAAAATCATAATTTCAAATGATTTTTGGATGAAATATGTTAAGTGGTTATGATATATTATATTTTGGTAAGCAAAATGGAGTTATTTAATTTTTGCTTATAAAAGTCGTTATTTGAATAAAAGTGTATACATGTATAAAGTAATTATCTACAGTTTAACCTTAAAAATAAGTAAAAATAAGGCAAGATGCAGAAATCTATACTCCATCCATTTCTTTTTAGTTTACTCACTTCATTTTGGGGGAGAACCAAGGAGGAAGTCCAAAATATGAGAGAAAAACTGGGAAGGTGGAGAGAGAAATTGAAAAGTGATAGTGAAAAACTAAAAGTGGGTTCAAATATTAAAAAGTGGATAAAATGGATGGAAAAAAGAGGACAAAGTAGATGGGACATATTACCAAAAATAGAAAAATAGAAACGGACTAAAAAGAAAAGTGTGTACTGCAAAAAGAAATAAAGGGAGTATATCCTTTCTTTGGAGAGTTTGGGAGGGTGGGCTAGAAGTTTATCACATCTCATTTCCTTGCCGCCAGGGCTCATGTTCCCTTTTGGTGCATAAGGCCACCTTGTTTTTTGATATCGAGAAGATTTACATTAATTAAAAATGGGAGTATAGTCCAATGCTAATACAACCAAACAAAACAAATTAAAACTGACATGAGATTCATTTGCTCGTACATACTTTATGAAGAAATACTTTATGAAGAAAAAAAACTAATTATTACGTGTCCAGTCCAAATGAAGCTTGTCTTGAGCGATGGTGGGTAGGATTGGGTTATATGTCTTCATGAAAAAGACCTGATATGAGAGGGAACCTGTTGAGATACAAAACCCTAATGATATTCAGAGAAAGATTGCCGCATGACATCAAGTAAACCCCAATGTCCACTAGACGCTAAATCCCAAGGTCCTTGAAGAGAAACATCCTCCTAGGATTGTACTGATTCAACTAACAATGAAGTCACGTCCTTTGGTAACTTCTGACCCTGTTGCGAGAGTACCTAGAATTTAGTATCACTAGACTGAAACTCAAAATGTATGGAGGCCACCTTTATTTGGGGTACTTAGATCTTTATGCTACCATCTTGTATCTCTTCAAGTACAAGTGCAAACAGCTGGTTTTGTCCATGGAATAATCAACAAATTATCATCAATGGTTCAAATTGGAATACATACATGCATCAATTCCATACCGTCGCCGGACTCGTCAAGTTCTTCAAATTATTAAGGTTGTAAGGGTCCATGGAGCATTAATGACTAGAATTATAATCTATAACCTATGAGATATGGTCCATATGCTATGCATATTCATCCTTACGTTTATGAGGATAATATTCAGTTCACTAGAAATTGGGACCGCAATTCATCATCTACTGATCTACATATACTTTAAATTTTCATAATTCTGTAACTTTCAAATTAATGCATTAAAGTGCAAGAATGGAGACTCAATCAAACCTAATATTACTTCATTTACTATTCCGCGAAATACAAATAGTATATTTCCATAAATAACTAAAGGCAGTAGTGTAAAATGTACATGGGATAGGCATAACACTCGACTAGTGTATGTTTTGCTGTCTACTTTTTTCTTTCGGGGTATGATAATCTCATTTTCGAGATAGGGAATTATTGCATATCTTCTCCAATCACATGCTGACTTGAAAATAGAATAATAAGGGGAACCTAACCATTTGGTTTTGTCTGACGAAGTTAGTTTTTTTATATTTTTAGTCTATAATTTAGTATTTTTGCTCTTTTAAATTATTTGTTGGAAGGGAGTCTGTTGTGACTTTAAGTCTAAATGTATTTTGATAATGATAAACACTCTTTGCTATAATATGTATGTATGTAACAGTGATCTAAGAAAGTTATCAAGGTTGGATGTTCATGAAAGCTCAAGAACTTGAAGATATGGAAGCTTAGGTCTAGTTATGTTTGGGTTTATGCAATGTAATTAACTTAATTAGTGGAATTTTGTGCTAAGCTACAAATATGAAATTAGGATGATTAACTATTTTCTTAGACTTCGGGAAATAGGTAATTATGTTAATTTCACGTTTCTATATTTAAAGAATATAAAAGGGAAGTTTTTATAAAAAGAGTTTTGTAAGAAAAACTGATTTTTAAATAAAACGTTTTTTATAAAGATTTTTGAAGAAAAAAAAACTGATTTTAAATAAACGTTCTTGATAAAGATTTTCGGAAATATTGGTTTATGAAATCTGATTTCTAGCTGGCAAAAAATAAGGAGGAATCTTTATCTTTTAAAGAAGAGTTTTTTTGTCAAAAACAACCTTTTATAGTAACTTTTTTGCAAAAAACAACCTTTTAATTTTTTTTTGCACCTTACAACCTTAAACCAATTATTTTTTGCAAAATGAAACCTTTTTCGATTTTCCGTCATTGACTGTTAAGTTCTTGCATTGACCGTCAATTTATTGTCTTGTGTCTCTTTAACATTTCATTTGCCTCCTTTTTTTCCCCCTCTGTTTCCCTCTCATTTTTTTTGGTAAAAATGTCAGAAATGTTATCACCAAAATGCATTAAAGCCCCAGCTTACAACAAGCCATTACAGCAAAAACATTACAGCAGCAAAGACAAAAACATCAAGCCGGACATAATCCAACCTACTAACAGCTCATCCTAACAGCACAAGGAAAAAAAAAAAAAACTACACCTCATCCATTGTTCCCAAATCCCAACCAACTCAGCAAACCAAAGCTGCTATTCCATCTATGCTTAGTTTGCATTTAACACGAATACAAACATCAATCTGAATCTTCTTGATGACAAGATCAGGCCTCCAAACAGCTCCCTCCCACAAGGCATGATTCCTTGCTTTCCAGACTTGATAAACAGTAGCAGCAAGACAAGCATAAGCAATCTATTGTTGAACTTTACTTCGAAATTTTCTCCCCCATTTCCTCCAGTGCACAAAAATGTTCTTTGTTTCCCTCTCATTTCTCTTATAAAAACCTTGCCTCCCCAAATTAATTTTTTTCTCATCAAATTTGAATTCTTTCTTCCCCAACAACAAATTTAGGGTTCTTGCTCACCAAATCTGAAATCTCTCTTCCCCTTCAACAATGGTGAAATGTGAATGCGGATTTGTGGTGGCTATAAGGACTTCTTAGATACATGATAATCTGGGGAGAAAGTTCGTGGCTTGCGAATTCTATAATCACGAAATTTGACACAGAGGATGCAACACCTTTGAGTGGGTTGTGTTTCGAGAAGACCTTTGCCTTGTTTTCCCTTTTGCCATTGAAGAAAAAAAAGAATTAGTGTTAAGCTTTGCTCATTATTGTGGTGAACAACCATCAAATTGAAATGAGTAGAATTAATGAAAAGAAGCAACTGAGTAAATGCTCACCAGAATTCTTGTCGCCCCTCCAATGGAAGCTGCAGTGGAAGCAGTGGCATATCCAGGATTTCACCCGTGGTGCGTTCAGAATTAAAGAGACGTTAAACAAAAAAAAAAAAACTTTGTTGTGGAACTTGTGGTGGCAGTGAACTAGGGGCAGCGGGATGGGATTGAAGTTCATCCTCATCAATTGGAGACTCCCTTGTATTTGGTGAAGAACAAGCGAAAGACTTTTGAGACTTCCAAAAGTGTTCCAAACTTTTCATCTTTCATTCACAAATTACTTAAAATTAAACAACTTTCTTGGCAATTGACAATTTGACATCACCAAATTATACTCTAAATATCTAATTTCAATTCATCCAAGCATGAAGCATTCCAATAATTTCAATTCAATTCATCCAAGCATGAACCATGAAGCATTCCAATAATTTCAATTCAATTCATCCAAACATTCCAATAATTTAATTTGTAAATACTAAATAACCATCTATCCAAACATTCCAATAATTTAATTTGTAAATACTAAATAACCATCTATCCAAACATTACTTGATTACTAAATGAATTGGTAAATGAAAGTGACATAAATTAGTCAATTACCTAAACAAATACGAGTAGAGGGAAGACAGAAGAGGAGATATGAGAATTATGCCACGGCCGGCGGACGGCGATCGTCGGAAGTGCGAGAGGAGCCTGCCCTGTCGTCAGGTCGTGCCGTCGTGGACAGTGGCCTCGTGGTTCGTGCTTTTCAGCCTGCGTCGAGTTTCAGATTTGAGAAACAAACCCTAGGTTTTTTTATTTGTGAAATGTCGCACAGTGTGTCGAAGAGAGGAGAGAGAAACTGGGTCTAAGTTATTGGGGGGAATTGGGGAAAAGAAAACAAGATTCAAACAAACAAAAAAAAAAAGAACGAGAAGGCTCGAACTCCCGACGCGGGGTGTTAGAATTCATTAAGTTTTCACGCGGTACGCGGACCACTGAGCTATGGCTGATCATATTTAACTCTAGCGCGCTTCCTTCCTTTTAACCTATTTTTGTTTTTTGTTTTCCAGAATTTTTCCTTGTTTTTTTTCCAAATTTTTGTGGGTTCAGCAGAACCCACTGAACCCACGCTAGATCCGCCCCTGGTGGAAGAGTGATGATGGCATACTCTTGAGTAGGGTGGCAGAGTATAGTTTTAATGGAGGAGAGAGAGAAAGAGAAAGAGAATACAAAAGGGGTGTTTTGTTTACTTTAAGGTAAAAAAAGGAGGGAAATGAAATGTAAAGGCGAAGGGATAAAACAAACTGACGGCCAATAGGAAGAAGTTAACAGTCAATCACGGAAAATCGAAAAAGGTTTCATTTCGCAAAAAAATTTTGGTTTAAGGTTGTAAGTTGCAAAAAAATAATTTAAAGGTTGTTTTTCGCAAAAAAAGTAACTATAAAAGGTTGTTTCTGACAAAAAACTCTTTAAAGAAAGCAAAAATCAATTTTGTTATATAAAAAGATAATCTTTGATTTTGGAAAAGAAAAGATTTTTATCCCTTAAGTTTAGGAATAAGATTATTCAAGAAGATAATCATATTTTGGAGTTCGCCTCACGAGTCTACAAGCCTTTCTCATTTCTGTGCTCGAACTTGAGCTGATGTCAGCTCGAGGGGACTTTAGTCTTTTGATTAGAGTTGTGGTTTCAGCAAGCATAACCTACCATAGTCGCGAGTCTGTCGGGATTCGTATCTGTCTGTCTGTTCTTTCCTTGTAGCGGTCTAATCCTCTCCAATTTCGTAAGGAAGTATGAAATAATTCTTATTCAGTTGATATATTATATAAGGGATAGAAATACGAATACACGTTTTCAGATTTGGTTTTGATAAGTTTTTGAAAGCAAAAAACGAATCCCAATAGCACAGAGCATAGCACAGAGTTCTAGTAAGTTAAGAGTTCTATATAACGATTGTAGTATTCCTCGATTTGCTTATCTAAGAAGCACACTTGTGAGGATTTAATCTTTTGTAATTTTATCATTATAGAGAGTAGCAACACTTAGGGTTAAGTGTTAGGGAGCACTACTAGAGTTAGTAGTGGGGGAATCAGATTGTATTGAAAGATTGATATTTTAAGATTCAAATAATAAAAGAGTAGGTAGTGTGGACGTAGATCTCAGAGCTGAGATTGAACCACGTTAAATTCCTATGTCTTGTTATTTGATTTCATTGCTTTTAGTTTTTGATACGAGTTCGTTTGAGCAAAAACATTAAAAACGAGTCTGCGAGTGTTTTAACACAGTGTGAGGCACAGTGCTATAGTTTTGTTTTTACGAAAATCGGTTAGATTTTTTCACTCAATTCAACCCCTCTTCTTGAGTGTCACCTTGTACTCCAACAAGTGGTATCAGAGCAGGCTATTCTCGAAAGGCTCATCCTTAGAGAATATAAGTCATGAAAATGCAAGATGACTCTCGAGAAAGACACTCAAAGTGTCCGATTTTCAACGGAAAAGATTACGGATGGTGGAAGGCTAGGATGAGGATTTACATCCAAGGATCGGATTATGAATGCTGGAAAGTCATAAGAAAAGGACCAATCCTTATCCAAGCCAAAAATGCTAAAGGAAAGATGGTCGACAAAGATGAAGACGACTACAATTCAGTCGACTATGCAAAAGCCGAAAAGAACTTCAAAGCTATGAGTATTCTCCAATGTGGAATTGGACCTCATGAATACTCAAGGATCTCTGCTTGCACTACAACAAAAAGAGATATGGGACACTCTAGAATTGGCCCACGAAGGTACGAATGAGGTAAAACAATCTCGAATTGATTTACTTGTGCAACAATATGAACTGTTTACTATGAATAAGGAAGAATCAATTAAAGAGATGTTTACCCGTTGTACACTAATCACTAATGAATTGCGTTCTCTAGGCAAAACCTGTACTTCTGAAGATTTAGTAAGAAAGGTCTTAAGAAGTTTAACAAATCGTTGGCTTCCTAAAATAATTGCTATTCAAGAAGTTAAGGATTTGACAAAACTCTCACTAGCTAGAACAACTACTTGGATTATTAATGACTCATGAACTTGTTTTAGATACTAAGACAAATGAACCAAAAAATAAGGGTATAACCTTAAGAACAGAATTGGAAAGTGAAGATAGTGATAGTGATGATGATGTAGATCTCCTTACTAGGAGATTTAAAAAGTTTCTCAAAAGTAACAAAACAATAATCCTAGAAAAGGTGGAAATTGCAAAGGTAAGAGCACTACCTCTAACTTTAAGAAATGTGCTACCAATTGTAGTTGTTTTAAGTGTGGTGAGTACAATCACAGGATAAAGGTATGTCCCATATGGAATGATGAGAAGCCTAAAGAAAAAAGGGAGCAACCAAAGAAGGAGTTCAAGAAAGCAATGATTGCTGCTATTTGGGGAGATTCGGATTCCGAAGAAGAACAATCAGAGGCACAGTGTCATGAAGCAAGATTATGTCTTATGTCTCGTACTTATGTCTTATGGCTAAGAATTCGACCTCACTTGATGAGGAGGAAGATATTGAGGTAGATCTCATTTCTCTAAAACCTTCAATACATCTTCTTTCAAAAAACCAACTCATTACTTTGCTTGGAAATGTCATTGACGATTGTCAAGAAATGAATGATGAATTTTCAAACATGAATAAAGACATGAAAAAACTTAACTAAGCAAAAGACAGGGTTGGAATTGGAATATAAGGATTTGTTAAAGGACTGTAAAGGACTAATGAAAAAGAATGATGAACTTGAAAAAACTGTTGAAGAGAAACATGTTGAGTTAAACGCCTTAAGGTACGAAAAGTCTCTTACAAAAGAAGTTGTTAACAACACTGTGCCATACAATGTGTTGGAAACTAAAAATTCGGATCTTGAAAATCAAATTGAAACTTTAAAACATGAGTTAAATGAGTTAAAAGAATCAAGACAAAGATCCATAATTGTTCCACTTATGCTACCTCATGATGCTAAGTTAAGTGATGAACTTGATAAAGCAAAAAAGAGAATTGGAAATTTCGAAAAAAAGAAATAGCGATCTAAACACTTCTGTTGATTTCTTGGAATCACAATTGCTTATAGCTCGAAAAACGGTCAGCTGGTCAAAAAGCCTTAGACTATATGTCTAGTTCTACTAGCAATCGAAACAGAAATGGTTTAGGATATAACGACCGGGGAGACACGGTGTAAGGCCCAATGCCAATAATTTTAAAAGAGACTTTCGTAAAAGAAAAATATGTTGATGTACTTGAATATTTGATTTGCAACTTCTATGGAAAAAATGGACACCTTATGGATAACTGTAATGTGAAGAAAAAATATGTTGCCAAAAATGTAAAATACGTATATCAAATATGGGTTAGAAAGGATTTGTTAGAAGCTCAACAAAAAAAAGGGACCCAAGCAAATTTTTGTTCCTAAAACTAACAAATGATCTTTTTGCAGGCGAATGTGAGAGGAAGCAGCCTATGATATCTCGACAGCGGCTGTTCAAGACATAGACTGGTGATAAATCTCTATTCCTCTCACGAGTAGCCCACATGGAGGGTGTGTTACATTTGGCGACAACAAAAAGGGAGAAATAATTGGTATTGGAAACGTCGGCAAATCCCTAACACACTCCATAGAGAATGTGATGTTGGTAAGTGGTTTGAAACACAATTTGTTGAGCATATCGCAATTGTGTGATCAAGGTAATTTTGTTGAATTTCAAGCATGAGTGTTTTACCTGATAATTCATGGCTTTGGGATTAATTTCTGGAAATTAGTTGAGTATTATGCCTGTTGTCCTCTTTTAAATATGTTAATTGGAGTTGGAATGCATGTCTTTGTGAAACATTGTGAGAAAAAGTCTACATGATATAAAAGGACTCGTAATGGGCTATTGATGTTGTCCAAATAGTTTAATCCTAAGTTCTTTGAACTAATAAGCTATATGATCTGAGTTCTTTGAATTATTGAGCTATGAAATGCTAATTCTTTCTGCTATGGCAAGCTTGATCTTTAGCCCGATATTCCGATTTTTCGTTTATGAGTTTGACATTTGCGCCTCATTATTTCTTTTTTTCACATGTCTTACTTCATTTTCATTTCCCTATCACATCCTTCTTTTACTTACCCATTGCTCCAAAGTTCAACAAGTGCTTTTAATCTTGATTCATGATAATATATGGGGCAAGAACATCTCACTACTACAAAAAAGGGCAAAGAGAACTGTCGAAACATACCTTATAGAACGCCTTATGAGCGTTCTCCTGTTAGGTGCTCTATAAAGTTTATAAAACAGGCCTAGGAGGCGTTCTATTTTCCCTATCATAAAAAACATGTGTCTCAAATGACAGTTCTCTTTTCCCTCCCTAGAATAAAAATATAAGGAATGAATAGAAAACGGTTACCATACATGACAATTTTGTATTCCTTTAGCATAAAGAACTATTATTGTAGATAACTATTCTCTATTCTTATTTTTTAAAAAATAATAAATTGACAAAGTAAATTATCTGTTAGTAACCGTATGAGATTTGTATACTTTAAATACAAATTTAGAAAATATTTTAAAGAAAAACTTAATTTAACTTCTCTTTCCAACAACTGTTATTAACATTTAAAAAATTATATTTCACCCACCCAAAAAAAAATTTACATTTCGCGATATTGCAATTATATATACTCCTATATACAAATTTTACAAGTTACAGAAGTTAATTAGTATCAATAGCTGAAATCTAAAATTTAAACAACTCCCAACAACAATCCCTATGGCACAAAACCACACAATTATTACCCGTAATCACCACCACTACAAAAACCACCACCATAACAACTTCAAACTTATAATGCCTTTAATTCATGAAAACAAATTCAACCTTGAGCTGTCAAAATTTATGAATTAATCAGTAAAATCTTGTGAATTTAAGGTTGCAAACCCCATTTTCTAATTTCCTTTGGAGATTGATGATAATAAAAAACCCCAAACCCCAATTTCTCAATCTCGTCCGCATCTCTCGCTCTCATTCCCCTCATGTCGGCGTTGCTCATCGGTGATGCGCCGCCTCAATCCGGCGTTGTTGATGCTCCGGCGTCTTTGTTGCTTCCCCCATACTCTCTGTCCTCGGCTGTGATGCAATTGTTGTCATCGCTGCTACTGGTGGTTCTCTAAAAATGGAGGGAGTATTATCCCTAACAATCGAGCTCTACGAACCGACTTAGTCGTCGATGGACGCTCAGCTTTGAGACGAATACTTGTGACGCTTGCGAGTATTGTTCTGTGAGTTTTCATCTTTGTCAGGCCCCTCTCACCATGAGGAAATGGAGGTATTGGAAGTTGAGGAAGATGGGGGAGAGAGATAGAGGGGAGGGAGGAAAAGAGGGATACTTTAGTGGCGTTAAAAAAGGATACAGATTTTTTTGAAGTAAAAATGAGTGAGGTGTAGTAGCGGGATTTCACCAAAAAAAAGTGTAGCAGCGGGATTTTTAAAATTTAAATAAGAATAATATATTTTGATAATACAATTCATGTGGAGTAATTTATAGAGAACATGGGTTGATTATTATTAGTTCACCGTTTTATATTTCATTATTTATTTTAAAATTTATCAACTTTTTTGTTTTTGAGTGTTGTAAAATCTAATAAAACAGTTATCTAGTATAGGCGTTTTATATTGTCTCACTTACATAACGTATTTGAAAGGCAACCGTTCTATATAGTCCTAGAAAACTCTCAACATACTTAACCGTTCTCTATCCAGCGTTTCATATTCCCAATTTTGTAGTAGTGTCTTGATAAGATGATGGAAGAAAAAAGACGCATCAGTTAAGGGGGAACATGAAAAGGTTGGAATGAAACACAAATACGTGAAAGAATGAAAAGTACTGATTCACACTGTGCAAGGCACAATGCTAGGAGATGTATCAAAAATAAAATGAGGTCTGAATTAACTTATTATCTTTGATCTCTTATTGATTGACTCTAGTAATATTGTATGGTCTGCTTCTCCTTTAAAAAAGAAAAAAAAAGAAAAAGAGAAGAAAAGAAAAGAAGAAGAAAAGGAGAGTAAGACACTTAGATAAATCCTAGACTTCAATTCAAAGGTGAAGAAAAATATAACAGTTTTGATGATCATTACTTTGGTCACCAGAATATTTGAAGTTAAGTTATTGAAAGGGAATAGAGTGTTCAGTGGCACATAATCACATACAGTGTCACGGTGAAGAAAGTCCTAATGGTGTTTACTTGAGGAAGTTGAAAATATGAGAAGAAAGGTTTAAGCACTTGTTGAGCCTATTGCCATTTCAAATACTCAAGCTTGCATTACCTATCTTTATTTTACTCCTTTAGCCTACCAGCCATTGCTTCATAACTTCAGATTGTGAGTTGGATTATTTTTTGCTTAATGACTTCGGATTGTGAATTAGATTATGACACACCAGCATCACTAGCTTACTTGCTTGAGCTACTTGCTTATTTTGATGACTATATCTCTTTTTGTGTAGCTAAATATGTGTTTGCTCTTCTTTTTTATAATGTCAAAAGGGGGAAGATGGGTATAATGCTTAAACTAAGGAGTGGAATTATCTCATGTGCACATAATTCGGTATTTTCGCTATTTGGTTACTGGTCGATGATGTTGAGTTATTTTCTCTAATGTGATTAATGGTGTATGATTTGAATGATTGATGGTGAATAATTTGAGGGGGAAGTATTATGTGTTTGTCATCATCAAAATGGGGGAATTTGTTGTCACTTTAAGTCTAAATGTATTTTGATGAAGATAAACACTCTTTGCTATAGCATGTATGTATGTAACAATGATCTAAGAAAGCTATCAGGGTTGGATGTTCATGAAAGCTCAAGAACTTGAAGATATGGAAGCTTAGGTCTAGTTATGTTCATGTTTATGCAATGTAATTAACTTAGTGGAATTTTGTACTAAGCTAGAAATATGAAATTAGGATGATTAACTATTTTCTTAGAGTTAGGAAAATAGGTAATTATGTTAATTTCATGTTTCTATATTTAAAAAATATAAAAGGTTTTTTTTTTTTATAAAAGAGAGTTTTGTAAAAAAAACTGATTTTTAAATAAAACATTTTTTATAAAGATTTTCGAAGAAAAGATTTTCTGAAGAAAAAAAAACTGATTTTTAAATAAACGTTCCTGATAAAGATTTTCAGAAATATTGGTTTATGAAATCTTATTTCTAGTTGGCAAAAGATAAGGAGGAATCTTTATCTTTTAAAGAAAGCAAAAATCAGTTTTGTTAAATAAAAAGATAATATTTGATTTTGGAAAAGAAAAGAATTTTATCCCTTAAGTTTAGGAATAAAATTATTCAAGAAGATAATCATATCTTGGAGAATAATTCTTATTCAGTTGATAGATTATATAAGGGATAGAAATACGAATACACGTTTTCAAATTTGGTTTTGATAAGTTTTTGAAAGCTGAAAACGAATCCCCATAGCACAAAGTTCTAGTAAGTTAAGAGTTCTATATAACGATTGTAATATTCCTCGATTTGCTTATCTAAGAAGCATACTTGTGAGGACTTACACTACAAGAAAATGCTAACACAACGACGGTGTGAAAAACGGTCGTTAATATTACATACAACGACTGCTTTAAGCCGTCGGTGATCACCGACCGCTTGTAAAGCAGACAACGACGGATAAACAGTCGTTGTTTTTCAACGACGGTTTAAAGCCGTCGTTAATTTTATTATTTTAAATTTTAGATTTTTTTAAGCTTAGGCGACTGTATTAAACGGTCGCTGATTAAAAAGGAGTTAAAATTAACTCGGGCCTCTTTGTTGTTAAACGACAGTATTCATGATTTCATTCATTCATTTTCAAAACACAAAAGGGAGAGGAGGGAGCGGGAATTAAAGAAGCCATTGAAGGCCAAGGTCAGACCTCCACATTCCTCCAACAACCGGCGACAACCCATTTTCACTCTCCTGGCCGCCGGTAATCCCGAAGCTTCATATTTCTTTGTTTTTTTTTGTTACTCATCAAACCCTAAAAATTGGGTTTTTGGAATATAGGTGGCCAACACCACCGTACGCTGCCGGTAATACCTCAAGTCGACAATTCACTTGTAATCTTCAAGTTCGACTACTATTCCAGGTACTTAATTGAATTTGTTGTCTGAATTTTCTGTTTTTATATGTGTGAAAATTCGCTGCTCAAATTTGGCGCTTGAGTTTTAGTCGATCAATTTGTTGCTTGAATTTGCTTCCATTCATATTCGCTGCTCAAATTTTGCATTTTGCATCTTCTTTTTCTACGGTAGACTTACATGGATCATAGCAATTTTTTCGTTCTTTGAACCTTTCTTCTATTGAGTGTGTGTATTATTTTGCTTGTGGCTACATCTTTTTTTGAAAGATTTCGAATATTTTGAGATAAAAGGTTTACACTTAGTAGATATATGTTCAATTTGTCAGTCTCTTCATCTGTAAGTACTAAAATGAATATAGCCCTTAATCTGTGCTCTTTTGAATCTGACAATCCCTGTTCAGACTTCAGACATATGTGATTTGAGAATCTGGAATATCCTCAGAGCCCAGAGGCCGAAAATATTGTTTTGCTTACACTTAGTAGATAAAAGTTTACACTTAGTAGATATATGTTCCAAATGTAAAGTTTTGTAGTGGTAAGCTGATCATTACACATTCTACTTTCAAAAGTCTGAGGAATTTGGTGAGTTTGCTTACACTGACTTTCTATAATTGGGTTGTTTATTTCTCTGTTAGTGGCTTTGATTGGTGTATTGGTGAATTTGGGTTGTTGAGTTGCTGGTAATTGATTGTCGTTGTTGAGTTTATGGTTTGCTGGTGAATCAAATTGTAGTTGTGACTTGTTTCTATGGTGTGGTATCTAGTTCTTTCTTGAAGACTTTGGCTGACCTGAGATATTAGTGAAGTTCTTGGAGAGTTGTTCTAGTTGGTTTGTGTTATCTTATTATTATGATAGAACTGTAAATTAGTGTAGAGAAGAAAAATAGGAAAATTCAATTGACATCTTTGAGTTTAGTTTTGCCTCGATTCTTTGTTTTCTCCTCCATATCAACATTTAAAAGGGGAAAAAAAAAAAGCGGGGAAGATAGTACATTCTTGTTTTAATATTTCCGATTTCTCATGATCGCGTGATCATATTCATTTGATTGATATTCAAAATTTCTGTGATCAATTTTATTTGTTTGAATTGATCAATTTCTTGTGATTCTTTGATTGAGGATTGTTATGATGACCCATCGTTGTTGTGACCCATAAAGGTCTATTTTTCAAGTCCATTGAGGCATTTCTTAGAGACCCAAAAGTGGTCATTTCATATTCATAACACTCTCAGTTTTAAGACAAATTCCTGTTTCTTTGTGAGAATTCTCTCTCTTTTCATAATTGATTTTCTCAATTTTCACTTCATTGGTTAAAGTACGCATGCCTGCTCTTAATTTGAACATCAATGTGCAGCATGGGCCATGGAGTCCCAGCGCCACCTCAATTGTCACCCTGCAATTCATGTATATTCAATTAAATCATAGAAATATTGGTCTCTGATTCTTTTCTTTGTATTGAATCTATGGTACTCACTTGGTGGCTTCGATTTACATAGTAGTATCATAATTAATGTGAGGCATCATATCATAATGATGAAATAGTACCATTTGTGTGTGCAGGTTGATTTCGTAACCTTTTTCCGGAGTTCGATTCTTGACAACTTGACATCTACTATAGTCATGGTTTCTTTGATAAGGAAACTAGTTCCTCCATCTGAGTACCGCAAGTAAGCTCCTGGAGTTTTCTAGTGTTTATATTTTACAGTATCCTGGAGTAAATGTTAGCTTTAGATTTGATGTACTCTTTTTTAAAGAAGTTCAAATATGTGAGTTTCTAACTTTGAAATCATAGAAGCTACTCTTCATTTTTTTTCCCCCTCCAATTCAATTTTACAAAGCTCCACGAGTGTACTAAATCTTATGAGTATGAAAACGGTAAGTTGCTGCCGTCAAAAAATTTCCAGGTGCAAAAGCTACAAAGATAGGATTTTGAACCTCTATAGTCTATGTTCATGCAGTCAAAATGAAAATGTATTTACTACAACTCGAATAACACAATATACAGCTGCAGAATTCATACTAAATGACAAAGTACCTCATTGGAGATCATGATTTATATATTTGTTGTTTTTTTAGGTAATCATGTCTAATCATATATATACTTTGTTTGATGAGTTTGATAGTATTTTTGATTGAAAATACAAAATATAGACTTGTCAGAACCAAATATAGGCCATTTTAGCCCATTTTTGCCATTTTACTTGAAAATGAATGAATTTGAGTAGTTTGAAGTTACTTTAAGTTATAAACACCTCAAACATCATATATATACTTTGTTTACTGAGTGTAATAGTAGTTTTGATTGAAAATACAAAATATAGACATGTTAGAACCAAGCAACGCAAATATAGTTTGTTTGGTGTGTCACATAGTAGTTTTTACTTGAAAATGCATGAATATGAGCACATTATTCAACCAAATGCAGGAGACATACAACAAGAAGTTGGACGATTGTACCACTCAGGGGTCACAGTCGAACCCTGATCTGTTGTATTGGGAGACAGTTGGTGGGAGGAACAGAGGAAAAGTGCAGGGGTTAGGTCAGGGTGATCATTTATACTACAACTCTTCATCTGGGCGAGGAGATGACTCTTCACAACCATATGATCCGTCCATTTTTTCTCAGCTTGAGGCATAGGTGGAGGCAAAGGTCGCTGCACGGATGGAAGAGGTGGAGGCAAGGATCGCAGCGCGGATGGAAGAACCGGGCCCTCTTGCAGGAAATGATGAGGAACATGTCTGGTTTCGGCCACATGTTCTCAGTTGCAACACAGGCCCCCTTCCGCAACGCAGACCAGAAGATGACCCAGGGTTTGGTGGTGGCAGTAGTGCTACAGAGACACCCCTGACATTGTAGTTTGTTTGGTTTTGGCAAGTAGGTAACTAACTTATATATAGTTTCTATATATATGTCTAACTATATGCATTTAGTGTATATTTTTTTGGTTTTGGCAACTAGGTAGATGTGTCGGTATATTTTTTTTGGAACCCGACACCGAGATCTATTTTGCGTACATATATTTAATCTAGGTAGTTTGTCTAACTATAGGCATTTAGTGTCTATATTTATCGGCATCTAGCTTATAAGTTTCTAGATTTGCCGATATATATTTTTGTAGAACCCGACTTATACTTTATTTCCCGACGCCGGGATCTATTTTGTGTACATAATTTTAATCTATTTCATGTTATTATATAAGTATCTACGCAAATTGTAATATAAATCAAAATTACATATTTTTGTAGTTGAAAATATTGAATGCGATGGAGGAACAGGTTTAGTGTGGTATATTTAGGTGCAGCCGTGCAGGTGTAGGTTTAATTATAATTTGAAACATTACTATTTAAATTAATGTAATTTTAAAAAAACAACGATGGCTAAACATTGAAACGACGACGACTATGCAGTCGCTGTAAAGGAATGTAATGCTGCCAAGGACTTAAATGTCAACGACTGCTGAAGAACAATAGCGACTGCTTTGAACAGTCGTTGAGACAACGACTGCTTTACACCGTTGTTTAAGCGACAGCTCCAAATAGTCGGTGAAAATTTTTCAACGTCGGTTAATAAAACTGTCGCTGAAATATAAATAAACCATCGTTGATTATTCACCGACGGTCAAACGGTCGTTGATTCCTAAATCAGCAACCATCGATACAACGACTGTCATTTAACGACCGTTTTAGCTACTGTTTTTTTGCAATCAACGACGACTTTAAACGGTCGTTGATATCGTCTTTTCTTGTAGTGTTAATCATTTTGTAATTTCATCATTATAGAGAGTAGCAACACTTAGGGTTAAGTGTTGGGGAGCACTAACAGATTTAGCAGTGGGGGAATCATATGGTATCGAAAGATTGGTATATTAATATTCAAATAATAAAAGAGTAGGTAGTGTGGACGTAGACTCAAAGGTGAGATTGAACCACATTAAATTCCCGTGTCTTGTTATTTGATTTCATTGCTTTTAGTTTTTGACACGAGTTCGTTTGAGCAAAAACATAAAAAACGAGTCTGCGAGTGTTTTAACACAGTGTGAGGCACAGTGCTATAGTTTTGTTTTTGCGAAAATCGATTAGATTTTGTCACTCAATTCAACCCCCCCTTCTTGAGTGTCACCTTGTACTCCAACAGAGTTATATACTCCAATCCTTTTATAGAATATGATTGTATAGAGATGATCAAGAATTCAACCCTAACTAGTATTTTGGCCCGGATGATGCCTCGGATCAGTTACAATTATCAAATATATTATTATTCATAAATATCATACTTGATTTTATTAGCTTTTCTGAATATTCTATCTAGTGCAAAATTGAAAAATGGTCATTATGGCATGACAAATTGTATTTTAAAAAACTTCTAAGGAATCGGGGATAAAAAATAACAATTTCAATGGAATTAGGGTAAGCAAATGTTATTACTTAATAAAAGTGTTAAAGATCAAAAAGCTTGTCTATGTCTTTATGATTAAATATAATTATAAGACTATATTATGTTTTAGTTTGAAACATTAAGCATTGAAATTGTAGTGGATTAGTGGTTTAACTCTCACTTTTTATTTCAAAGGTCATGTGTTCGAATCCTAGTAACTACATATTGTTATTATTTTTAAATGAGATAATAAACATGTGTATTAGAAGCTTGAGCAGAATGCCACGTGGCACCGTTCATTTGAAAGGAACACCTTTTAATATATTTGTATGGTAAATAAATTAATAATAAACTGATGAATCGAACTTAGTTCTTAGCCATCCTCTTTGTTTCTTTCTTTGGGAGGGGAAAGGAGTGGTTTACAACAAATCATATTGATGTCTAAGATACTTTTATCTCCTTTTCAATCTTTGAGTCTGTGTCAATATCCCAATGAGACCAAACAAGGACTTAACAAGAACTTATACTCAAGAATGTATACTAACTAAAATACTAAATAATAAGTCTATATATGTGGCCACTCTTTGGTCTTTAATTAGTAGCGCACATGCATATGTACAAAATTTTCCTCGTGTCCGTATATATATATGAGAGTTTCATTAAAATATAAAGATGAAATTCAAGAATGTATTCTTCACATGCCAAAGTTCAAATGGTATCTACGGAAATTCACATAGATGACAAGATAGATGCATCTTAGATCTTTGATACAATAAATCTAGTTTTGCCACTAGGCCCACTACTACGAAGTTGCGTCAACTTCCCCGCAAGAGCTTCTAGCGATCTTGCGTGGTTTAGCCATTGCTTAGAATGCGGGTCACAAAAGAGTCCAACTAACTGTGGACTCAGCCAGGGGCGGATCCAGGATTTTAGATCAGGGGTAGCGTAGTTTTACAATAGCATCGAATGCCCAAAAAAAACCAATAAGTACTAAATTCATAATGCTTCAAAATTCAAATACAACCAACGACAAAATACTTTATACTTCATGGTGAGTTATCCAATTTCGTAATAGTTTACAATCGCATCAAGACTTGCATCTAAGAATAAACCGTCGCCAAATTTTGTTGGCTTCGTTGAGTTGGAGGAAAAAGTTTGAGATATCCTCTTTTTGTTTTCTCTTATGATTGTGAAGTACATTTATATATACACATAAGACGTAACACAAACTAGTGTTTTCTTACTTTGACTATACTAAAAACAACCTTACAACTCAAATCACAAATTCACAACCTCACAATTTGTATGATGCTATCTAATTCAAAAAATATGATGCACCAGCAAGGCAACAACTCACATTAATCAACATTACAACGGTAGATTAACAATAACAAACTTATAAATTCAAACAAATCCCAAATTTATAAATCATATAAGTCTCAAAATTATAAATTAGAAATTAGATGAAAAGGAAGTGAAAGAAATAGTACCTAGTAAGCATGAAAAACGACCATTAAACAATAATGGCTTCTGCCATCACAAGACCCACAACCTTCATTCTCATTCCACCTTTCATCTCCTTCTTCTCCAGAACCCATAACTCACTTCACAATATCAACCATTTCCTCTAAAACCCACAAATTTTTCCCTCTACAAAACACCTCAAATGGTTTTAAACTTTCAATCTCACCCCAAAATCAGTTGGTATGTCAAAAGAAGACCATCCCATTTTAGAAAATCCAAATTCTGCCTCTTTGCAATGTTGAACATAGGAATTTATGTACCTCCACGACTTCCCTTCTCAGTTGCCCTTCTCAATTTTAATGGTGGTCTTGTAATGTCCGCTTTGTGGAGGTCGTTTAATGCGTGCAAACGAAGAGGTGAAGGAGTTAAATTTTGTTGGTGGTTCGGGCGAATGGAGGACACAGTGACTGTAGAGAGTGAGAGGATGAGGAATGGAGGAGGCGTAGAGAGAGAAAGACGCGAGAAAGAGGACGGAGAGAAAGAAGAGAAAAGGGCGGGAGAGAGACAGGGAGACGCGGAAAGAGGACAAATGATAAGAGAAAAAGGTGGACTTTAGTTTTCACTTTTCAGGGTTTTTTTTTTAAAAGAAAATCATTTTTTTTTTTAAACGAGGGGTAGCACGTGCTACCCCTTGTTACAACGTGGCTCCGTCACTGGACTCAGCGGTTGCAGTACGTTGTCTGGTGGAATCGGTCTCTTCTTCCTCCCCTTATTATCATTTAATAAAAAGATGCAAAGCTTTGATCCTCCATTCCAATTGGGAAGTCATCATTCAACATTGCTATAGGGAAGCTAGCCGAGCAGCAGATTGATTAGCAAACTATGGTGTTGGATTATCTCATATGAAAGAGGCGGCCCCGGTGGGTCTTCGTGCTGTTCTATTAGAGGATTGGACTACTGGAGTGATGTGGCTCTAGCTAGGATGTTACCTGCGGTGGCGGCGTAGTTATCTTAGTTTTAGCCTTGTTCTAGTTTAATTTTGTTTTCTTTTTGCCTTTTGTTGCGTTTTGTTGTTGTTTCGTTTGTTTATGTTGATTTTGGGTTGTTTTGTTTTGGGGCTGTGCCCCTCTCTCTCACCAAATAAAAAAACTTTCCTGCAATATTGAAATTGTGAAAATCATACTATTACGCACTATGACTATAGCAACAAATATCTTTTGCATGTCCAATTGTTTTATGTGAACAACTTTTGGTGCATAGGGGCCACCTTTTTTTAGGGTACTTAATCTTTATGTTACCACCTTGCATTGTAGTATTATCTCCTCAAGTACAAGTGCAACAGCTGGTTTTGTCTATGGAAATTATCCAAAATGGTTCTAATTGGAATATATACATGCATCAATTCCATCCCGTCCCAAAAGTGGTCAAGTTATTCAAATTATTAGGGTTGTAAGGGTCCACGGAACATTAAATCATTAATGACTACAATTATCATCTATAACCTATGAAATATGGTCCATATGATATGCATATTCATCCTTAAGTCCATATGAGGATAATATTCAGTTCACTAGAAATTGGGACCGCAATTCATCATCTACATGTACTTTGAATTTTCATAGCTCTCTTATTTTTCAAATTAATGCATTAAAGTGCAAGAATGGATAACTCAATCAAAACCTAATATTACTTCATTTGCTATTCTGCGGAATCCAAATAGTATATTATTGCCATGAGCAACTAAAGGTAGTAGTGTAAAATGTACATCTTCCCAACCCTGAATTAAACCGACTCAATCTTCTTGACATACCTTTTTATGGGCCTCGTTTTACATGGTGTAATAGCCGAGAAAATCAAGATTTGATTCTGGAACGGTTGGACCGTGCGTATGCTTCTTCGGATTGGTTTGATGATTTTCCTCAAGCTATTGTTCAAAATTTCCCCATTCTCAACTCTAAACATGCGGCCATCTCTCTCCAGTTAGAGCCCAACCTTCCAAACAGTATGCGTCCTTATCAGGTTGAAAATTGGTGCCTCCAAATGCAGGAGGTACGTGCTATGATTCTTGAAACATGGTCGTTGCAAATTTCGGGTTCTGCTATGTATACACTCTCTCGTAAATTAGCAATGGCTAAGGATCGCCTGAAAACTTGGTGTCTTGATAAGAAACTATTTTGGGGGGTTAATTGGAAAACAATGTTTGATCACCTTCAAACTCTTGGAAATAATATTAATTCGGTCAATCATGGTGTTGTTGTTATGAAGCGTCGTCATGTTTTATTAGATGAAGCTTCGTTAGCTCTTTCCTATTGGCGACAACGAATTAAGGATCAATGTTTAGCAATGGGGGACCTGCCTTCCTCCTTCCTTTTTAATCGTCTTCGCCAACGTAAACATCACAACCATATTTACATGCTCAAGGACGCTACGGGGTCTTGGTTAGAAGACCAATAGGATATAGAAAATCTAATTATCCAGCATTTCAAGGACATTTTCATTCCGCTTTTAAGTCCCATCTCCTCTCCTCACCAACATGGAATGGATATCGACCTAGCGCTGCGTGAGTTGCACTTGCCTTCTATTGGTGAGTTGGAGTCTCGGGCGTTAGTCGCCCCTTTTTCTACCCAAGAAATCAAAGAAGCCATGTTCGATATTCATAATGACAAATACCCGGGTCTGGATGGTTTCACTTCGGAATTTTTTAAACTATATTGGGATGCTATAGGTGATCATGTCAGTATGTCACTAATGCAGTCAACAGGTTCTTCACTTCTGGGCACCTACTAAAAGAATGGAACATAACTTTACTGGTCCTCATTCCCAAAACAGATCCTCCGGAAGAGGTAAACCATCTTCGTCCGATAAGTCTCTGCAATGTCGTCTATAAATGTATTTCTAAATGCATGGTGAATCGTCTCAAACCTCTTCTTCCATGTTTAATTGATGATTACCAAAATGCTATTGTTTCGGGTAGACAAATGGACGATCTATTATGATTTCTCATGATTTACTCCATCTTATTAACAAGTAAAAAAGAGGTACTCGTCATTTAGCAGCTCTGAAGATTGACATGAATAAAGCCTATGATAGAGTCAGTTGGTTGTTTATTCTGAAAATTCTTACAGCCTACGGTTTCCCTGCCCTGTGGATACAATGGGTGCATCAATGCATTTCGACAGTTTCCTACAGAATACTTTTGAATGGTACGGCTTCGCACTCTTTCACTCCAAGTTGTGGTCTCAGGCAAGGAGACCCTCTCTCCCCTTACTTATTTCTTTTCTGTATGGACATTTTATCGTATGTCATCGCTCGATGTGGACATTAATCTCTTTCAAGGTATAGTGGCTCGTCGGGACGAACCTGTTATTTCACACCTATTTTTTGCGGATGATGCCCTTTTTTTCTTTAAACCATCTCAGCAGGCTTGTACGGCTATCAACTCTATGCTTGCAAGGTTCTGCAATATTTCAGGTCAAATGCTCAATTTACAGAAATCGTTTGTCAAGTTCAGCCCTAATATTCCTCAGGACCTCCAACAACAATATAAGGATATTCTACGGATGGAGGCTCACCAAGGTTTGGGTGTTTACTTAGGGGCAAAGGTGGATGTTCAAGATAGTAAAGTTCAGCATTTCACCCCGTTACTTGACAAGATCGCATCCAGGATTTCTCAGTGGAAGCAGAGTACTCTCTCCCAACCGGCAAAGCTTATCATCATCAATTCTTTTCTTGTGGCTTCTATTATGCACCAACTCACAGGCTTCCGTATTCCGTATACTATTACTAACAAGATTGATAGTCTGATTGCAAAGTTTTTTTGGCGTAATCGAGAAGACAAGGGTATACACTGGAAGTGCAAGAACCTTATTCATCTTCCAAAAGGTGTGGGTGGGCTTGGAGTTAGAAATATTAACGTCTTTAACCAAGCTTTGTTGATGAAAAAAGTGTGGCGCATTCGTAACAACCCGCAACTTCTTGTCTCAAAATTTTTTGGGCGCTACACAAACCATGAATACACCTTCCACAAAAAGTGTGCGTCCAGTTCATGGGGTTTTAAAAGCTTACTCCAAGCGGATCGATCGTTACGCAAATAATGTGTTTGGAAGGTAGGAAATGGTTCGTGGATCTTGGCTGCTAATACCCAATGGATGAATGGTTCTACTCCAATTTTTAGGGATGAAATCTCTCTACAAGATGATGCTCGTCTACGTGTGGCAGACCTGATTCTTCCCGACGGCAGAGGATGGAATATCACAAAAATCTATCGCTACTTTGTTAAGAACAATGCTCAACAGATACGGGGTTTGGAGTTACCCACTTCTTCTGCAACTCCAGATATGGTTTATTGGCCTTGGTCGAAATCAGGCCAATATACAACTAAATCGGGTTATTTTTCGATAATCCATCACCAGCAACAAAAAATTTTCGGCATGACAACCCCGTCTACGATAAGTTTTTTCCGTATCCTATGGGGTTTGCGCATCATGCCCAAATGGAAATTATTCCTCTGGAAATTATGGCATAATGGCCTCGCCACAAATGCCAACCTCGTTCGGTGAGGTATTGGGGATTCAGATGATTGTGTCATTTGTTTGGGTGAAGTGGAGGATTGTAATCATCTTTTTCGAAGATGCCCTTTAGCCATTGCAGCTTGGCAGGCTTCAGGCATTAACATTCCTTCCACTTCCAGGCCCCTGATTCCCTTTACTGAATGGCTCGTCTCCTCCCTCTTGGCTCTCCGAGAAGCTGAGGGTTCTGATGGTAGTAGTATCCCTACGTATCCTGACACTCTATGGGCTATTTGGAAAACTCGAAATGACCAGGTGTTTCGGCGACTTCGGGCTTCAGAAGATCGTTTGAAAATGCATATCGAGACACACAATCATCAACATCAAATCTACATTCAAGGCCAATTGGCTGGGTCGGTTGATCGTGCTACAAATGTTACCTCCCCGGGCTTCCTAAGGGTTAATTTAGGGACTAGCACTCAGGCTCATCTAGCCCTCACCTTTTTGTTAGATGGTTCTTGGCATAAGAGGACTCGACTGGGAGCTGCTTCTTGGGTTGTTCCCTTTTCCGAAGATCCCGGGTCTCCAAGACAAATGGGGGAGGGTTGTTGCTTCTATGCCAATTCGGCCCTTTTTGCTGAAGCAAAAGCGTGTCTAATGGCTCTCAACTGGGCGCGGTCTTCCTCTATAACACGTGTTTCGCTTTCTACGGATTCAACAATGTTAATCATTATGCTACGCTCAGCAGGTGAGCATGACATCCAAGTTAAGCACATTATCCACGACATTCGCAACCTAGCTCGGTCGTTTGAATGGTGCATGTCTCACTAAGGTTAGTAGGGAAGTTGTTGATCCAGCCCATAGATTAGCTACTTTCTGTCGTTGTAATACTCTTCCTTTTGTTTCTCTTTAACTTGTAAGTTTTCTGGTTGTCAAAAAAAAATGTACATGGGGTAGGCATAACACTCAAAACTAGTGTATGGTTTGCTGTCTACTTTTTTCTTTTGGGGTATGATAATCTCATCTCCGAGATAAGGAATTATTGTATATGCAGTATATCTACTCCAATCACATGCTTACTTGAGAATCACCAAGGATGTCTTGGCCTAGTGGTTAAGATTGAGGTCTTTGTGAAAGATAGGTCACGAGGTTCGAATCCCCCTCCCCTTACGTGTGCTGCCTTCGTGGCTCATATGGATCAAAAAAAACATGCTTACTTGAGAATAAAATAATAAAGGGAATCAAATCGTTTGGTTTTCCTTGAAGAAATTAGTTTTGGACAAGGCTTCTTTGGATGAGTATATATTCAAGTTAACAACTCTTCTGAATATTGCGTATTTGATTCGACGAACTTTTTTCCACAATTAACAAGTAGTTGGGTTGTGATGGGGAGTCATATACTCCAATCCTTTTATAGAGTATGACCGTATGAGTGGAGATGATCAAGAATTTATTCCTAATTAGTCGATACACAGATTTTGAATAAAAACTAGTTTTTTTTGCCCGGGCGATGCCTCGGGCCAGTTACAATAAACTAATATGTTATTATTTTTTTAAATTTTATAATTTATTTTGCTACTTTTCGTATTTTTTGTCCATTAAGAAATTGAAAAATTCACGTCACAACGTGATAAGTAACGAAAAATTGAAAGGTTTGAGTTTGAAAACAATACCTTAAAAGGAATTGTGGTAAGAGAATATGACATCAATATTCTCTTGTAAGTTACGTAATAAGAGTGTTAGATATGTATATACTTGTTCAAGTCTTTTTAGTTAAGTATAATTATTACACGACTTTATCATATTTTATTTGAAACATTAGACAACAAATTCATAGTGTATTGATGGTTAAGCTATAGCTTTTCATTTCAAAGGTCACGTGTTCAATACCTTGCACTTACCCATTTCTTTTTTTAAAGTGAGGAATACACATAGACATAAAGCATTTGCATTAGAAAGTTGAGGAGAGTGCCACGTGGCACATAGGCTTTCTTTCGCACGCCTTTTAATATATTTTTATAGATGAAAGTATTAATTGATTATTATTACCTTTGTATTATCTTTTGGCGCCTTTTTTTCTTATGAAATAACAAATTCTCTTCTAAATAAATATGTAAATATTTAAGAAAACTTAGGGTGCACTCTCTTAATATTATAAACTAGAATTTTGGCTCGGACGATGCCCCGGGTGAGTTACAATTATCAAATATATTATTATTTATAAATTTCATAATTAATTTTATTAGCTTTTTGTAATATTCAGAATAGTGCGAAATTAAAAATGGACGTTATGGCATGATAAGTTAGTTGTTTTAAAAAAAACTTCTAAGGAATTGGGTATAAAAATAACAATTTTAATGGAATTGGGGTAAAAGAATGTTATTACTTAATAAAAAGTGTTAGAGATCAAAAAGCTTGTCTATGTCTGTATCATTACACATAATTATAAGACATTATTATGTTTTACTTTGAAACATTAAGCATTGAAATTGTAGTGGATTAATGGTTAAACTCTCACATTTCATTTCAAAGGTCATGTGTTTGAATCCTAGTAACTACACATTGTTAATATTTAAATGAGATTATACAAATGTGTATTAAGTGTATAAAAAAATAAGTACACCCAAGAAGTATCAAGTATGCAATAGCGCAATACATCAATAGTTTAAACAAGTCCCTGAATTCAAAAGGATCACATGAGCATTAAGCCCTTAACTTGTGTGATGAGCAATTGAGCAGGCAGTCCAACCAAACATGGGACTTGCACTTTTGAAGACACCTTACCTTTTCGGGTAATGTTGTACATGCTTTTCCAAGTGCCCCACACTTGGTGGGAGGGACAAGAAGCTCATGGAAGTTAAAGTGGCTAAGGTAGCCACTCCCCCCTCCTCCTAAATTACGCATTTTATCTATCTACACACAACTGTATGTAATGCGCATTATAATTTCAAGATACGCCGTGTGGTGCCTCCTTAATGCAACTGAATTTTGTCATACGATACATGTAGAGGTGTCAATTCAGTTCAACAGTTCAGTTATGGTTATATCCAAACAGTTCAGTTCATATCAGTTTAGTTTGCAACAGTTAAAATTATTAACAGTTCAATTCAGTTCAGTTAACAAACTTTTCAGTTCAGTTTAATTCAGTTTTTTTCCTTTCCATTTTCAGTTCAGTTGCAGTTTAAACCAGTTTTATCCGAACAGTTAAACCACCCAACGGTTGAATCCATATGAGTTAAAATACGTTGCGATTATTTTCAGTTTCGTTTCAGTTTATTTCAGTTATTGACGAAATTCACATAAGTTCGACCATAATCACATCGGTTCGAGTAGAAGTTAGTCATATTCTTGTATTTGTCCGGGGGAAATTGAACTTCATGTCGGGTTTTGGCCAAGTGTTTTTCGGGTTCGGATAAAATTAATGTAGCAAATAAGTGTAGTCGACACTTGCCTCAAAAAAAATCGGTTGTACTTCATAAAAACGTGTATGAAAGTGGCATCGGTAAATGTGTGTTTTACTGATATATTCGATAATTTGGAGTAAGACAAATTTAATATAAGTCGATATTCAAACTTTTAGTTGTATGCAATCACGTCTTGTTTGGTTAAAAAGGACGTCGCATATCAGTATAAGTTCTTATAAACTTCCTTGAAAGACAAGTTAGACATTTTTAAAAAGCCGATTAGATCAATGTCTTGCTCTAACTATAATGGCTTACTATAACTATACTAGTCATTAAGGCTATATGCATCTGAAAACTGAAAACATATAATCGACGTAAAATAAGTTAATATTGGATTAGATTAAGGTATCTATGTGTGTCGGTAAAGTAATTGGAAATAACTGTGCTTTATTAAAGTAAGATCGTATCAATGTAAATCGATAAGCTAAATCAAGATAAGAATATTCTATTTAAGTTAATTGTTAACAAGTTATAATCATTTTCCTAGACTCATACATCTAAGCCAAACTGAAAGACATTGATATTAGACTAGATGAATATATCAATATAAATTGAAGATAACATTGTTCCATTTTGATATCGGAACATATAATATTGAAGTGAAACAAGTTAGTATCAGATTATTAGATTTTTGTATCAGTGTGAAACGATAACCTAAATCGTCAATTTAGTTAATCGTTTATAAGTTACATTTATTTTGAAATTCAAATATCTAATTTAACTAGAAACAATGTGATACTGGATTATATAATATATCAATGAAAGCTGACAAGGTAATTGAAAATAGCAGTAATCTATCCAAGTGAACCTTGATTAAGCTTTATCTATTGCAAATACAAAACATATTACTAAAGCTAATTGGTGTATATGGTTTACGTGGACCGTTTAAGATACTTTGTATTCTGTTTTACATGGACTCGTTTATGTTAAAGATACTTTGTACTCTGATATACTCTTTATTCTCTATTGAACATAACAACACTCCATATAAGTTTTATTCCAAGAACAAGAAGTATAGTTTCATAAGTAATGACCTTAGAGCAATATAACTAGTATAACTATATATTTACCGATTAGCATTTATGCTTATTAAAAGATTCAAGATAATATTTCAAGTATATATTTATATGATGGTTTATCTATTTAATAATATGAATCTTTGTTATTCCATAATTAATTTACCGATAAATGAGACAATGATATATTTGACACAAGCAAATATCGATTAAATAAATGATATAAATTATGAAAATTTTAATTACTACTATAAATAATTATAATTATTATTTGAAAATGGATTTATAAGGTATGAGATTTGGGGTTTAGGGATTTGGAGCATGGGGTTTAGTTGCTTTGGATAATAATTTGGTAGGATTATTTGTTTTCTTAAGGCAAAATCCAAAACCATCTAATGAGCAAAATCTAAACTGTTAGATCATTTTAATCAAGGGTACACAAGAAAACAACACAAAGCACACGGATCATTAATCTTAACCGTTGGATACAGAAACAATATGAACCGTTAGATCATCTCCTAACCTATCACCTTCTCCCCCACCTCTCTCCTCCAAACTCATATTTCCCACCTAAAAAACCTACTAAATTATCGCTGCTCCCTCCTTCCATCTTCCATTCCTCCGCGAGTCCATCGATGGTAAAACACAGTGCCATCATCACCTAATCTACCAACACCGCTTGGCCATCACCACTTCCTAAAACCTCGGCATCCGCACAACAATCGTCTCCAGATCCTCGAACTCACCCCCCAACCATCTTCGAATTCGCCTTTTTTGACACCGCCGACGGCGTCTACGACAAGGTATGAATCTAGATGATAATGTTTATTGTTCATCTTCATCTCTTTTTTCAAAATGCCCCACCCTTTTCAATTTTCACTTACTTCCCAACTTCTTTGTTTTTTTAATATTTTTATATCTTCTTATTTTTGGTGTATTGGATTATTTTGGAAATGGTAACGCAAGCTATTTCTTAAACTATTTCAATCGTTTTATATTTTTCATATATTTTTTTTAAGTTTGTTTTTTTTGCATTTGCTTTAAGATTCCGAAGAATATGGTAGCTTTTGGAATTATTATTGGAAATGGTATTTTATAATTTTTTTATTTAATTGTTAGAATCTAGGATGATAATGAGATATTTCCATATTTTAAAGTCTAGATTATTGACACAACTTATGCTTTGAAGAAATAGAAGATTTGCACTATTATGTTATCTTATTCTACGTTGAAGTTTTGGTGTCTTTATGTCATTAGTGAAATGCTCCCAGATTTGGAAGTTTGATGGAAAGGAAGATGAAGGCATATGCATATCAGCACAGCATATGGTCTGCTTCAAAAATTCCGACGAGTATTACGCAAGCATTCTTCATATGTTGTACAAAATTTATTCCATTGTAGATGAATGTATAGTCTTTTATTTTTTCAGGACTGAAAGTATATAGTTTTAAATGTTCTATTTATAGTTTTTTAAGAGTTTATTTCTCCAGATACTTGTATTGTAGATTTTATATTATGATGTAAATTAATAGTGAAATATGAAATTATTATTCTTAATTTACCAATTGTCAGCTTCATCTATGGATTTTTATTGCATTGAGAACCACAATTTATAAATGAAACATTGGTTTTTTGTTTGTATAATAAATCCAGCTCATAATAATACATAAACAACTTTGTAAACCTAACTCAACTTTTAATCACTTCACTTCAAACAAACTATAATGATAAATTTACATGTGAGAGTACTAATACAAAATTATCACGATAAAATTTGTGAATTGGAGTACTATCATGAATTTGGGTAATACCTAAATTCGGTTAGGGTACAGTTATAAATTAGTTTGAAACAATTTCAGTTTAAATCGGTTTTAGTTCAGTTCAGTTACAATTTCAGTTTGAATCAGTTCAGTTAATTCGGTTAAATATTCAGTTCAGTTCAGTTCAGTTCATTTGATCGATCAACTTTTCAGTTTTTTACAGTTATATTCAGTTACAGTTTGTTTCAGTTCAGTTGCAGTTTAGTTTTGGTTTTTCATTTACAGTTTATTTCAGTTTCAATTCAGCATTTTTCAGTTGATTTCAGTTACAGTTTTTCCCAGTTCAGTTTAATTCAGTTCAAATTTCAGTTGTTTCAGTTCAACCAGCAGCTCATTAATCAAACTAACAGCTCTAGATACATGCACTTGAATAAAAATGTTATAAAACCACTTGGATAGTATAAGAAACATTATTCATTGAGGTATCTAATATCAGTGATTCCTTCACTTTAAAAATTGTACATTACTCTATTATTTTCACATTGACATCTATCAAATGAAATCTTTTAGTCACATTAATACATTCAAAGATCCACGGAATCATCCGAGTCAATAACTAGTTAGGTATTAATATTCTTCCTCCATTTTTTAATATTTGCAAGGACCAAGGAGAGGAGAGAGATAGAGCGCGATAAAAAAGAACCTCCATGTGCAAATAGGAAACTGTTATGACCATAGGAGTTTTGACGATGACAAACATAAACTATTTTGCATCATGTATTATTGTATGTTATATTCTTTTGATGCAGTGTTTGCTTTGGGAAAAGTCGGATGCTCAAGTTTGAAGAAATAAGATTAAAGAGTAGCTAGATTTTTCTGTATAGCAAACTGTGTAATAGTAATTAATTTGGTTAAATGTTATTATGTGTGCTATGAGTAAAATATTATTTAAAATGTGGTTGTTATAATTATTTATGACTACTAGAGTTAGTAGTATAAATAATTAGAATAAACATGTTTTGCAATAATGAATTTTGCATAAAAGAAAAAGATTTTCGAAAAGTATTTTAAAAGAAAAAATATCTTAATTAATTAAGATAATATCTTGATCAAAATCTAATCTCCTAAAAGAGGATATATTTTAGAAGATAATATCTTTTTTAATAAAAAAATTACTTCTATTGTTAAAAGATGTGCTATTATCTTGATTGATAATATCATATCTCTTGCTTCCCAAAAAAAAATAAAATAATATCATATCTCAAAACAAGGAAGATTCATGACTATATATTGCCACTTCTTCAATTTTCAGAAATAAGGTTTTCATATTTGAGATCGGAGATTTACAAGAGAAAACCGCAAAATTAGTGGCACAGAGTATAACACAGTATTACAAACATTGCCAAGTAAATTACTTAGGAAAAATCGTATCCACTACCTGCTTGATTAAGAAGCATTTCTTAAGGAGAATATTTCTGTAATTTTCATAATTATAGAGAGTGTTGGGTTGGGTACATGAGTTTGTATTTGATTCAACTTAGCAACACTTATAGTTTTTTTTTTTTGAGGGGTAGCAACATTTATAGATAGTTAAGTGTTGGGGAGCACTACTAGAGTCAGCAGTGGGGACTTGTATTTTGAGTGAGGTATTAGGGAAATTCGCTATTAATGGATTTGGTGGATGTAGATCTCGGGGTAGAGATCGAACCACATTAAAACTCTTTTGTGTTCCCATTGCTTTTTATTATCCGCTTATGCAGTGTGTTTCAACTCAATCTCGAAATCTCAATTTCAGTTGAAACACGAGTGCGCATTCTGATGCTATAACTTTAAAAATTCGATTTTTGCAAGATTATTTTTAATCAAATCGATTTCATCCATTTGTAATTAATTACTTGCTATCTAATAGAAACATTGCAAGTATTAAAAAATGGAAGAAGTAATTAGTACTACCTCCGTTTCTTTTTAATCTACACACTTTCCTTTTTGGTCTGTTTTATTTTTAATCTACACACTGTTGCTTTTTCTTCTTTTGGTAACATGTCACATCTACTTTCTCCTCTTTTTCCACCCATGTCATCCACCTTTTAATATTTTAACCCACTTTTAGTTTCTCTCTCTCACTTTTCAGTTTTTCTCTCCACCTTTTTAGTTTATCTCTCATACTTTTGCACTTTCTCATTGGTTCTCCCCCAAAGTGAAGTGTGTGGATTAATTTAAAACGGAGGTAGTATCATACTTATACTCCTTCCTTTGGTTTTTTTATAAGACATGTTCTTATTAGTTGCTAGATGAAATTACAACAATTAAAGCATTATATTGATTCATCATAAACTTAAATTCATAATATCATTTCTGTAAATATATACTCCTACTTCACAAAAGTACAGTAATTATGGTCAAAGTTTGATCTTCAAGACTATGTGTGTGCCTTATTAAAAAAAACTAGTAGTATAGAAACTTAAAGCTTAAGTCTTCATTGATGTTACATATGGAAAATAACATTCTGTAAAGAACAAAGTGATCTAATAAAGAGGCAATCAACTCTTCGAGAAATATATGAAAAATACTAGATATGTATTATCTTTTTATACATTTTAAGGAACAATGAAATTTATGCAGACGTGTGCATGTTATTAACAAGTGTGACTCCATCACAACTTACTTAATGGATAAGATCTTAGAAGTACTTTTTTTAGTGTACCCTTAGTCTTCCAAGGGAGATACTTGTTTTGATCCTTGGAATCAACAAGAATGAGGATGGGGGAAGGGATACCTAACAATTGGCCCTACCCAATTTCACTACTACATTACATGGTAACAAAAACTAATAAACAGACGAATCACGAATCGAATAAAATTTTACAATAGCCTTCTTCGAAAAAGGCCATAGAAAGCGTGCAATGAGAACCAATAATTTGTCCACACCAGCATTACACGAAATGTTGACTTTACCACGTCATTTAGGTAGTTCCTTAATTTATGCCGTTTTAATTTAGGCAGTTAACTGTTTAACTCCAAAATTAGATTTAATAAATTCTTTTCTTTATTTACTGTATTTGGTATATAAGTATGATTTACGAACTTATACTAAACATGACATTATACCTTTTAATACTACTATATGATTACTTATACAGTTATACTAGAATAAAAAACATGACATTATACGTTTTACTATATGATTACTTTATACAGTTATACTAAAATAAAAAACATTCGGTCAAAAAAATAATGATATTATACCTTTTACTATATGATTACTTATACAGTTATACTCAAATAAAATAGATGACACTATGCCTTTTAATATATGATTGTTTTCTAAAGGTATGAATAACATAATTAAACCTTATAATATACGAAATTGTGCTTCACAAATTATAATATATGAACTTTGACCTTATGGCATACGAAATATTAATTCATTAAAAAGTTTTAGCACATATTTATTTAAACTCCAATAACGTCTTTTTCAATGCCCCCAGACCTCAATTAACGGCGAGCATGGTAATTTGTGGACAATTAGGGTCCTCATTTCAATTTTATTTGAAAGATATTAGGGTTCATGAAATTGAAATTCGCTCAGTGTTTGTGTAGCGTAACCACAAAAGAATCTGAAAATACCGGTGCCTAGGTCGAGCTTGTTGTTCAGTTGGTCGGCTATAATGGTGTTTTCCGACTTGCCTTAGGTAGAAGATAACAACCATTTATCCGTAAAAATTCGCTTAGTAGTTGTGGTTAGTATTATAATTTGGACAGCAGCTTACCATGGGTTCGCCATATCATAATAATACGTACATCAAATGAGTTTACCATGTGGGCGACCACATTTTGACAATGCCCAAACAAAGCGTGTAGTTGACCAAAAATAAGTTTTAAGCCCCATTATCACTCTGTCAATATACAAGTTAAGTACAACATGTATAAGTTAATATTTGGAAAATGTAGTTGAAACTTAGTTAAACACAACAATATTAAATTCCCCTCTGAAAAAAAAAAAACACACAGTAATATTAAATCTGAACCCCTACATTTTATAGTTTAGAATGAAATTGTAAGGGGCCACCAGACTAATATGGAAACAACAAAATAAACCATCATGGCCCATTATTACCCTTTAGAAAAACAGTCCAACTCTCGTTAACTTCCCCATTCGCACAAATTCGAGGAACCGTATAATAGTAATTGTACCTTTTGGCGCTTTGTATCCCCCTTTTTGTCTTTTGGTGTATTTAACACCCTTCCAGGAACTTCTGTTAACGTGTACTTATTCTTCCCAAGTATTTATCTTTTTTCTCCACTTTGTCGCTTTTCTTCTTGTGTCATCTTTCTCAAAAAGGTTATTTTTAACACAATCCTCTCATCTTCTGTTCCTTTATGATGGCTCAAAACGACGACAACCCATGGTCCCATCTTGTTAGGAAAGTTCCAGACCTCTCTCCTCCAAATGATAAGTAGTCTGTATTTTTTAAAAATTCGAAATCCTTTGTTTATTGGCATTTTTGCTAAAATTCGTGAAACAATGATTATTTATTTGTTTGTGGTTGTAGTAATTACTTATTTAAAGAGTTTTTTTTGATGTGAGATGGTGTTTGTGGTTGAGCTAATTAAAACTGAACTTAAATTTTTTGAAGTTGATGTCTGTAATTTATAATACTTGTATTGTAGTTGATTTGGTTAGTTTAGTAGTCGTGGTTAGTATTATAATTTGGACAACACCTTACCATGTATTGGTCATATCATATTAATACGTACATTAAATGAGTTTACCATGTGGTAGCCACATTTTAACAATGCCCAAACAAAAATGTGTAGATGACCAAAAATAAATTTTCAGTCCCATTATCAATCTTAAATTTTATTAAGTCCAACATTTATACGTTAGATATTTGGAAATTGTAGCTGAACCTTAGTTAAACACAATAATAATAAATCTGAACCCCTACATTTTATAGTTTAGAATGAAATTGTAAGGGGCAACAAGACAAATGATATGTCCACATGACAATATGGAAACAACAAAATGAACCATCATGGCCCATTATTACCTTTTAGAAATGATGTTAGTTTAGGATGATGCTGAACTCTCCTTTTTTTTTTTAATGATGAACTAGGTTTGATGTACCCTGGAGAATGCACATGAAATCTGCAGGGATATGGATATTCTGCTCTTCCATATCTTTATCAAGCTGCACTGGCGGGATAGAAAGAATGTTGAATGTACTTGCAAAAAATGGCGCATATGGTCAACGTATGGATATCTTAGTTTCCCACAAGGGCATACCGGGGGTTTAAGTTTTTTGAGGGGTTTAATACCTGGGCACTTGATGATATCATCTACAACGATGCCAGGGACCTCATTGCTTTCTTTGAAAAAGATAATACAGTGTATTTTGATGCGTTTCCTTTGCCATTCAAGGAGGATTAGAGGATTACAGTTAGTCTTGTTGGTTGAATTTTTTTTGTTGATGTAAATGGTGGGTAGGCATAGCATTTTTTGGGGTTAAGCTGCCTACATTGTTATGTTGATTGTTGGATTTAGGTTTGTGTCGTAGCTTGTTTTAAGTAAATTTGACAAACAATTATTTCCTTTTGTGTTTGTCACAGTTATGACACAATACTAGTTGATGGAAAGCGTGGCTAAACACTATTTGATTATTAATGTAAAGTGTTTAAGCCATTAAGTAATATGTAATGAGATGATTTATGGAATGAAATGAAATGACTGTTTTTGTTACACACTCCACTTCGTTTATATGTTACTTTTTAGTTAAGAATGTACATTATGCAGAAAAATTTGAGTTGATTCATTGTATAGTTGTGCAATATGGGGGATCATGGAGCATGGATTGTGTTGTGGTTTACCATGGAGGACATGTCAAAGTGTTTAAGTAGTTACCTGCCTCTTTTAGTGTGCCACATATTAAGGATATAATTAATAGCCTTGGTCATATTGTAATTTTAAAAGCACATATGGAAAATCATTCAAATACTCAGGCTTCCTATTGTGAAAGACCACATAAGTAGCTCAACAACACTTAATATACTAAAGTTAGGCAGTAGCCAACCAATCCATGAGTTGTAGTGCAAGTTCCAAAGCAGGATGTTTGGTAATAACTAAACCAAATACTAAGAAAATTCATGATACAGCATAGCAACTACACTTACTAAACCAACATAACCTTGGTTAATCAAGATAATAACAAGTTAACAACTCCGATGCAAACTAAAATAAAAATGCATAACATAATTATTAATCATCTTCGAGGTCGAAACGAACATCATCCTCATCATGTTCGGTATCATCATCACCGGAAACATCATCCTCATCATCAACATCATCCCTATTAGTACAACGCGTGCATGCACCATCATCTGCCTCTTCAGCATCCAAGTTATTGCCATTGTCGTCGCTTGTGAATCACACAATGATTTTATTGCTTTAAAAAAATGCAGCTAATGAAGTGTGGACTAAAGATAATACACGTGATAAAAAATCATATATAACGCCATCTGATAGTAGCATTCCATTCTAACAATAGCAATATGACCACAGTCGAAAAAATACACACAAATTGGAATCTGCAAGTTCCCACAATGTTTGGCCCTGGCCCTGTCCATGACCAGTACGCACTTGAAATCATATATAAAATGGTATCTAACAAATTAACAAAATATGTGGGTATATCCATAAGCGCCAGAAACAGCTACCCAAGTTGTATTTCTAGAAATGTTGTCGCCCGTTTCGACACGCTTGACCATCTCTTTCGTTGCTACTACACGAATGTCATTCATAAATGAAGTAGTGAAGATCTCCGGATGTAGTCGCCTAAGCATCTCCTGCACCACAAGGCTTTCCAGCATAGCATTCTAAAGCAGCTCCTCATTCACACCTAATCTACCATCTCCTTCGGGATCCTTAGCTGGTGCCTTCACATATGGAGTTGCCCTTTTCGGCGCACGCCTAACACCACACTTCTTCCATACACGCAGCGTTGGATCGAACGTACATCCCAGAGCAAGAGTGATTGTGTTGCTATTGAACGACGTTGTGTATTTGTAGTCTGCGATCACCTCATTTGAAAGGTCCACTTTGAAGTGCCTAAACACCTTAGTCAGCCACATCCCGTAAGGAAGGAATCCCTTTTTCTTTTACTGTTATGAGAAGCAACTATGTAGTTGATCATCATCATCGGCATGTTCATCTTCTTCTTGGCAAGGACGCAGTACATCACCAACATGTCTAGATAGGTAAGGGAAGATTTCCTACCCTAACGACAAATGAAAGTCTGTATCAGAATCAAGTGAAGAAGGCGAGAGGGCATTGGCAGTTCATAGATGGAAGGCTTATTTGTTCCTTCGGCATCTGGATCACTCAACACAAGCCTGATGGCCGCCGTGGGATCAAAACCATTCACTGTACTCCACTTGTTTCCTGGTAAATTGTGTAGCCTCGCCGTCGAAATGTTCAGAATTGTCCCCAAGTCGGTATCATCTAGAACTATTGATTTCCCCTTCACCCAAATATGTATGACCCCCTGTTCTAGGTTCGCGTGGTCGAAGTGAGTGTAGAATTATCGCACTAGCTCGGGGTACACATCATCTGATTCTTCTAGAAGCTTATCCCACCTCTGATATTGAAACCACAACCTCACAAATCTCGCACTTACGTCGTCCAAGGAATTAAAATCCACAGCTCTCCCAGATGCAATTTTCCTTGCCCCAAATACTTTGTTGTACAACCTTTTGTAGTTCATTGACTTGAACCTTTGATCTGGTTGTGTAGTTCCTGACTTAGGGGTGATAATGAGCCTGACAAGCTCGCGAGCAGCTCGGGCTCGGCTCGGTCAAAGCTCGGCTCGTTGAAACTCGGCTCGAGCTTGGGCTCGGCTCGAGACTTAAACAAGCCGAGCCGAGCTAGGCAAAGCTCGGCTCGTAAAGCTCGTGAACAGCTCGATTATTATTTTATACTAAAAAAATATTTTATATTAAAAAAATATTTTATATTAAAAAATTATTTATATATATTAAAAATTATATTAAGTATTTCTTTTAAGATATTAACTAAAGTATATATTAGAAGAAAGATAAAAGAAAAGGTAAAAGCAATTAAACGAGCTTACAAGCCACAATCGAGCTCATGAGCCGAGCCTAAACGAGCTCACGAGCCGAGCCTGAGCCTATTCGAGCTCACGATCCGAGCCTAAACGAGCTCACGAGCCGAGCTCGAACCGCAAATTCTAATCACGAGCTCGAGCCGAGCTCGGCTCCCCCAAGCTCGCGAGCTCACGAGCCGAGCCCAGTGCTATTCGGGCTCGGCTCGCTCGATAAGCACCCCTAGGTCCTATAGTTGCAACCTTGGTGACTTTGGCAGATCTTGTATTATTACACATACTTGAGATATCACCAACCCCTTCCCACTTTCTTTTATTGGGGGTAATTACTTGTTCCATTGGTTATGGGTTCTCTTCCTCAACTACTGTCCTTTGTTCTCGCTTTTTCTTCGCAGCCTTTGCACTTGCTAGTTTGTCCTTTGTCGCAATTGTCTTAACCCTCATTATGCTTCAAAATGGCAAAGGGTCATAGAAAAGATGAAAAAAATGTTATGAGAAGATTACATATACATTTGGACATGACCTGAAATGAAGTTGGTAATTGCCATGCGCAATCAAAATGTAAAACATTTCATGCAACTACATCAACAAGTGGCAATGACCAACAAAAAGGAATGGCTTTGCCAACAAAAAAAAGCGTGTTTTCCATGTACTTAGCAAATCATGCACTTTTCCAGGCTTAATGACTTATAAGAGACAAGTTGTAGGTAATCAAGATAACTCCTATGCAACATACGAAGTAGTATTGTAATAGCCTCACTTTTTAAGACGATATTATTGAGACAAACGAGATACGTTAACATACTAATCAGTACTTAATCAATTGCATCTTTGAGGAATAAGAAAATTGTGAATAGCCCTATATGAAGTCTGTCTGTGAATCTAAATAGTGTATGTTATTATGTGATTATGAATGCAAATTATGAGTTAAGATAAGTTATTAACGAATTACGTTAATACGGTTGAGCAATATTATGAAATCTGAGACTTTGAGTGTATTGTGTTTAAGATAATATGTGTCTATGATTTAAGGGCTGAAAGAGCCAAAATATGTTTATTAAGTTATAAGACATATTTAAGGATTTAGTTTAAGTATAATGAAGGATTAGAGCTTAATTACAGAGGGTTAAGGATTAAGTAAAACCAGAAAATTCTGGAATGTTCTTAAGCTGTGAAAAGACGATTTTGCCCTCATTACTAAACCAAAAATTACGATTTTGCCCTTACCCATTCTCTATATATATGAGAGGAAGTCCCTCATTCAGTTTCATCAAAATCACTCCACAAAAATCACACAAGACAAACATCTTTCTCCTTCCCCTTCTCACGCCGGCTGGCGGTGCGGCAAGCTTGCCTTTGGCAGCTTGGTTCTCTTGGTTCCTTGCTCTGAAAAATGCATGCAAATACTTCCCTAGATTCATCAAGGTGTCCTCCACACTGGGCAAGCATTAGTTTTGAAGTTCCATTCCTGTAACCCTAAGAAAAACCAAGATGGCTAAATTTCAGCATGCATGAGGTATATTAGTTTGAAACTTGATTTCTTTGGGTTAATTACTAACTTTAAGGTGATGAATGTTTTGCTTAAGCTCCTAAAAGGTTGCTGGAGATGTGGTAAAAGTTACCAAGTAAGATTTGATTTCCTAGACACCAAGTTAAGGTACACAAGCTCCACCACCTAAACTCTGTTTTTAGCTTTGCTCATGAAAATTGTTTGTGGAATTGTGAATACTTGGATTATGTTTGAATGTGTATAAGAATTGATTTGCATGAGTTTTATTATGGAAGATATTGTGTTAAAAATGTTTTGCATGTCAAGTTCCCTAGGATTCTCTCGAATAACCGAATAAGAAAGTGATTATCCATTCACTTGAGCTATGCTGCCGTGACCTTCTCTTCCAAATATCTTTATTCCCACTCTGTTTTTATCCTTGATGTCTATTGGAAATGGTAGATCTTGAAAAGTTATTGAATTTAGACCCAAAAATCACTCCATTCGGAGTTGTACATCAAAAGTTATGTTGTCCGGAAGTTTGTCAATCCTTGCTCTATCTCAATTGCGTTTTGGTTAAGGATCGTGTTGTGGTTAAACGTCCATGATATTCCCTTGTAACATTTATGTCTTGATTATCAAATGAACCTTTGCTTCATTTACCTAATTAAACACGCAACCTCAATTCGTGAAGGAAATCAACACCTAAAAACTTGATTGTTCGCTTAATTACCTTCTGAACTTGTAAACCCTTGTGCCTTTGATCCTTTCAATATTTTTCCATAATGAATACCTACTGTCCTTTATATATAATAAGTGTGGAACCTAAACTTTGGCTAAACCCAAGAAGTACAAGTGATCTTTGCATAAAAACCATTGTTCTTGAACACCAAACCGAAAACCATGGGAATTGATATATGTGGTGTTTGTAAGAGATAATATTCCATATATTAATAACTCTTCTATAACCTTTTATATACTGCCATGTCTTGGTAATACCACCTTTAGCTATCTCAACCAATCACATCATTCTTTTGAAACTTGATTGTTAAGTCACCTTTCCGAATACGGTGGAACTTGACATAGCAAGCTTGTTTTCCAGAACTTGTTTTCTTAAGTTAAGTTCGCTTCAAGAGTTATTGTAATTGATTATGAATGAGATTTAAGTAAAGTATTTGAGTATGAGAATTTCAGTATAAGTATTGAGCATAAGTATTTCGGTATAAGTATAAATTTTGTTTTATAAGGGGAAGTAGCTGCGTAAGCAGTGATGAACAATACTCACAAGAGCGGGTTTGCTCATTATGAGTTTGGAGCGGGTTTTGCTCCATTGTGAAGGGTCATGACCTAGGAAGTCTTGCAAGCAGGAAAATAAGAAAGGTAGGGAGACGTCCCTCAAAAGTTTGGAGAGCCGGGTTTGCCTCCATTCGTGTTCCTTCCCTGGAATTATGTTAATCTTTGTAATAAGTTTACAAGTATTGCTGTTCTAAGTATTTTGAGAATGATATGTGATATTTTGAGATAATTCTTGAAGAATTTCTCATGTGTATGCAATGTAATTTTTATGGAAGTTAAAAGAAAGAATCAACGTATCTATGAGCAAGTATAAACGTATTTCCGAACAAGAACGAAAACCATTTCAGTGCATTAACGTATTTCTGAGTAAAAAGGAAAATGAAGCTATGATTGTTATAAGTTTATGTTTGAGTATAAGAAACGACTGAATAGTTTCAGCCACCTTAATATTTTGCAATTGGGGGGACTTGTGTACCAGCGTAAGCTGACCTGTTTTGTTCTTTGAACCTGTCCTGGTGGGGGCAGATTCATCTGTTTTGCAGGTCTAGAGAAATGTTCGAGTTAGCTTTTGTGTGCAAATGTGAAGTTGTGGTCAATGTGTTAAATCCGCTGCTATGAGATGAATCGAATTATATAATGATTTTGCAAGTTAAGCATATATTTCAGATTTGTAAACTAAGTAATCTAAACCTATTGTAATAAGTATTTTATTATAACTTATTTTCGTATTATGCTTGGATACTGTGAGACTTCCTACTTTTCCTAGGGAGGGAAGGTGTGGAAGTCCTCCCTAACAGTCTCTCTGAATGGCAGCTTAACTTTGTAATTAGCAGTATTGGGTCTTAATTAAGCTGCTGTCCGGAGCGGGCTGTTACAAGTGGTATCAGAGCAAAGGTTTTTGAAATCCAAAATTTAGTATTGCTAATTTGCAAGTTTTGGAAACAATAAGAGTGTTTACACAAGTATTTTCTTAAGAAAGGAAAATTAAAGCCAATTTCATATATATATAAAAGTTTTTAAAACATTTGTGATATGTGTATGATTATGTTTGTGCTATGTGAATTTATGTTTATGAATGTGTATGTGAATGTTATGAGATTTGGTATAAATGGTTCTGAGGAGATTCCATTAAAGCATAAGTGAGAATATGCTTATTAAAGGAGGACTCAACACCTATTATGTTATCGATAAATGGTAAATGACGCGGTTGACCATGCTAGGTCACAATTTGGGGATAGAAAGAGGGTATGGAGGCTTGTAGGAGCCATTAAAGGAAACCAAGGACTTCAGCTAATGTGATTTGTGAGCCATGGGCTAGCTCTCGTCAAGTCTAATGGAATCTGTTAGAATTGTGTAGGTTTCTCGAAGCAATTCAAGGTTATGATATAATTATGAACAATAAGGATAAGAATTTGTTAAGGTTGGAAATGTTGTGGAAGAAACTGAGGTGAGATCAATGATACTCTGGAGTGCCAGAGGCGGGGTTAGTCATACCAGACAATTCTCACCATGGAACGATGTATGAACGTAAAACTCGTGGAGAGAAAGACGGAGTGGATGATAATTGGTGGTACTAAAGCATTGTGTTAGTATTTCTTTTATGAATATAATTATAAATAAATTTGTTGTGAAACTATGAGGATAAGTTGGAACAAACAGTTGTATATATGAGGATGTAAACTCAAACTAACTACGTTGGTATTATTTAAGTAAGCTTTATTGTTGCATTAAGCTAGTGGTATAAATAGAGAGCTAGGAATTTATTGTTATGAATTATAAAGGAACGAATATGGAGTTAGGAGTAATGGGGACATTAAGTTCAAACATTGAGCAATACTACTATAAGATATAGATTTATGGATGATATAGATAATGAGTGTAAGTATCTGGGGTTATAAATCTCAGGTAGGTAGTTGAATCGTGCTATACTTATGCATGACAGAGCAATATGGAGTAGGATTTAGTAACCTGGAAAAAAATGATTGTTGGAGACAAATAGTTAAGGTGTAGTATGACCATAAAGGTCTAGGGTATGGAGACAGTAATTCTGAAAAGTACAGATATCATTCTGGTAATATATATATAAAAAAAAAAAAAAAAAAAAAAACTAACTAATATAGTTGTAATTGGAAATTTATGATGTGAGAACTTTTGGAGTCTGTATGTCAATTACAGATAATATGTCAGTTGTTATATGAGTAACTCGTATATCTCCAAGAACATGTATTATAGTTCGACAACGTTATAAGTTCTGACTGTCAAATGTACTTGAACTCGAATAAGTTTTATGTTATTTTTACAATGTTTTGCAGTAAGGAAATCGTTTTGAAAGTTGGAATCATGGATATTGCTAACTAAATTGGAACATGTACATAATGGATTTGGCATATGATATCCTCAAATAACTAAGTTGAACGTTGTCACGAAATATAAGTTGAAAGTCGGGCGTTTCTTTGAGAAACTGAAACTCAAGAGAATTGCGTCTTATCCAACCTTAGGGAAGTCATATGATTAGAGTAAGTGCAGATGGAAATTTAAAGGAAAATTTGCGGATGGGGGAAACAAGAAGCGAAAATTGAAACGTCGAGGGGAAGTCGAAGTTACACCAGTGTGGCAGGAGATTTTAAGTGAGGTGGTTTCAAGGAGGAAAAGAAAAACATTGTAAAGCCTTAGTTAATTGTTGTTTGGGGACTGTGCATTTATGTGTCTTCATCGCGTTTTTGTTAAACTTCATATGTCTGATAAAGAGCCGAGTTGTTGTGAATGATTATTTAGAGATTGTGTAGTTATGATTGCAAGGGTCAAGGTTGCATGTGGGTTTAATATTTCTCGATTTGGAGTATTATAATGTAATTTTGGAGGATGCCTTGGCTGAGAGAGAACCAAGCAAAGATAGTATTATATAATAGGGTGTTGTTGTTAAGCTCAGAAGAGCAGGGAGATGCGTTATAAGAAGATAATGATTACATCACTAAAATAGTAGAGAATCATAAGGAAGTAATGGAGGACGGAAAGAACTGCGGTAAAAGACAAGTCTGCAGATGTGTTGTTCGAGAATTTGCAAGCATTACGATGATATAAGGTGATTGATTTTTTTTTAGATATGTTAGGTGGCAGGGACCACGCCTACTTTTAAAACTAAGATGGCCGGGTTAGTAACGTAGTTAGAAGAATCGTGCAAAAAGATTATATTCGACCAATGTTTCTAACAGGGAGATGAATCAATGAAATTATGTGAAGATAATCAATAGACTAATAAGATGACATTTAGGAATAGGAATTCATAATCTCGAATAAATAATTCATGCGATCAATTAAAAGGAGTTAGGGTGTTGAAGTAGATCTAAGATCAATTAAAATTTTCGGATATGATGTTTAGGATGGGTTATGGTCACTATGAGTTGTGAAAACATCGATCAAGCCTAGTAATGCACCAGTAGCGTTCATAAATACGATGTAGTGATATTTTAAATCTTGTTAGACTAAAATATGGCAATTCTTGTAGATGATATTTTGGTATGTTCAAAGAATCAGGAAGTGCGTCTTAAAGAAGTATTAAGGAATGAATAGAGTTCGAGTGGTCGGGAAATGGCGCGGAAGTTTTTTCGAAAAGTTGAAGAAAGGTTAACCAATGGCTAGTTCTAGCTTCAGCTTCGGGGACAAGGACTTAAAGTGTATCGCTATGTTTCTCAAGGAAGTTTGGCATGTATTTAATGTAGCATCAGCGAGTGATAGCCTGAGCCTCTATGTAGTTAAGCCATGAGAAAATTACTTTGAGCATGATCTGGAATGGAAGTTAAGGAATTACCTTAAAGATTTTCTTAAATTAAATAACTTCAAAGGTGTGTACTGACCATCAAATCTTAAGGTACATCTTTATTTGGAAAGAGATGAAAGTTAGATAGTGAAGGTAGCTAAAATTGCCAAGGATGGTGATGTAGACATTTAGTATTGTCGGGGAAGACAGATGGGGCAGTAGATGCTTTGAACAAAGAGAACCTCAGCAGGGAAATGATGCCATCATTTTGATATCATAGGAGTTATATAAAGAGTAATGCAATTGGAGTTGCATACAGGTAAGGAAGGAGATCTTCAAGGAGAACTAAATGTTTTGGTGATAAAAGTATTCCTTTTGAGAAAACTTGAGCTAAGTACAGTGCAAATTAAGCTTACTAAGGAACTAAAGTCAAAGATAGAAAAAAAACGAGATAACAGATTTCCAAGTATGTGATTATGGAAGCCTACATATACATAGGGAAATGGGTGTATCGATAATTCAAAGCTGAAAAAAAAAAAACAAACAGGATTATGAGGGAGGTGCTTAGCAGAGCGTACTCAGTTCATCATTAAAGGGGCGTGATGATTCAGAATATAAAGAGGCATTCTTGATAAAGAGAGTTGAAGCAAGATGTGCCGCAATATGTCGCATAATACTTAAATTGCCAAGAAGGGAAGTGTGAAGGGAGAAGTAGCATGAGCAAATAGGGTGTTTTATCAAATGTTGAAAGATATGGTGCAAGCTTATGTATTGGAATTTAAGGATTCAGGGAGAGGTATATTAGTATGGATGGAATTCTTCTAGATCAAAAGCTACCAATCGAGTATAACTTCGTATAAAGCTCTGCGTGGAGATAAAGGTCAAACACTTATTTGTTGGGATGACGTGAGCCTGGAATTCCCATAAGGCCTATAAGATCATGAGACTAAGAAGCAAGTGCGAGAAATTCGAAAAAAAATGTGGAGATACTTCAAGTTATAGGTATTTAACCTTTATTCCAATAACTATTACAGTTAATTTACGAATATTTCGAGAAGTGCTTGTCATAATAATGATTGTCACATTTGGTAGTTAATTGCCATCATACAAGCATTATGAGTGTGATTTTAAAGCAACATAAACACCGATATGTTCTATATAGATTGTTTTCTTTTAAGGGGCTTAAAGAGAACAAACTTAAGAATTGCGATTTGTTGCACTAAATAGTTACAACCAATCAAATCTGTTAATTGTAACCCATGTTCACCTTTAGATTACTGGAAGAAGTTGTATGATATTGTTACCTTAAGAGATTTGGGTATATGTTACAAAAGTTTTGAAACTTTGGGTTATGAGTTCTGCAGATAAGAAAAAGTGTAATTAAGAATTAAGTGATGTTGCATTAAGACTCTTGATAAAAAGAAAAGTATTACAAGGCCGACATTATTTCAGCCAAGGAGCTAATAATCAATGCAGTAGCAGGAAGAGCAACATGTGCGAATAAGTTAGATACGCGAGATCGATATCCTCAGTATTCTAAGGTACGATATAAGTTTCGGGACGAAACTTCTTTAAGGGAGGTAGAGTGTAATAGCCTCACTTTTTAAGACGATATTATCGAGACAAACGAGATACGTTAACATACTAATCAGTACTTAATCAATTGCATCTTTGAGGAATAAGAAAATTGTGAATAGCCCTATATGAAGTCTGTCTGTGAATCTAAATAGTGTATGTTATTATGTGATTATGAATGCAAATTATGAGTTAAGATAAGTTATTAACGAATTACGTTAATACGGTTGAGCAATATTATGAAATCTGAGACTTTGAGTGTATTGTGTTTAAGATAATATGTGTCTATGATTTAAGGGCTGAAAGAGCCAAAATATGTTTATTAAGTTATAAGACATATTTAAGGATTTAGTTTAAGTATAATGAAGGATTAGAGCTTAATTACAGAGGGTTAAGGATTAAGTAAAACCAGAAAATTCTGGAATGTTCTTAAGCTGTGAAAAGACGATTTTGCCCTCATTACTAAACCAAAAATTACGATTTTGCCCTTACCCATTCTCTATATATATGAGAGGAAGTCCCTCATTCAGTTTCATCAAAATCACTCCACAAAAATCACACAAGACAAACATCTTTCTCCTTCCCCTTTCTCACGCCAGTTTGGCGGTGCAGCAAGCCTGCCTTTGGCAGCTTGGTTCTCTTGGTTCCTTGCTCTGAAAAATGCATGCAAATACTTCCCTAGATTCATCAAGGTGTCCTCCACACTGGGCAAGCATTAGTTTTGAAGTTCCATTCCTGTAACCCTAAGAAAAACCAAGAAAGGTGAGTTATGGCTAAATTTCAGCATGCATGAGGTATATTAGTTTGAAACTTGATTTCTTTGGGTTAATTACTAACTTTAAGGTGATGAATGTTTTGCTTAAGCTCCTAAAAGGTTGCTGGAGATGTGGTAAAAGTTACCAAGTAAGATTTGATTTCCTAGACACCAAGTTAAGGTACACAAGCTCCACCACCTAAACTCTGTTTTTAGCTTTGCTCATGAAAATTGTTTGTGGAATTGTGAATACTTGGATTATGTTTGAATGTGTATAAGAATTGATTTGCATGAGTTTTATTATGGAAGATATTGTGTTAAAAATGTTTTGCATGTCAAGTTCCCTAGGATTCTCTGAATAACTGAATAAGAAAGTGATTATCCATTCACTTGAGCTATGCTGCCGTGACCTTCTCTTCCAAATATCTTTATTCCCACTCTGTTTTTATCCTTGATGTCTATTGGAAATGGTAGATCTTGAAAAGTTATTGAATTTAGACCCAAAAATCACTCCATTCGGAGTTGTACATCAAAAGTTATGTTGTCCGGAAGTTTGTCAATCCTTGCTCTATCTCAATTGCGTTTTGGTTAAGGATCGTGTTGTGGTTAAACGTCCATGATATTCCCTTGTAACATTTATGTCTTGATTATCAAATGAACCTTTGCTTCATTTACCTAATTAAACACGCAACCTCAATTCGTGAAGGAAATCAACACCTAAAAACTTGATTGTTCGCTTAATTACCTTCTGAACTTGTAAACCCTTGTGCCTTTGATCCTTTCAATATTTTTCCATAATGAATACCTACTGTCCTTTATATATAATAAGTGTGGAACCTAAACTTTGGCTAAACCCAAGAAGTACAAGTGATCTTTGCATAAAAACCATTGTTCTTAAACACCAAACCGAAAACCATGGGAATTGATATATGTGGTGTTTGTAAGAGATAATATTCCATATATTAATAACTCTTCTATAACCTTTTATATACTGCCATGTCTTGGTAATACCACCTTTAGCTATCTCAACCAATCACATCATTCTTTTGAAACTTGATTGTTAAGTCACCTTTCCGAATACAAGTGGAACTTGACATAGCAAGCTTGTTTTCCGTAACTTGTTTTCTTAAGTTAAGTTCGCTTCAAGAGTTATTGTAATTGATTATGAATGAGATTTAAGTAAAGTATTTGAGTATGAGAATTTCAGTATAAGTATTGAGCATAAGTATTTCGGTATAAGTATAAATTTTGTTTTATAAGGGGAAGTAGCTGCGTAAGCAGTGATGAACAATACTCACAAGAGCGGGTTTGCTCATTATGAGTTTGGAGCGGGTTTTGCTCCATTGTGAAGGGTCATGACCTAGGAAGTCTTGCAAGCAGGAAAATAAGAAAGGTAGGGAGACGTCCCTCAAAAGTTTGGAGAGCCGGGTTTGCCTCCATTCGTGTTCCTTCCCCGGAGTTATGTTTAAAGTTTGGAGAGCCGGGTTTGCCTCCATTCGTGTTCCTTCCCTAGAATTATGTTAATCTTTGTAATAAGTTTACAAGTATTGCTGTTCTAAGTATTTTGAGAATGATATGTGATATTTTGAGATAATTCTTGAAGAATTTCTCATGTGTATGCAATGTAATTTTTATGGAAGTTAAAAGAAAGAATCAACGTATCTATGAGCAAGTATAAACGTATTTCCGAACAAGAACGAAAACCATTTCAAGTGCATTAACGTATTTCGAGTAAAAAGGAAAATGAAGCTATGATTGTTATAAGTTTATGTTTGAGTATAAGAAACGATCGAATAGTTTCAGCCACCTTAATATTTTGCAATTGGGGGGGACTTGTGTACCAGCGTAAGCCGACTGCTTTTGTTCTTTGAACCTGTCCCGGTGGGGGCGAGATTCATCTGTTTTGCGGGTCTAGAGAAATGTTCGAGTTAGCTTTTGTGTGCAAATGTGAAGTTGTGGTCAATGTGTTAAATCCGCTGCTATGAGATGAATCGAATTATATAATGATTTTTCAAGTTAAGCATATATTTCAGATTTGTAAACTAAGTAATCTAAACCTATTGTAATAAGTATTTTATTATAACTTATTTTCGTATTATGCTTGGATACTGTGAGACTTCCTACTTTTCCTAGGGAGGGAAGGTGTGGAAGTCCTCCCTAACAGTCTCTCTGAATGGCAGCTTAACTTTGTAATTAGCAGTATTGGGTCTTAATTAAGCTGCTGTCCGGAGCGGGCTGTTACAAGTATAATATAACAGAAACAATATTAATTTATGTGAGCGTAGGGCAGTTTGTTTGGAAATCAAAACAACTTAATGCCTGCTTACCGATACAATCAATCGTATATGCACAATGTTAAACTCCATATCACCATAAACACAATTCTTACCACATTTGCAAAACAATTGGAAACAATTGCAGAAGTATGGACACAAGAATGGAGATTTTGTTTCTAAGTGAAGTTAACTTGCACATTTAATAAGAAAAACATAATTTTATACCATAAATACGTGACAATTATACACTCATATTGAGAGTAGTTTTTCACATATATTAGACGCCCTAAACCACAAATGAGAAAATTTGGAAAATATCCCATAGTAAAGGAAATATCCTATAAAAAAGGAAATAGGAATGTTCTCAACATTTTACAATTAATAATATCCAATAAATAAGCAAATTAATAAACTTAGACGTTATGTATTTTGGTGGGATTCGTTTATTGCCTTATCTTTGTGTTATTGGTTGCTAAATTTAAGGAGGCTTTGATTGATAGCACGTAACACAAATCCTGGCGGTTATTGGCTATAATCCCGAAATATCATTTAATTTAAGTTTTTAGGAAACGACTTTTTTTTTTAATACTAGTCTTATATGCACACGATGCGTGCGGAAGCATATAAAATTCTTCATATATAATAGAGATAGACATATGATTTTCTTATTTTTATTTGTTGAATTAAAGCAGGTAGTTAACCTCCCTCTCTTTTTTCCCTTTTTCTATTTTTTGGTGTCCCCATTTGTTGCCTTATATAATAGAGATATAGTGTATTGAATATGCATTTGAAAAATATATAAATACACTTTCGATGGAAAATGTTCTTCAAATATATAGCAAATATAAATATACTTAAACAATAATCTGGACGGAAAATGTTATTCAATTGATATTGATGATTTCTGTGACTTTTTGTTTTTTTGCTTGTTTCTCCGAGGTGCAATGTGAGACTATTTCACCATTTAAGTCATACTCGACAGTGTCCTCTACGTTAATTGGCCAGGCAGCAATCCTGAATCTTTTTTTATCCATGGATCCATACGTGTACACGCGCTTTGTTCGATGAGTATGTTCTTCTTCAAGTTGAAAGTATTCATTGATTAATTTTGACTGCTTTAATTGCACCAACACACGTACGTTTTCAAGTCCAGGGGATGCAATTAGGTATCTCATGAAGACTCGGATTCGTTCAAATCTTTAGTATGTGTTGCTTTGTCCCCAATCTCGCCGGGAGGATTCGAAAACAAATAAATACACATAGTACAATTATAAGTCGATTCTGAGTAGTTCATTTAGTGCAACTGATTACAATTAAAACACACAGTGTATCTAATTTGGATATGTATACAATATATAAATTAATTACCTTTGGCGTCCCCATCATAATACCACAGCCCCATTGTATGATGAAAAATAGGTCAATTTTGATTATTAAATCGATTTCATGAATGGTACAGGGCCTTCTTCTTTTTCGATTCTAACCAATGTATCATAAACAGGTTTTACCTCAATTTCATCCATCAATGTAGACACAAACAAGCTTATGGAAACTGTGTCGCACAAATGAGCTAGTTTCTTGTCGACAGACATTGCAAAAAGCTTTGGTTTGGAGGGATGGAGGTTTCTAAAATGTGCACATATTATGTCATATATTTATAATAAAAGAATTACCGCCAAATTAATGGGATTTCCCACCAAAAATGAGTTGAATTTCCCACCAAAAATAAGCCCTACAAATCTTTTATTTTTAAAAATAAGATAATATTTATTTTCAAAAAAAAAAAAAAAAGATAATATTTACTTCAAAATGTTTATTGACCACCCTACACTAGTAGTGTCAATCTGGGTCACTGGCTGGGTTTGGGTTGACCCAAGCTGGGTCGGAATGATTTGGGTCGGAATAATCTGGGTGAGAGTGTGTCATGGGTCGGAACTGGGTGGGTCGGGTGAACTTGGGTCGGGTTCAACTGGGTGAGGGGATCTCGGAACTGGATCGGAACTGGGTCGGCTGAGACTGGGTCTGCCGGTATCTGGGTTGGGTGAATTTGGGTCGGAATGGTATAAGGTGAAGTCGGCCTAAATCGGCTTTCGGAATGACTTGGGTCGGAAGAAATCGGCTTTCGGAATGACTTGGGTCGGAAGAAACCGGCTTTCGGAATGACTTGGGTCGGAAGAAATCGACTTTCGGATTACTTGGGTCGGATGAAATCGATATCGGAATAACTTGGGTCGGAATAAATCGGCTTCGGAATGACTTGGGTCGGAATAATCTGGCTTTCAGAATTACTTGGGTCGGAAGAAATCGATATCGGAATGAATTGGGTCGGAATAAATCGACTTTCGGAATTAATTGAGTATTCAAGAAATCGACTATCGGAATGACTTGGGTCGGAATAAATCGGCTTTCAGAATGACTTGGGTCGGAATAAATCGGATCTCGGTAGGACTTGGTTCTTGGATCAGCTGAAATCTCAAACCGGCGGCGTATTGATTTGGGTCGAGATTGTTATAACTTATACGTTATAAACTTATAACATGTGATATTGTGATATAGATTATACTTTATAGTGATATATTATAGTAATTATACTAATATTGTGAATTGTGATTGAGTCGTTGTGAATTTTGTAATAATACATTGAATCATTAATAGTTTGATACTTATATTACTAATTTTAAAAGTTACTAAAGTAAGACTTATAAGTTATACTTATATTTATGGGCCATTCACCATTGGACATTGGCTATTGGCCTATTGCCTAAGTATCGGTTATTCACTTATTCTTATTCATGATTGCATAAGTATTCAAGTAACAAGTAACAACTAACATCTAACAAGTAACAACTAACAACCATAAGGGTTAAGCATTTAAGTTGTTAAGGGCTTAAGGCATAAGTCCATACTCCATAGTCCATACTGATTATTGATTGTAGACTTATAGTGTTAGAGTCAATAGACTATTAAACTTAAACATTTTGTTAGTTAGTGACTTACACACTCTCAAGTCTGAATGAGTCACTATATAGCAACAAAAAGAGTTAGACTTTCATCGTTCATGGAACAACTCAACAAGTAGTGAAGTAACAATGATCAACGTTAATAACTTAATCGAATATGTCAATATGTCATATGAAGATGATACATAATCATACACTATATTAGTAGAGGATGAACATGATCGAATTTCGTTATGTTAAGGTTCACAAGCTTGACATAAATTAATTAATCAAATGATCATAAGATTGATTGTCTTCGACATTAATCAAAAGTCAAAACCATCAAATGATCATAAGATTGATCATCGATGTTATTACACGGTTTTAACAATAATTAAAGCATCATTAGAAATTTAGAATAGATTGATCGACTTTCATCGTTGATGTTTCAGTTTTGGATCTTAAAAGACAATAAGATACTAAGTTGCTATACGTATCGTCGTATAGCAACTTAATCATACGTATCGTTGTGGATCTTAATCAAAAGTCATACTAGGAATCCGTCTATTTCATTACTTAAATAATCATACATTCATATTTCATACTTAACAGTTTCTACTTTCACTGTTTCACATCAATACATCATTATTCATTCATAATAATTTTTACATGAATCATCTTGTTTATAATTACAAATAGTATTTAAACTTCAAAAGTTTGTAATTTTTATTAATTTATAATGTTACTAATTAGTAATTACTAAACAAATTTACAAATCAATACTATAATTACAATCGGTATTAAAAAATGTAGAATTATAAATATAAAACTAAAAAAAAGCATTACTTGTCTTAACAACTCTTAAGACTTAACCTTAACCATTTGATTTGAGAAAGAGTAAATCCAACCATTGATAATTTGAAATCCATGTGCTTGGTCACTCTTGATGTTCATTGGTCAAAAAAATATGTAAAGGATCTTGGTTTGAGATCATTGATTAGCTAATATTAAATCTGAGCCCTTGACCCTTCATTTCTTTAATCTCTAAAATCAGAAATCTAAAAATCTAAAATTAACTCACTAACATGCATGAATCTTAGCCACTCAATGATTAAATCCAACGGTTGAGATTGAATCAGAAATCTAACCCTAAACCTCCACCCTAATCCCTAGTATATAAACCTATTTTTAACCTCACACGCCTCATTTCTTCGCCTCATTTTCTCTCTCATTCCGACATTCCCTCTCAATCTCTCATCCTCTATTCCTCTCCCTTCCGAACCCTAAAAAACCCTAAAAATTCTTCGCTTCTTTCAGATTTTCTTCCCCTCTTTGAGATTTCTTCGCCTCTTTTTTTCGATCAATCTCTATTACTCTCTCTCTCTCTCTCTCTCTCTCTCTCTCTCTCTCTCTCTCTCTCTCTTATTTTCTTCGCTTCTTTCATATTTATCTTTCAAATTTCTCATTTCTCTTAAATACGATTTACGGGTTTGTGTTCTCTTGATTTATTTTCTGGGTTTTGGACTTTTGGTCAAGAAGTGAAGAAGTGAAGATCGTCGGAAAAAAAGATGGTGATCGTCGGAAAAGAAGAAGCAAAGAAGAAGCAAAAAAAGAGAAAAAAGAAGCAAAAAAAAGCAAAAAAAAAGCAAATTTAATATTTAAAAACAGTATGTCGCAACCACCAGGTAAGTGTTCTACACTTCTAGAGTTCTAGAATTCGTTTTTTTTAGAATTAGGAAGATCTGCTTGCATGTGAATGTGGGATTATGTCTTTGGTCCAGGTTTGCGGATCTCTTGGAATATCATGTATTTTTTGATTTTTTTTACTTTTTTTTTGTCATATGTGAGATCTAGAATTTTTTAGGAATATCAAGTTTATTTTTCGATCTTAATACTGATTTTTTATTTGTATCTTATTTTTTGTCATATGTGAGATCTACAGTGTTCGTTATTATTTGTCATGTATAATTGTATATTAAATTCTTAACTTGAATTGTTTAGGGTTTCGACTTGTTTACAACTTTACATGTTTGATGTTTGTGATTTCTGTTTCTGATTTTTTGTCATTTATAATTTTATGTTACATGTTTGTGATGACATGTTTGTGATTTCATTTATTTTTCGATCTTAATACTATTTTTTTTGTCATGTTTGATGTTTGTGATTTCATTTATATTACATGTTTGTGATTTCTCGTTGATGTTTAACAATCTAAGTATCTAGGTCTGCCTTTTTGTTAGGGTTTGATTTGTTTAGGGTTCGGGTTTTTACGGGTTCGGGTTTTCTGTGTTTATTGATTTGGGTTTGTGTTTATTGATTCGGATTTGTGTTTTGGGTTTATGACATGTTAAGGGTTTGGGTTTTGGGGGTGGTGGTGTTGTTCACATGGTTGGGTTCGAGATACCTAAGGAGATTTTTGTGGAGGGTGAGGATGGGGCTTTCACTCGATTTATGGTTGAAGAAGAATGGGATCACACTCATTGATGATGGCCATGAGATACCCATGACCCCTTGCGTCATCGGGGAGTTGGACCCCGAAGAACATCGTTTTCGATCGTCCGAGGAGGGTATTAGTTCTTTGCCTTGCTTGGTTGTGATGTAATTTTTTGGTGTAATTTTTTTTGCCTTGCTGGGCCATGTAAATTATAATAAATAGACTTATGTAATTTTTTGTTTATGCTAGTAATGACTAGGGGTGTTCATGGGTGGTTAACCGTCCTGAAATAAAATTTCGGGACGGTAACCGGAAGTATCGGTTCGCCATATTTGCGAACCGTAACCGTTCAAACCGGTAACCGCATAAACGATTAACCGATTTGTCGGTACGGTTTTCTGGTTAACCGTTATCCGTTACTCAAGTTTTATCAAATTATTTTACTACTTTTATATATTAGATTTCAAATTTTTCTCAACATAAATAATATACCATTAATACCAAGATTCTCTATAAAAGATAATTATCTCTAAAAACATTCCACACCATACAATATTACAATACAACGAATCCATATCTCAAAGTTCTAAGAAAAATAAACAGCAAGTAAACAAAAAAATCAGCAGCAAGTGCACAGAAAAAACAATACACAGTGAGCAGCAAAAATCATTAATTGATTAATATAATTATTAATTAATCATTGATTAATATAATTATTAATTAATCATTAATTAAAACAGCAGCACAGTGAGCAGCAAAAATCATTAATTAATTAAAACAGCAGCACAGTTCGTCAATATCACTTCAACAAAGAGCCAAAGTGGTACTGACTTGTTTTCTCACACAAAAATCAATAATTAATTAATATAATTATTATAAAAAATTAAATAATAATAAAAAATTAAATTTATCCGATTTTTCGGTTAACCGTTTTATAAAAAATCATAACCGTAACCGTACCGTTTAACCGTAATATTTACCGGTTCGGTAACCGAACCGTTTAATCCCAAATTTTCCGGTTCGGTAACCGCCCATTTTGGCCGGTTTTTCGGTACGGTATTTCGGTTTCGGTTTTTTGTGAACACCCTTAGTAATGACTAACCTAACTGTTTACTGTCTAAGTCTAAGTATTAAGTAATTTTTACTTTTTATTTAGCTTTGTAAAGAATGTTGGAAACTTCATAAGGGGATTGAAACGAAATTTTTTGGCATTTCTTTTGTCCAATTCTGTTTTTATTTTATTTTCGTTTGTCTAATACTCCAATTCTGATTTTATTTTATCTATTTTTGTCCAATTGATATTTTATTTATGTTGTCTAAACTCTATGTAAGCAAGTGGAGTGTGGAGATTTGGAGGGATAAAATTAAAAGAGCATTTCCAATACTTATTAAGTATTTAAGTTATTACAATCAATTACATAATACATATTAGATATTTCTTTAATATACGTTATTTTTTTTGGCAAATTCTTTTAACTTTTTATGTCATATATACAAGAACATCAAACCTTAATTGGCTTAATAATACCACTTGGTTTACCATTAAAATATTGTACAATGGACAACTTAACAAAAAACAACCGCGTGGGGGTTGAATATTGTGGGTTTCAAATTTAAATGAGGTGGTTATAAATGATAGAGATCTTAATTATGTATTTATATCTTGATAAATAATATTTGTCAATTACTTTGACCAAAAATAGTTACGGATGTTCAAAAATTATATAAATTGACCAAAAAAAGTACTCATTTACTCATTGCTTAGGGTTGTATTGGGTCGGAATGGTGTTGGGTCGGGTTTACTTAGGTCGGGTTTAGTTAGGTCGGGTGGTAAGCTGGGTTGGGTCGAAATTGGGATGAGTCATAACTGGGTTGGGTCAGAACTGAACGGTGATAGCTGGGTTGGGTCACAACTGGGTTGGGTGGTAACTGGGTTGGGTGATAACTGGGTGGGTTTAACTTGGTCATTGGCGGGTGAAGTTGGGTGCGGGTTATTTTGGGTCGGAAACAGGTTGGGTCTGGGTCGTTGTTCACGGGTGCAACTGGGCACGGGTCAAACTGGGTCGGCCCAACTCAGGTTGGGTTACCAATTCCACGGGTTAAACTGGGCACGGGTGGACGCTGGGTCAGAATGGGTCGGCTTCCCAACCGACCACTCTCGGCTCGGAACAGGTTGGGTCTAGGTCGCATGCGGGTTCACCCGTGGGACGGTCCAGTTTTTGACACCTCTACCCTACACGTTCCTACTTCATCTTATGTTTTTAAATTTAAGCCTGATTTGACCAATGAATAAGTCTATTTTTTTTAAGGAAAAAAAACTCTATTAATATTAAGACTAAAATACGAAAAAAAAGCTCTTAATATTAAGAGTTAAGAATACATACGAAAAAGTACTATTATGTTGGTCATTTACTACATTTAGTTATATATTGCAGAAGTTTACAATTTAAGCATTGCTAACAATTAGTGTTCCAAACATGTTAATATATATTTCAAAAGTAACCATTAAACAAAGTATTAAAACATATGTAAGACCCTAATTTTCCTTTAATTTACAATAGTCACTAAATCGTTGTTGGTAACGTCCTATAGTGTGTCTGGATAGTCTATTAACGCTTCTTAGTGTCATTTCCCATATGGTTTAAACTTTTAAAGAGTATTGTTATTGTTATATCTTTGAAAAAAATAAAGAGTTAAACCCAATTAAATCGTATAGTACATCCCACGTACTATTTTATGCTTATGGTAATGACCGTAATAGAATATGTAGAGTACTAGTTATCAAAAAGACGATTTTATATTTGACAATAATCTAGTTATAGGCTTGATTTTATGCTTTTGTAATGTTTTTATTACTTGAGATCTTAGAGTTATTTAAAAAAATTATTTATAAGAAGTTATCATGATATGACAGAATATGGATATATTTATTTATATAAATCACAATTGTGATCCTCTTGCCGTTGGATCTCCTCTCCTCCTTCGTCTCTCGTCTCTCGCCGGCATTTCTCTCTGGAAAACCGATGGATCTGGATTTATTAAAAGGTTTATTATTATTCTAAGGTGAAAGAGAGAGCAAAAATGGCATGGTGCGCAGCAAGAAGCTTCCATTTACCGGCGATTGACGCCGGCGCACGGTTGCGTTTCATTCGCGGACACCAACATCTGGCGCTCTAAAACCTTCGCTTGCTTAGCCATTTCTACTGATGCTAGTAATCTCTCTCCCCTTTTTTCATTTATATTTTTTTATTTTATGTTATTCCGATTAACTTGTTATTTACTGGTTGTTGAATTTTGTGTTGTTTTACGCTTTTTTGAATTATATTGTAGTAGTAGTAATTATTTATTTCTGGCTGATTTTTATTCAATTTGTTTCCTGATTTTTATTCAAGTTACTAAGTGTAAATGTCTACATTATTTTGATGGAGGGAGTACATTTATGCTGTAAGTGTAAATGTCTACAACTTTATTTAGAATTCATTTACTATATTTTGTAATTTTCTATATTTTTGTAAATTTCTTATATTTGTATAAAAACATAATTGCAATAGAAAATTATACTTATATATATATAACTGTTTGGGGATCATTTAGGACTAAAAATGTAAAAAAAAAAATTGTTTTTTTTGGGTCAGAAGGGCGGCGGTTTTCATCAAAACCGCAACCCTGAATTTGTAAGAAGGGCTGCGGTTTAGGCCCAAAAACGCAGCCCTTCCATATGGAAGGGTTGCAGTTTTGAGCGTAAACCGCAACCCTTCGATATGAAGGGCTGCGGTTTAAAACTGCATCCCATAATTTGTAAGAAGGGCTGCTACGGAAAGGGCTGCTGGCCAAAAACGCAGCCCTTAGGGCTGTTTTGACCGCAACCCTTCCGTTTTTTTCCACTAGTGATTGAAGCACACTATGAAATTTCTAACAAGGAAGAGATCTTCAAGAACAAAACCACAACTAATTAGTTGTCTGCCTAGTGAAATTCTAATCGACATTATTGGACGGTTAGCAAAGGATTCTCCATCAGATTTTCTGAATTGCAAATTGAGGTATAGTATGTATGATTTGGTTTTTTTTTACCAAATGCATTAACAGTCATGTTTATTCTTTTCAACCTGTTTGTTTATTGGTTGCACAGTTGTAAAACACTAAACAGGATCTGTGGTGAAGACAAGAATCTTGAACAGGTTAATCTTGAGCCCTTAGTCGGACTAATGTACAAAGATTATACGAATGCCTACAAATTTTTTATGGACTGCGAACAGTGCAACAATCCTCAATCGCTAGTGCACTTTGCAATGGTATATGTCAATAACTTGTACGAATAACACGTTGCTAACTGTTTTACACGTCCATTACTTGTCTTATTTTTCTTAATAACTGTTGTAGAAAATTTTTTTACCTACAATGAGTTCGAAGAGGGAATCAGTATGTTGGAGAAGGCGTGTGCACAAGGCCATATGGTGGCAACGTATGTTTTAGCCAACATTTTTATATGCAACAAAGATGTGGAAGTAAACAAAAAAGGTTATGAAATGATTGTCAATATTAGAAGACAATTCGGTAAGGTTGGAATTAGAGAATGTGAAGACAAAACCTTGATTCTCTTCGTAAGAGTATGAAAGAACTATAAAATCAAGGTGGAATCCAACCGTCTGATTTCATGTGACAAGCACGAAGAACATTTAGAGAAGTTTGATTCTTGGGAAACGGGTGCTTACCCTTGTGCAAAGGATAATGAATTCAACTGTGACGCTTGCCTGTGCGATCGACAAGTTTATTTTTTTGTTAGGCACGCGTGTTAGATTGTAGTTGGAACTATTTAGATTATTCAATACTGTAAGAGAATCTTTATGTCACATTCCAATTTCATTCTAAAAAGCATTCTAGTTTGTGTTTTTATTAGTAAAACTGATTCCAACATTAGTATTGATATATATTTTGTTAATTCATCATCATTTAATGGTTCATATATATTTATGCTAAACGTTATATAATAATAATTTAATGGGAACAATTTTGTTGGAGTCATGAAGTACATTTTCGTTGGTTTACCTACTAGCTAAGTATAATGCGAAATTGCTAGCAAGTGCTTCTTTTGCACAATTGGAGTTACTAAGCCAATTTGATTGACCTAACTATGTGGGTCCATATGGCAATTATGGTAAAATCTATATCATACTCTACGAAAAAAATTATATTACTTTAAGTGGGACCTACTCAAGCAACAAGTATATTGGCTAACCATTGAGGGAGTTTTGGCTTAAAGTTGAGTTAGCTAGAAAACCTAGGTGGCACTTATTTTCCCTTTATTATTTTTAAACTAATATAGTTTTAGGTGATGTACTATTCCTTTATAATTAGGGGTATATTGGTGAAAAATAATGGACACAGAAGTCCCCAAAAGTTCCCAAATATAATAGAGATTGGTTTTTAATTTATATTTGACAGCAATAGATTGATAGGCTAAATATATATGTATCTTATTGGAAAAAAAAATAAAAAAATTTCTTAAATTTGGCAGTTATATTTTGAAAATTACATAATCTATTAACAGTTGATTAAATTTTAAACGCATATCAATCTTTTAAAAATCTTAAAACTTTGGAATTTTGCCTTTTTAAAATTTTAGGTAAAAGCGCTAACAATTCAATAAACCACCATCAAGGGAATTAAATTCTTGTTAACCAAAAAAAAAAGGAAATTAAATTTGTCACTCTTCTGCCTTCCAAAATACCTTTACTTTCTCTCTCTCCATTAATTAACTTTTTTTATTTCCTTGTCACTGAACTCCGAGAAAGTATCATCAAATTTTGGAACCAGCAACGGCGGCGGGGTCATTCATCGGTGGAAAGGTATAGTTTTTTCAATTGAAAAAAAAATTCACATCCACCACTTAGATGTATTTTATGTTGTTTTGCAAATTATAAAAGAAGAAGAATTGTTTCTCAAATCTTGTGTACATCAGTTTGAAAGGAATGGACTTCGTAATTGAAGTGCAAATGGATTTTGGGTGTTTGTAGCATATCAGGAGTGGAATTGGGTTCGTGTTTGAAGCCAAAGAGTGTTGATGCATGCCTTAAATTGAAATTGTACTCATAATTATGAACTGCATAGATATTGTTTTTTTTTTTATAATATTAGTGTTTGAAATTGGTTTTCGGTTGGCCTGAATGTTTGTTTGTTGGGTTGCAATTCATCAAGATTTGACCCAGCAAATGTTGTTGCTTTATTGTTAGTTTTCGTACCAATTTGTGATCAACAATTAATATGTTTTATTCAACTGAAGTATATGCAAACCACATAGTTAGATCTTAACTAACAAGAAACAGCCCTCGAGAAAATATTTGTAAGAGTAATTGAAGCATGAGGATGAATAATAGTATTTAACAATTGGGTGAATAGTTAGTATTATTTAATAATGTAAAGTGCAAAATATGGAGGATTATTCCTGAGGTATCATCTGACCAACAAAATTCAAGGGTATTCATATTTTTCTAAGTTGTTTCCAATATAAGATTTGGCCATAACTTTACATTATTATGCTATGCTCAGCATACTGAACTCTGAAATGTTTTATAATTCCAAAACTACTAGCAATTTCAAGAATGTCTGATAATGTGTTGAGGATAAAGGGTACTGAGTCAGGTGAGCCAAGCCGTTTACGGAGAAATAAATGTATACAAACAGCATTACAAACCACACAGGTATACTAATTTTAATTTTTGAGGTTGGATAAAGTTAATGTGTTATTTGTAAATCACTATTGTTGGGCAAATGATAGTTTTACAATATCAGGGTACATGGAGTCCAATGGATGATTTAGATGAACTTGTGACTCTTGTAAAAGGTTTTCCACTAGTTAAAAAAAAGGTGTTGGTGGCATTGGGGTTTGAGTTTCTCCTTTATTACAACACCAAGATATTGAGGAGAACAATGTTTAGATGGGTACTAGATCATTTTGACCCAGTAACAAACACATTATCTGCTTATGGGGATAAGGTTTTGATTACTCCAAGACATGTTGAGTACCTTCTGGGCTTCAAGGATAGTGGAATTACAATTGAGAAGGTTGCCTTTAAGAGCGACAACCTCAACGAATCGCTGGTTGGGTTTTACAGTTGGACGTAAGAGGCATGGCCACGCAACTCACACTAGTGGGAAAAACTGCTTTTGTTACTTATCAAATGCTCCGGTTGGCTAATCAACCCGAGCATTTTTGAAAATTTTAATAAAAAATTTCACAAATGCTCGGGTTGATTAATAAACCGGAGCATTTAATCGGTTGACTAGTCAACCCGAGCATTTGGACCCTCTCCCGATTCAGGAAACCTCCCACTGTGTACGTATTAAATAATTTTTGCCTTCCTCATCAGTCTTTCCCTCTCTCTATTGTTTTCCCTCCGTCCAAAGTCCCCCTGCTCTCTCAATTGGACACTCCCTTACCTGAAACCTCTGCCGTGCCTCCCTCGTCGTCCTTCGCTCCCTAAGTCGCCCCCCGTTGTCCTTCGTTCCCTTCGTTGGTTGCATCACAAGGTGTTGACCGCGCTGTTTATTCAATTAACCTGCCATACTCCTTCAAGGTTTGATTTTCTCCTAATTTCTAGGTTTTTTTTGAATTACTCAAATTATTTCTTTGCTTTAATCTAATTAACCAGTCGAAGAGACAGAAATCATTGAACAATCGAAGAAATTGAAGCATGAAACCCTAGATCCGAGAAGAAAATCAAGAGCACGAAGCATGAAACCCTAAATTCGAGAAGGAAATCAAGACCAGTAAAAAGACGGATAAAGAAAATCAACACTTTTTAGTACTTATACCGGGTGTGAAGAGTAAAATGGGTTCCATAACCATTGGTAGTGTGTCCGTTGTGGGGACAGTGGAGGGTGAGAGAGAGAGAATCGGAAGCGTGGCACAAATGCCGACGAACTTTGGGCATGAACTAAGAGCTTGCCTTCGTTGCAGGCTTGTAAAAACCTACGATCAAGTATTGTGAATTGTTAATTTTAGGGTTTTGATATTGTATACAAATATTCTCTCTGTTTCTTCTTTCTGTAATGTTTGATTACTTGCGGTTTAGGGAATCAGGATGCGAAAATTATCCCTTCTTTGGTTTGGATAAAGATCATGAGCGTGTTGTTGTGCACTACTTCTAATTTCAGTGGGTTTCTTTCTTTCTCTTCTATTTCAATTAAGCCTGCCTTTCTGTGTCAATGTTTCACTTTCAGTTAAAGATTATTCTGATTTTGTAGGATATTATGTTTTTGGTTTTTCTAGGTAAATTTCTATTATGGATCCAACTAGAAGTTGGGCTACTCGCTGGCTACGAATTGGTATGTCACATGTTGTAGTTTTTTTTGGGTGCTTTGTTATCTTCTTATGTCTCCATACGCAATAGCAACTTGCGACAAATAGTGTTTATTTAAGATCTACTCTATTATATAGCTCGTCTTTCGGCTTAACTAGGTGGTTGTGGTGGTATCATTTCCATCTCAGTCAAAGTAAGCAGAGCTAATCGTAAGCTGAATGATGGTAGTTATTGTTAACCCTGGACCAGCTATCTTATGATTTATAGTTTCCAGTGACTTGTTAGTTTTGCTTTGCCTTACTGCTCACTACTTGGAAGTTTTGATTCACTGCTGCTATAGGTCCTAATAAATTAAATATGTTGTCTTGGGAGAAAAAGCCAAAATGCTGCTAGTTCGTGATTCAAGGAAGGACATTGATATCTGCATGACTGAGCTGCAAAAGAATCATCTGAATTATAGACATGTTTCATATATATTTTTTTTTGTGTGGTTTTGTTTCCTCTCTTCAACTTGTCCAGCAAGAAAAACTGCGAGAAATTAAGCCACACCTATTTAGCGTGTTCACATTAATGATCCTTGTTGAGATGTTTCTTTGCTTCTTATAGATCATATATGAATGTGTACTAAGCATTTATTTAATTGGTTACCTTCGTGATTATTGTTGGATCTAAATTGCATGTCTGAAATCCATTTTTCTTTAGGGGTGGACTGTTTTGATTTATAGGCTTGCATTGAGGGAGTTGTACACCTGGTTTTTTAGGTGTAGATATGAGATACTCATTATAACTATTTAATTAAAATAATCTTATCTAGAAGCAGAATTCTTGTTTGTTTCTGTTAGTCTCTTTAAGTGGCCTGGCTTTCACTATTTTGCATATGGAGTAGTAAAAACCTGATTAGGAAAAGGCTTTGGTCGTCTTTTTATTCTTTAGTTTCCTTCAGAGTTTTTAGACCTCGTGCAGTTTCTGCTGCATTACTGTTTGCTACATGAGTTCTGAATTGCTGTGCATGAATTTTCGGACTTCGGATGTGGCTTGTTACAGAAATATTCAGAATGGATAGGTATAACTTCAAAGTCCCCCCCCATTTTATTAGAAATTTTGTTGTTAATGAAGGTGCTGATTTGGGGCCATCAACCTCCCATACATATAATAGAAGTGGAAGTTCAGCTCCCAAATATGTGGGTTCCCATGATGTTTCGGACTCTGGACAAGAATCTAGGAGTGGTTATGAGTATAGAAACGATGAAGGATTAGAAGGTAACTCTTATGGAGGGGAAGACATATTACATTTAGAGGGGTTTGAAGAGCGTAAAGGAAACGGGAACGGGTTCCGGTAGATGAGATGTTGTATGATTAGTTTATGTGTTATAGTATCTTATGGGTTGGAATAAGTGTTTCTACTTCCTCCGTTTCATTTTACTTGCTACACTTCTCAATTCACGGACTCCTAGGCAATTTTGGAGAAGAGAGGTAAAGAGTAAAAAGAGAAAATAGACCCATGTGAGATGAGAGATATAGAGAGAGTTTATTGCCCAAAAAGGAAGTGTAGCAAGTAATGTGAAACTTCCCACAATGGAAAGTGTAGCGAGTATTATGAAACGGAGGAAGTATATGATTTCAATAAAAACAGTATGATAGCTTCTCCTATCTTGTTCGTGACATAGTCTTATATGTTTATAATAATTTATATTTGTTTCCCAATACTATGTTAGACTTGCATCTAAATCTCTAATTGTAGTTATAGTTAGGGATTTGTAGATTTTATGGATAATTTCAGAATGATGGTTGAAAATTGTGGGAGTAGATGATAAACATTCTGATATAGTTAGTGAATAGGAAAGAAACATGAATATTGTTATTTTACTCCTTTGTAATGTGTTTTTGCTGTGACTCTAGATTGGAGTCCATGATGTGAGCAAGGAAATGTAATTGGATTTGTTTAAACAAAATTGTCAGTAGTCTCAACTATTTTGCTTTACACTATTTTACACTATTTTTTGTGGCTCTAGCTTCATTAAATAATATTCTACTGTCCACAATCACCCATTAGGTAATACAAATTGTAGATAATTACAGGGAGCTTTGAACTCCGATATTAATAGAAGAGTTTGCTATCCAATGAACACATGATATTTTCAATTCTAGAATTTCAA
>CANSNZ010000122.1:0-103366 GCA_947646795.1 Beta lomatogona
GTTTTGGATTTAACGTTGACTTTTTACCTATTACTATCAATTAAACGATTATTGGTTCGGATTCGGTTAATTCGGTTTCTATAAAAAACTGCATCAACTCGGTGGGAATTTGATATCGGTTATGTCATATGCATCTTTTTTTCTCTATATATTTCGGGTCAAAGGCTTAATCGTTACATAAAATTTGAACTCGGTTGGACTTTTTCATATCGGTTGAACTTGCCGAACCAGCGATACCATCAAGATTCAAGAGACGTGTCCTATTTTTTTTTCTACAAAAAGCGCACATTTGGAGTTGCTAAGTTAACTGTTAAATTGTTTTATCAAAGTTGAATGTACATTTGGGTGATATTCAAATTTCCAAATTCAAATTCTTCATTATAGAATGTCTAGTCATTGTTCATTTGTATGTTGATTATAATTACGTTAGTGATACTAAATGTAATTATGTATGATAACTTTGTGATGTTACTATGTAACGTTATGTTTTCTATATATGGTTTTTCAATGTGTACATTGACTTGTAACTATTAATGATGAATTGATGATTGACGGTGATCAAGGTGGTGATGATTTATAATGGTGAACGATCACAATTTAGTGATGATGATGATGATTAAAGTTGATAAACACAAACTAATATAATACGAGTATAATGTGACAAAAATCAATGTAGTTGTGTAATCATTAGGCTAAACTAGATCAATATAGTGTGCAGATAGTATTGAATTTCGAGTATATATTAATGTATAGAATAGTGTATAAATCAAAGTATTGAATTTTGAATATAGATTAGTATAAACACAAGCTAATATGAATTGATTAGTGTATATGAATTTCGAATATAGATTAGTATAAACACAAGCTAATATGAATTGATTAGTGTATAGAATAATTAATGTGAGTGGGTAATCATTAAGCTAATCGTCTTTGAAGTGTAATGCATTTTGAAACTATTATTATCATTAGTTGAAAAAGTGTCCACGCGTTTTAGTCGCTATGGGCTATCGAGACTCAAGTCGAGTATCACTATGCTCTAATACTATCATTAGTTGAAAAAGTGTCATTGTTTTAGTATATAACCTAAAATGTCTATATATAACCCTAAAATGTCTATATTACTCGTGTTCAACTAATATTTAAATAGTTCAAAGTGTGTCATTGTTTTAGTGATGAATTCATATGTGAAAGCTGTTTTTCTATTAATTATGATTTCCGTACATCAACACACACATCACCTGCATATTATGTAATAGATCAATGTATAATTGTTGATCAACTAAATCTTATTTCATTTTTGAAACTCCTGATACAACCCAAAAAAGGTCTTATTAGTTATTACTATAACCTTACATGTTATACTATATATAATTAATAATAGTATAATAATTAATAAACATAAAGCGATGATAATAATAATAATAATAATAATAATAATACAAATAATAATTGTAATAGTAATAATGCTAACAAGAACAATAATAATACAAATAACAACAGGAGTACTAATAATAACAATAATGATACAAATACTAACGGTAATAGTAGCAACAATGCTAATAATAATAATGATTTTTGTCCCAAACTACCTTTAACTTTCATGTTTTTGCGAGAAACTACCTTATAAAAAAATTGTTGTCCCAAACTACCTTACTTTTACCATTTTATTGTTGACGCTACCTTATGCCGGTTTCTAAGGCGTTGACTTTTGTTTTTTCCGGTTTTTTATTATTACGTTATATCACTTGACCTCTTCAAACCCTTTTTTAATTTTCCCCACCCTAATTTCCCTATTTTCCTTTGTGTGCGCTCTTCTCTCTCATATCTATGTGACATTTTGCACCACCAATCCACCATTAAATTCCTCTTCTACTTAAACTAAAATTGAAACAATCACCCTCCTCAATTTCCATAAGGGTAATTTTGTTTTTCCATAATTTTGAACCGAAAAACAAAAGTCAACGCCGAAAATAGGCATAAGGTAGTTGTCAACAACAAAATTGTAAAGTAAGGTAGTTTAGGACAACAATTTTTTTTATAAGGTAGTTTTTCGCAAAAACTTGAAAGTTAAAGGTAGTTTGGGACAAAAAAATCCTAATAATAAACAAACTATTTCATCCATATGTTTAAACATTTTAGTACTACATTAGTATCAAAATAATTATAAAACCACTCTAATACTTTATTGATTATAAATTAGTATAACGACTCCCCACTCCCCACTCCCCACAATACTGAAGTATTCCATGCCCATTTAAAGAGCAATCCGCAATGTTCACTTAGGGCGCTCAATCCACCGGTCGCGATGAAACCAATCTACGACCCAGAGCAACTCACATCATTTCACACGAATCGGCATCCAACAACGCGGGATAAACCCCTCCAAAACCAAATCTCAAAATTTCAACAACCCATCCATATATAACAGTATAACACCCACCTCCTTCCTCTCTATTCCCACAACAATCACATATTCACATCCACAACCCAAAAAATTTAAACTCATAAAATCTCATAAAGAAAACCAAAAGAGGAGAGAGAGAAAATAGCAGGAAGAGGAAAGGAAGGCAAGGGTTTGGGAAAGGGCGGAGCAAAGAGGCACAGGAAGGGATGCCGTGACTTACACCGAGGACGCTCGCCGCGAAACTGTTACTGCCATGAATGTTAGCTATGCTCTTAAGAGGCAAAGCCGTACTCTTTACGGTTTCGGTGGGTAGATTTTATTTTCTAGGCTTTATCGTCAATTAGGTACTTAGGTAGTATTTTAATGTAATTTGTTTTTATATAAGTTCAGTTGTTTAGTGGAATTGAAGAAGATTTGAATCTCTTTGATGTAATTGCAAAATTAATGATTATATGAAAATGTTAGCTGACTTTTGGTTATGGTTCACGAATTATTGACTGAATTTAGTATTAATATAATGAATCTTGGTAATTTTAGGTTTAACTCATTGAAAGTATTCAATTTCTCATATATTTGACTTTATTTGAGTTGAATGGTTTATATGTTGAGGTATTGGTTTGTCGGCATTGTTGCTTGTGAAGATGAAACAATAGATCTCAAATTATGAAGATAGCTAACCATTATTTTGGCTAGTAAGTAGCGGTAGATTTTGATGTTGGATTTGATGGCCAGTAAGAGTTGATCTGTTGGTGGAATGTATAATGTTGATTGAATTGAAATAATGTGTTTTTATCCTTGTCTAGTTTAGGTGTCATGTTATTGTACGCTAATAGTTTAGGTAAAATAAAAAAATTATGAAATTAGTTGTTACATTTTGAAACAGTTCAGTTTGAGACAGTTTTATTCTGTATAGTTTAATACTGTTTTATTTAGTTTGATTCTGGCTCGTTTAAAACAGTTTTATTCGGGCTTTATACGGTTTAGTTAAAAAATGTTTGATTCGGGCCGCTTAAAAACAGCTTTATTCAGTTTAATTCAGCTTCGCTTAAAAACAGTTTGAATCGGTTTCGTTAAATTCGGCCCATTTTCAATTCGCTTCGCCCGGCTTAAATCGGTTTTCCGTGTGCTAATTTCGCTTAGTTTGTTTTCGGTTGAGTTTCGTTCGGTTTGGTCGATTAATTGCAATTTACTTTAATTTGATTGACTTATCGGTTTTTTACTTTTCGCCATGGGTCACTTGGCCTCGGTTTATTCGGCTTGCAATATCAGTTTGTAGCTTAACCATCGGTTTTCAACCAAACCGACAAAGACTATTGGTAGTAACTTGAGTGTCCAATCCAATTGTGGAAAAGACAAGTACCAAAACAGATATTAGTGGGATAGAAGAAAAATAAAATAAAAAGAAAAGAAGTGAAAAGGGTCATAGGAGTATTTTATTAGGAGAGGAAACCCAAAGATGGTTTATAAAGCTATGTAATAGGAGATGAGAGAGATAATATCGTATGTGGAAGTTTGATGCTGTGGTGGCAGCGGTGGGAGTCTTGTGAACTACCTTACCTTTCGCTGTTGCCCCCTCTCTCTTTTGCCATATGTTTTACTTTTTCTTTTTGTTTAATTTTTTTTATGGTAGCATTATCTTTTTCTTTTCCTATTTTTCCTTTTTATTTAATCTTCCATGGATGTTTGATTTTTTTTTTTTATATATATATATATACTAGTTTTGAAGCCCGTGCGTTGCACGGGTTGTTGCTTATTTTATCTTTTTGTAAATTTTTTTGTTAATATTATTGTCAATTTTGTGTTGCTGTGAAATGAGATTTTTCAACACTATCGTATTTATAACTTTCTCCATTCCTTTTCTATTACAACAATTACCGCTTTGGGTAGTTTCATCTTTTGGAACCATTTCACTTTTGGTAAAACAAAAGTAACTATTGTTGACAATATTACCTTTATTTTATGTTAATAAAACTCATTAGTTATCTAAATGGCCTCATAAAGTTGCATTTACTTTATTAAGGATTATTTATCCCCTACTCTAGTTAACTAAAGGGGTACCTCTATGCTAAATCACCCATTTTTTATTTCCTTAAAAACCATGCCCACACCAATTGTTGTAGTAGAAAAAGAACAGGGAAGTATTTGTCATTATACTATAATTTCTAGATTTGTTATTACGATATATAAATTTTATAATTCTTAATATCCAATTAAATATTGTAACTAACTCTATTATTAAATGGTATCCTAATAATAGGTATGACTAACAATAATTAACACGCTTTTAACATGAATAATACCCAAATGATAATTTAAGAAAGTAGAGCGAGGGTAATAATTTAATAGATGCAGTAACGGAAAGAATAGAGAAAAACATGAGTGTCGCCCACAACTTCAACTTTGAATATAACGCATAAACACTAACGCATATGGAATGGAAGATGAAAAAGCAAAAAAAGAAGATCATAATGAAAGTTTCATGAATAAAATTAATTAAATGTAAAACTAACCTCTATTAATAATTGAAAATTCTATTTAAGAGAGAAAAAAATACCTCTTCATCAATCATTACCATATCAAGACTTATCAAACTTCCCCCTTTTTTATGATCCGTGACCTTAAACAGTTTAGAAACGCGAATCTTGATTTTCAAATAGTTTTAGTAGAATTAAGTTCATGGAGAAAAGAATAAGATCTTACATATAGATATATGGAAAAAGATAAATAATTATGTATGCAATAAATATTCTAGGAATAAAATAATTAGTTAATTGCATAATACCTCGCAATCTCGATGACAAACTTTCATTATTCATGTAATGCCATCATGGAATGCTATAGGTTCAAAACTATGGATATGAATTTTTATCTTCATATAACTCAATTTTTAAAAGTATGATTCTTAAAGACATAATTAGTATTGTCAGGTATAATACGCTATTTTTATATATTTAAAATAAAGAATAAATAATATGTTATTGTTCATCTAAATAAATACATTTTCATAAGTTGTAAAACAATATTGTATATAGATCTTATTTCAAAGCATATCTCGAGCACTCTCCGACGGTAAAAAAAACTATACTATTGCGAATTATGTAGCAAAAGTTATAATCAATTTACATTGTATAATAGTTTAGATTTTTTATTTAAAATCAGACTATCAATTTTACATTGTTGTTTATTTTATTATATTTCATAAGTTGTAGAACTATATTGTAAATTGATCTTATTTCAAAGCATGTCTAGAACACTATCTAATGGTACAAAAATTATTATAAATAATTTAGATAATATAATAATTTAGGTTGTTAATTCAAAACCAAACTCTAATTTTCGCTTATCAAAAGCTCCTTATATGCATTTAAATCTATGTAAAACTCTATTCTTTAAATATTTTCATGATTTGTGACCCTATATTGTAAATGGATCTTACTTTGAAGCATATTTCAAGCGCTCTCCAATGGTAGACGAATTATAATGTTTTGAATTAGGTAGCAAAAGTTATACACAATTTACATAATATAATAATTTAGGTTGTTTATTCAAAACGAAACTCTAATTTTCCCTATCCAAAACTACTCATAGGTATTTAAATATATGTAGAACTCTATTTTTTATAATATTTAAATTTAAAACTAATGACATGGCAATCCTACGTGGCGCTCTCTATTTCATAAGTTGTCGAACTATATTGTAAATGGTTCTTATTTCGAAGTATATTTTGAGCACTATCCAATGGTACAAAAATTATAATATTCCGAATTACGTAGCAAAAGTTATACGCAATTTACATAATATAATTATTTGGGTTGTTAATTCAAAATCAAACTCTAATTTTCGCTTATCCAAAACTCCTTATACGTATTTAAATTTTTGTAGAACTCTATTTTTGTAAAAAATAAAAATAATAATTAATGACATGGCAATCCTACGTGGCGTACTCCATGGCCTCGAAATCTTGAGGAGCTCCCTATGTTCCCGAAAAGCTTCCTCCTTTATTGATTTGTTTAAGCTTAACTACTACTGGACTGTTACTATTTGTCTAACATGTGGATTTTAGATGGAAGCTTCTATAATCGCAATCAAAAAGAGTTGTTAATCTTTTTTAATTGAAGACAATCTAAAGAAGCTAGTCCTTGATCGAGCTTGTGGTGAACGGCTTGTAGCACCTTTCTTTTTGAGTTAGTTTCTAAGCTTTAATTTTGTAGAAAATTAAACATATATATACTTTAAGTTGGGCTAGTAAACTCGTGTACACTTTAATTTGATTAGGTTAAAATGTGCATCTTGCTTAGGTTGAAAAAGGATGGTTTTTTTTTTTTTTTATTTTACGTTTGTCACTCATTCATCTCCCTCACAACATGTCTTCTTTTTCTGGATGGGATATAAGGGATCCTAACCTGCAAAGAAATATAGCCATTTCAATTGATAAGTGAAAGTTTATATCCATTAAAAAAACCACATTTCCCCTTACTTGGGGTTGATAAGATCCAAAGCGCTAATCTCATAGTTAGGAGGTGGGAACTCTACCAAAGGCCTTATTCATTTCAATAGATTTTAGTTGAACTGAACTTATAATATTTATAATATAAAAACAACAAGAATATATTGTTTTTTATCAATAATATTATTTTGATTAAACTGACATTATTATATTTATTATGATAAGTGATTATTCATCTTCTCAATATTAGTTGGTCTACATAAATACCGCCTTAACTTACCGGTTGTTCATGTATTCCCCATCGAGGAATGTGAATATGTTGTTCCCATTTTAAATCTTTCCATACATAATGTAATTTTGTCACTTAAATATCTATTGGTTTTAAGCATAAATGTGTTGACACTATTTAATAGTCATTTTTTACTCTTTTAACCCGCAAATTTTTGTCTTATAGGTTGTTTAATATAGATTAACTCAAAGGCTTAGTGTTTTATCCACTTGTCCAACAAGTAAGCTGTAGGCTTAGCTTCCTTGTCGAGCAAGTAAATTATTATCTTGAGTGTTCTTCGGATGGAGACTTCGGGCAACAATGCCCGAATTATAGCTTAATCCTTAGCCTTGGCTTCGCTCCCGAACCTCGCACAAAGGGACCTACCCCCGGAGGTTTGGGTGGTGGTTCCCCCTCCGATGCTTAAGTCGGCTATCGGAGTTGTAAGAGAAAGTAGAGATAGAAAGAGAAAGTGAGAGAGAATTTTATCGTAGTAACTTTTCACCGTTTGCATTCAATGTGTTTTCTCCCCGATTTCGGGGTATTTATAGTGATAGCAAGTTGACAGCCTAACCTTAAAAACCGACTTACAATAGTGGCCTCGATTGGCCGAGGAATCGGATCATGACACGTGGCGGAACATGACCTGGGGGATGTCTATTAACCACTCTCCTTCACCCATTTTGGCACCGCCGGGCTCGACTATTGGGCCGGAAATTCAATCCTTTTACCCAACCGAGTATAGCCCGGAGATTAAGCCTTATTTTTATTTTAAATAGGATGACACGTGTACGGCTCGATGAGCCCATGTGTCGTTAAGGGAGCCGTAGATGTTAGGCTACAACATTTGCCCCTAAAAGGGCTTTCACCGTTGGCCCATCTCGACGGCTAATGCCCTTTACCCAAGTTAGCTTTTTGCTGGCCCGTCCGACGGTTACGGCCCGTTATACGTAAGGTAGTGTATTCAAAATGAAGGAAATGACGCGCCCTTTCTTGTGTTATACCGGTCATATTAGACCGTGGGACTCCCTTTTCGGTCATTCTTGACCGCGCGTTGTGTTTCTTATTCCTCTATAAATATCCTTGGTGTGAAAACATTCAATCATTTAACACCTCGAACAAATTTTTCTAGAGAGAGAGAGGCTCGCAATTTTCTAGAGAGAGAGAGAGATCGTCCAGCCTTCAAAGATCCTTCACCGAATTTCCCTGCACGTTCTTAGCGGTATCGCTTCTTTGATCATTTTATTCTTCTTTATTCTTTATTCTTTATTTTTTCTTAGAAAATCAATAAAATGGAATCATCTTCGACAAATAATCCTAGCCGACCAAGAGCTTGTCTTGACCCTAGAACCGATACTTCTTCTTCGGCACATTCTAGAGTTGGGCCTCTTCTCGGCCGAGTACATATTTTTTCATAGTTTTGGCCGAGAAAGTCGACGACCCAGCCTTTACCTGTGCAGGGTAATCTGGCGCGCGTCAAGCAAACGGCCCGTCTAAGACGAAAAGCAATAATTCCATCAAATAGCTCGGATATGGAGGAATCGATCGGACGAGTGCCGGATGAGGCAAGAGAGGTCCAAAGTGCTCGCCTTTGGACGAGCCTCCATTTGACCATGATGCGAGACTTCGGAAATAAAAACCGAGACCCGCATTTCGGGCGGGACGCCGATACGGAGGAGATCGGCGAAGGTAATAATGGTAGCGATCCCGAGGCGGCCGAAGAATCGCACGAGGCCTCTACCACCTCGTCGAGATTAGAAAACGTTTAGGTCCCCTTTCGATCTTGGCTTCATTTTAGTTAACCGTAAGTGGTTAGAGAAACTAGGACCGCACCCTAATTTCTTGTCGTCTTTCATGCCCATGCCGGGCTTCTCCTTTGTCATTCCTAATAACGACGCGACGATCCCGAGTGCTCCCGGGAGCCATTTCGCCGTCTATAAACCGGCCTTAGATGCTGGATTGAGGTTTCCTCTTCACGACTTCGTAGAACAAGTGCCGCAAAGACTACCACATCGGCCATAACCAGCTGGCACCAAACGCTTGGCACAACATCCCGACATTTATTGCCGTCACGCGAGCTACGCGGCCTAGCCCTTTCCCTTCAAGCCTTTACCCATATCCATTATGCGTCTAAGGTACCTGGGGCTATGGACGGAGCATGGCTCAAAGACGGTAACCGTCCGTGCTTCATGACAGCTTGGGGGAAATCGTCAAAGATGCACGATTGGAAAGCCGATTTCATCTTTTTACGGGCGCCCAGCCGACTATGTCACGTAGAGCTACGAGATATTATAATAGATCCGTCACTAATACCGGACGGAAGCGGTCTTGGCCGGAGCCGGGAGGACGAATTTGACGAAGAGGTGGTGGAGTACTTCGAGTGAAGGAGTACCTGCACCCGGCCAGCGATCTTTTAAGGGACCGTCTAACCGGATACCCTTTAAGGAAATGTTTTACCAAGACGACTTCTTGGTCGCTGTCGGCTGCGGTTGGCCGAGGATAAAGGTATATTTAAAATCATCCAAGTAAAACTCTTCGTCCATAACTCATATGACGAACACACATATTTTTTCTTTTGTATTTTCGGACTCGGCCGGACAACGCCTCAAACCATCTTGGACGGGGGAAATCAAGATGTCCCAATTTACGGATAATCTGGTGGGAAGGAGTATGCAAAGAGCAAAGCCTAAAAAAAAGGGCGGAAACATTGGTAATTATATGAGCTCGTCCGGAATTGGCATCCAATTCTTGGACGTGGGTCATCCCGAGAAGGAGAGCGTCCGTACTTGGACGGTCACCTCCTTGGCCCACGCCGTCCAAGAATTGGTGTCCAATTCTTGGACGAGAGTTACCCAAAGAAGGAGAACGTCCGGACTTGGACGGTCACCTCTTTGGGGACCATGCTCGTCCAAGAATTGGTATCCAATTCTTGGACGAGGGTCACCCGAAGAAGGAGAACGTCCGGACTTGGACGGTCACCTTCTTGGTGTCTTGCTCGCCCAAGAATTGGTGTCCAAGAACCATTCTTGGACGAGAGTCACCCAAAGAAGGAGAACGTCCGGACTTGGACGGTCACCTTCTTGGGGCCATGCTCGCCTAGGAGATAGTGTCCACTTTTTGGACGAGAGTCACCCAAAGAAGGAGGACGTCCGGACTTGGACGTTCGCCTTCTTGGGGCGATGCTCGTCTAAGAGATAGTGTCCAATTTTTTGGACGAGAGTCACCCAAAGAAGGAGGACGTCCGGACTTGGACGTTCACCTTCTTGGGGCTATGCTCGTCCAAGAGTTGGTGTCCAATTCTTGGACGAGAGCCACCCAAAAAAGGAGGACGCCTGCACTTGGACGTTCACCTTCTTGGGGCCATGCTCGTCCAAGAGTTTTTGCACCAAATTTTGGACGAAGGTCGCCCAAGGAAAGAGATCGTCCGGACTTGGACGGTCACCTCTTTGGGACCGTACTCGTCTGGATTTTTGCATCCCATTTTGGGGCGAGAGTCGCCCATAGAAGAACGTCCATACTTGGACGGTCACCTTCTTGGGGCCATACTGCCTCGGATTTTTGCAATAGTAGTTATTTTTTTTTTATTTTCTCGGACGATCAATCTCGATGCCTTTACTTTTTGCGAAAAAATGCTCCTACAAACAAGCTTCCACCTGGGAAGTCGTCCTCGTCCAAGAAAAGGCCCACTACGCCCGCCGACCGCCTTCAACGAAGAAGCCTAAGGGCTTTACGAGGAAGAGGGCGGATAAGGCGGCTCCCGCCGCCGAGAGTGGGGAGAAAAGAATGCCTCCCCCACAAGCCAAGGCTCTTAAGAGGGAGCCTTCGATCGCCGGATCGGCCGAGGAGGGAAGGGGATGCACACGCAACCGTGCCGCTCTGCGCTTTGCCGGCCGACTCGCCGAGGTCAACCCGTAGTCCGCCTTGGCTTTGGTCGCACCGGGATCCGATGCCGCCGCCGAGAACTATCCGGGGTTCGAGCCGGCTCGGTGGCAAAGCTGGTGACACGAGATGCCTCTAGCCGTTAGGACGGCATCAATTTCGTCCGGTGAGTCGTATTACCCCAACATAGTTAGGACGATGCGGGTCGGTGGACGGTCCATGAGTCCGTCCAATAGACAAGCCATCGTCTTCCCTATCAAGATAACTCGACTCTCCCCCTCTTTCGTATAAGGGCAAAGGCCCCGCTATTCCCCCAACTCCTCCCACCGCCGACTCGGACGAGGAGTCCTCTCCCCGCCTTCGCCAAAATGTCAAGGCCGGAGAAAGAGCGGCTGAAGCAGGAGCTCTTCAAATGCTTCCCTGAATCCTACATCAAGGGCTTAAGGGGAGCGTCCGCCGGGCATGTGGGCTACATGTCTTAGCTTGCTGCCGAGGTAGTGCTTTATGACTGCCATGTTTTATACTTGTATAAATTTTCACTTTGCAAATCGTCTAATATCTTGACTTGTTTTCCTTGCCCCAGCCTTTCCGGCTCGCAAAGATGCTAATCGAAGATTGGGCGAGGGAGCTTAGAAAGGAAAATAAGCACCTCGTCCACCAAGCTACAACGGGCAGGGGACAAAGCCATTCACGACATCGAGATGGCTAACACCCTTCATCGCCGCCGGAGGCCTTGGAGAAGAGATCGACACTCCCGGAGTCTCGAGAACAAGAATCACCTTGTTAAAATCAACCAGCTATATTCCGAGCAAGGTCGTCTAAAGATGATCATAGACGCTCTCTCTGCTGAGTTGAAAGGCGAAAGGGATGTCGCTCTTATTGCTGCCGCTGAGCTGAGAAGAGAGAACATGCACCTAAGGGCAAAGACTGCCCGTCTGGAAAAGGAGGCGGCCAAGTCCTTCGACGATGCCAAGGAAGGGTTGAAACAAGTCGTCAAAACGACTCAAGGACCGGGCCGTCAAAGCCTTTGGGATGCTAGCCGAGGAAGCCGAGGTCCCCAGCCTCGTTCGTCGTCCTGGAGTATCAAGAGAGCGTTCATCGGGCTATGGTATGCGCCGAGGAACCTCCGGAGTTTGAAGAGTCGACGACAAGGCCGCCGCCGAGGTGGAGACCCCACAAGACGACCAAGAAACCCGCTCGAAGACGAAGTCTAAGCTTCGGTTTATTTTCATGTTTCTTAGCTTGCTCGCCGCCGTATCTTTAACTCTTCAACTCTTACGTTGTAATTCTTTACCAATTATATATGAAAGAATATTTTTGCCAACTTCCCGCCTTTTAACTTTTTGAATTCTAATTTTGACTAAGTATAATATCACCTTTCGTCCCGAGCAATCGGACGATCCGTTTCCCCGAAGAGTACAAAATTCTCGTCCGAAGTAACAATGTGACTCGCCCCGATATTATTGGACGGTCTATAATATTTAGAGCCTTTGATAATTGCATATGCATCTAAGTACCAAAAGAGGCTCGTTCGGGATTGCCATCCTAGGATTGAACGATTTCCATCTTCGTCTAGGATTGAACGATTACCAATTTTGGACGAGGGTCACCCAATGAAGGAGAACGTCCATACTTGGACGATCACCTTCTTGGGGCCATCTTCGTCCTGGGAATTGGCCTCCAATTTTGGACGAGGGTCACCCAATGAAGGAGAGCGTCCATACTTGGACGGTCACCTTCCCCGGGACCATCTTCGTCCTGGGATTGGCCTCCAATTTTGGACGAGGGTCACCCAATGAAGGAGAACGTCCAAGTATGGACGATCACCTTCTTCGGGGCCACCCTCGTCCGGGATTGGCCTCCACTTTTGGATGAGGGTCACCCAATGAAGGAGAACGTCCAAGTATGGACGATCACCTTCTTGGGGCCACCCTCGTCCTGGGATTGGCCTCCAATTTTTGGACGAGGGTCACCCAATGAAGGAGAACGTCCATACTTGGATCGGCCACCTTCTCGGGGCCACCTTCGCCTGGGATTGGCCTCCAATTTTTGGACGAGGGTCACCCAATGAAGGAGAACGTCCATACTTGGACGGTCACCTTCTGGGGCCACCTTCGTCCGGGATTGGCCTCCAATTTTTGGACGAGGGTCACCCAATGAAGGAGAACGTCCATTCTTAGACGGTCACCTTCCCCGGGGCCATCTTCGCCTTGGGCCATCCTGGTTTTTGGACGACTCCGCTCTTCTTAGCTCGCCCTATAGGCTTCTATTATCCCCCCCGTTCTGGGCTTAGCTCAATCGTATATTGAAGAGGAGCCGAAGTCCAAGAGGGAGAGCCGCGCCGGGCCGAGCCTCGCCGAAGTTGATGGGCGAGCGTGAGATACATGTTCAAATAATGTTTTAGCCGGCTTCCTGGAGGGAGCAACACTCGTCATTAAGTAGCGATCCCTTACTAGGGTCCGGACTACCTAGCCGTCCGTATTTTTTGAAAGTAAGTATCCTTTACTAAGGGCTTATTTCAGACAGCTTTCTCTCGTAGACTTTGACGTTACTCTTACTAGAGGTTTTGTCAATTTGACGGCCATATATGCATTATATATTTGACCGGTCTCTTTGAGGGAGTGATGTTCGGCTTAAATGCGAGCAATTCGACGTCTCGCTATTGTTTGTATTTGTCCATGTTATTGTCACTTTTAGACGAGTAATCGATTTAATGCCCCAAAGTGAAGTAACTTGGTGAAAATAAACAAAAAGATAAGATAGTAGGAATTGTATTATATGGATTTTGCTTCGGTCAAGGCAAAGATGCATGTATACAATTCTTTTCTTACTAATATGTGCCGTGGCACTTTGAAGTATCTACAAATGACCCTACTTATCTCGACGAAGATCCGAGCTAGACATGGTACTTCTTTAAGTTATCTCGAATTCGTGTACGCTGAATAGATCTTCCATCTAGACCTTCGGACTCAAAAAGTCCCACCGTGTATCTCCTGGACAATCGATAAGGTCCTTCCCAATTTGGTGTAAGTTTTCCCAACTCTTTAGCTCGTCCAATCGCTTCCATCTTTCTCGTAACAAGATCCCCCACCTTTAGCGGTCTTCTAACAACTCTTTTGTTAAACTCCCGAGCCATACGCAGCTTGTACAATTGCATTCTTAGCAAGGCATTGCCCCCGACTTCGGGACTCGGGTCCAAGGCCGTACGCAATGCGGCCCGGTTGGCTTCCTCTCGTGTATAACATGACTCGTAGGGTGGGCTCCTCGATCTCAATGGGCAAGACGGCTTCAGTACCATAGACTAGCATGAAAGGCGTTTCGCCTGTAGAATTCTTAGCAGTTGTTCTAATGGACCATAATACCAAGTGCAGTTCTTCAACCCATTGCCCTTTGGCGTTGTCCAGCTTCTTCGATTCCATTTGATAGAATCTTGTTGAAGGACTCGACTTGCCCATTAGCTTGTGGGTGGGCGACCGCCGCAAATTGAGCTTTGATTTCTCTTTCGATGACCCATTCTTTCAGCTTAGGCGTTTCGAACTGTGGACCATTATCAAAGACGATTGACTGAGGCATGCCAAATCGAGTTATAATGTTCTTCCAGATGAAGCCCTTGACATCGTTTATTGTTATTCCTCGCATGGCTTCAGCTTCTATCCATTTAGTGAAATAGTCCACTGCTACAATCACAAACTTCTTTTGCCCAGCGGCCACAGGGAACGGTCCTAGGATATCCATGCCCCATTTGGCAAAAGGCAGAGGGAACAAGATGGGGGTCAAATAGTTGGACGGCTTCGATGCACATTTCCATGCTTCGACAACCGGTCACATTTCTTTGCATAGACTAAAGCATCCTCCTTTAAGGTAGGCCAGTAGTACCCCGTCCTTAAAGCCTTCTCGCCTAAGGCTCTTCCCCCAATGTGAGAGGCACAAGCTCCAGACCATCTTTTCTGGTGACGCACTTGAGCAGAGGCCGGTTGAACGACTTTTTGTAAAGTGTCTCGTCCCATAGTTCAAACCACTTGTCTCTGGCCTTCACATACTTGGCCTCTACAGGATCCGAAGGCAATCGCCCCGTCTTCTTGTATTCTATGATTGGCTCCATCTAGACATTCCATCGGCTGAGAAACATAATCTCTTCTTGGTCGATGCTCTTTTTGGGTTTAACTTCCCAAAAGACTGTTCTGGGGACATCACCCTCAGCCGAGCTGGCCAATTTCGAGAGGGCATCTCGCTGATGATTTTATGACCTTGGAACTTGGTCGAGGACAAATCGTTTTAATGGCTCAATCTCATCCTTGATCAATCGCATATATTTGCCCATTGATGCTTCTTTGCATTCAAAATCTCCGTTGACTCGGCCGACAACTAAGAGAGAGTCCGATTTGGCCTCAATCTCAATGGCTCCTGCCGCTTTGCACATTTTGATTCCAGCCAAGAGTGCTTCATATTCAGCCTTCGTTATTGGACGCTTTGAATTGGAATCTTAATGCATATTCAAATTTGTCCCCTTCGGGAGATTGACAAATGATTCCTGCCCCACACCCATTGACTATGGACGATCCATCAACCATGAGCGTCCAATGCTTCCTTCCTTCACCTGGATCGATATTGGCTTTATAGTCGGGTCGAGTAAGCTCAACTATAAAATCGCCCAAGGCTTGCCCCTTAATGGCCTTCCTTGGTTCAAATGATATGTCAAACATGTTGAGCTCAACCGCCCATTTTAACATTCGCCCAATGGCCTCCATCTTCTCAGTAACTTGCTTCAAAGGTTGATCAAGATAGACGAGTATACTGTGTGCCAAAAAATAGGGCCTTAACTTCGGCGTCGCCATGACAAGTGGCCAATCCAAACTTTTCAACAGAGGAGTATACCGGCTTTCCGCGTCCCTGAGTACGTGACTCACGAAGTATATTGGGATCTGGACGGATTCTCTTTCAGCCAATAGGACGGCACTCACAGCTTGAGTGGATACAGCCAAGTATACAAACAATTTTTCCCCCCTCATGCGGATCGACCAACCTAGGCAAATGCTGAAGATGATCTTTGACATGCCGAAGGGCTTCCTCCGCCTCGCTCGTCCATTCAAACTTGGCTTTTTTCTTGATCGTGGCAAAGAAGTGATGGCACTTGCCGCCCGACTTAGACAAAAAATCGTCCAAGGGCGCACCAAGCAACCCTTCACCCACTGTACCTCTTTTACCTTTGAGGAGACTTCATGTCTAGAACAGCTTGAATCTTTTCGTGGTTAGCTTCTATTCCCCTCTCGATCCACTAAGAAACCTAAAACTTCCCCGACAAAACCCCAAACACACATTTGCTGGGATTCAGCTTCAACTTGTATTTCCTGAGAGTTTCAAAAGTTTCTCTCAAATCACCAACATGACTTTCTTCTTGACGGCTCTTGACTATCATATCGTCAATATATGCCTCCATATTTCGTCCTAACTGCGGCTGAAAAACATTATTGATTAATCTTTGAAAAGTAGCCGGGGCATTGCGTAGGCCGAATGGTATCCTCACCCACCCATACAACCCTTTTTCGGGAATGAAGGACGCTTTGTCCCGATCCTCCCGCCACATTGGGATTTGATGAAAACCCGAATAAGCGCCCATGAAGCTCAACAAAGCATGGCCACCGTGGAGTCTACTAGACGATCCAACTTAGGCAAAGGGAAACCGTCCTTAGGACAAGCCTTGCTGAGGTCCGTGTAGTCCACGCACATTCTCCAGGTGCCATTAGGTTTTGGCACCATAACCACATTTGCTATCCAAGATGGATAATAGGTTTCTTTGATGAACTTGGATTCCAACAACTTCTAAACTTCTTGGTCGACCGCCTGGTTTCTAGCCGGTCCCAAATGCCTCTTCTTCTGGCGAACCGGTTTCAAATTTGGATCAACATTCAACCGGTGGACGGCTACTTCCGGATCAATTCCCGGCATTTCCTCGACGCAATAGGCAAACACATCTTGAAACTCTTTCAACAAGTGAACTAGATGACCCTTCAAACCAGGATCGAGCGAAGATCCATTTGAGGGTCCTTTCTCGACGAGCTTCATCCGGACGTACTTCTTCGGGGGCTTCCACCGGCTCGGACGTTCTACTCGTTAGCCCCATGATGGCCATGACCTCTTCGGACGAGGAGCATTCTTCCTCGATGATTTCATATTTCCTCTTCGTCTTGGGGAGATGTTCGACGCCTTCCTCGAGGGAGCAAGAGGCGTCTCGAGGGCTCTCAAAGGTCGCCTTTAACGAGGCGACCCGATCTTTGACAAATCCGGACGCTTTCCTCTCGCTAACCATCTTCGTCCGATCTTTCTCTATTCCAGACGTTCTCCTTTCGCTAGCAACCTTCGTCTCGATCTTTTTCTATTCCGGACGTTTTCCTTTCGCTAGCAAACTTCGCTCGATCTTTCTCTATTCCAGACGTTTCCTTCCGCCAAAGAATCTTGCGTCTGGTCTTGCTTGTCGCCTTCCATGATGATGGTTTCGCAGTAGTTAGGTAACATTCCCTAGCCGCCCGCTTGGTCTCCATACAAGGAGCCAATCTTGCCGTCATCACACTCATACTTCATCAACATCGGGTGAGTTACTATTACTGCTTTGACATGATTCAGTAGTTGGTCGTCCAAGAATGACATTGTAGGTCGTCAAGTCTCGGACCACCAAGAACTTGATAAACGTAGTTCTCGAGGCTTCCTTCTCTCCCACTCGAACGGGCAAAGTCACGGCTCCCATGGGATGGATGACTCCTCCCCCAAACCCTATGATGGGATGGTGAACGGGAACTAAGTTCTTTTCCTCAAGCTTTAGTCCGGACAGCAATCAGCACTAATGATGTCCGTCGAACTTCCGGTGTCGATCGAGATCCTTCGACTCTCAAGTTTGCTATTTTCATTTCTACGACCAAGGGATCATCATGGGGAGTCCTCAACCTCGCCCGATCTTGTTCACTAACTACCACCCTTGGGAAGGGCTCAGCCTTCGTCCGATCGCCTAACAAAACTTGGCCGAGCTCCCTAAGGTAGTTTTTGTGCCCTATATTAGTTGGTCCCCCCAAAGAAGAAATCCACCCGAGATTACGAGAACAACATCTTCGTCGTGCTTCGCACTCTATTTCTTCTTGTTATGCCAATCATCTTTCCTTGGAAACTTCCTTCCCCCCTTGCGGCATATAGGAATTCATCTTTCCTTTTCGGGCTAATTCTTCCAAAGCTCTCTTGAGGTGCTTACATTCATTAGTCTCATGACCACAATCCTTGTGGAAGTGACAATACTTGCTCTTATCCCTATTTCTATAAGGGGTTTTCATCTCACTGGGGCCTTCAACTCATATTGATCCTTGATCTCCATGAGAATGGAGTATTGGTCTTTGTTAAACTCAATAGGATTGGATGAGGATGGCTCGGCCTCCTTTCTCTTGCTCCTTCGGGACGAAGTGGTGGTTGCGGCTATAGCCCGGGTCTCGGCCTTTTTGGGGTTGCTCTTCTTTGGCCGAGCAACCTCTTCGAGCTTCTTAGACTCGGGATGTTTTGCTTCAAAGACACACTTCGTTAGCGTGATAAACGCTTCCGCTTCTCTTAAAGCCTCAAGCAAGAGTGGAGATTTTCTTCTTAACAAGATCAAACTTGAAACTTCTTGGCCTTAGACCCCCGATGAAGGCGTCAAAGGCTACTCCAAAGATTAAGATCTTGGATCTCAAGTGCTTCTAAGTTAAATCTCTTAACAAAACTTCGAGAGCCTCCTTAGGTCCCCTCGGACGACCTTGCCTAGGTGCATGCTTGTCTTTTGCTCTTGCTTGTGGGCAACAAAGTGACTAGTGAATAAGAAACCGAGTTCAGTAAAATTGTTGACCGAATTAGGGGGAAGATTATTGAACCACTTCGAGCTACTCCCTTCAAGGTAGCTGGGAAATTCTTACACCAAGTAGCATCGTCCACTCCTTGGACGTACATCCGATGTTTGTAAGCGGACAGGTGATCATCGGGATCGGTTGTTCCATCAAAAGGCTCAATGGTTGGGAGTTTTACCTTTGGGAAGGGGGCGCCTCCATGATCCCGGCCGAGAATGGGGTAGGCCGGTTGATCCGGAGGGCTCCCACTGCCCTCGATGGGTATGAACTCCTTGCGATATTCTTTCATTGCGGGATTGGATGAAGTGTTTGCAGGCACCGGACGCCTATGGACCATGGGCCGAGCCACTGTCTTCTCTCTGTCGCGGATGAACAAGAGAGTGACTTAAACTTCGTCCCTCCCCTCGGACGACAACCTCAAAGGAGGGTCTTTCAAATATGGTGTAGATCCCGTCGCCGATCGCTGTAATGCAACTGCTTTCTTTGCTTCTAGATACTCTCGGCATTCTGTTTCCATGCGGTGCCCGCTTGGACGAACATGGTCCCGAGTCCTCACCACCAAGTTCCAGTCCATCTTTCTTCGTTGATCATTATCCTCTCGTCTGCTTTCCTCTTGACGTCCTCCTAGAGGGCTCCCGGCGAACATGGCGACTAGGACCTCGGACGATCTACTTGAGAACGTCCTCTAGGACGAGGTGGATTGTTAGCACCTGGCTCCCCGGTTGTGATGAAAAAAAAAGCATATTGCTTTTAATCTGCTTCTCGGACGACCGCCGCCATCTTAGTCTCGAAAGTCATTCAAGCACATTCTCCAGGTGGGGGCGTCAGCCACCGGACGATCCAGATTCACTTGGATGACCGGTTCTGGGCTTGGTCCAGGAACATTGACAATGGACGGGGGTCTATCTCTTCCTCTAGGTGGTCTTTCATGCTCCACCGTATCTTCGACATTAACTTCAAGGCTTCGATTCCGGGCAATGTTGGACGATTGACAATCGCTCATCGTTGCGTCTCCCCACGTACGGCGCCAAATGTTTTATCCACTTGTCCAACAAGTAAGCTGTAGGCTTAGCTTCCTTGTCGAGCAAGTAAATTATTATCTTGAGTGTTCTTCGATGGAGACTTGGGCAACAATGCCTCGAATTATAGCTTAATCCTTAGCCTTGGCTTCGCTCCCGAACCCGCACAAAGGGACCCACCCCGGAGGTTTGGGTGGTGGTTCCCCTCCGATGCTTAAGTCGGTTATCGGGAGTTGTAAGAGAAAGTAGAGATAGAAAGAGAAAGTGAGAGAGAATTTTATCAGAGTAACTTTTCACTGTTTGCATTGAATGTGTTTTCTCCTGATTTCAGGGGTATTTATAGTGATAGCAAGTTGACAGCTAACCTTAAAAACTGACTTACAATAGTGGCCTCTGATTGGCCGAGGAATCGATCATGACACGTGGCGTAACATGACCGGGGGGATGTCTATTAACCACTCTCCTTCACCATTTGGCACCGTCGGGCTCGACTATTGGGCCGGAAATTCAATCCTTTTACCCAACCGAGAATAGCCCGGAGATTAAGCCTTATTTTTATTTTAAATAGGATGACACGTGTACGGCTCTGATGAGCCCATGTGTCGTTAAGGGAGCCGTAGATGTTAGGCTACAACACTTAGAATCTTTATTTTCAATTAATTTAATTTAATCTAAAATAGTAGAATCTTACCCATTTTTTATGTTGTATTAGTTTATCCCCTTATTCCAATTAGGAACAATAAAAGAAAATGGAGGAGTACAAAATAACGGCTTGTGTGATATCTTTTTTGTTTCCAATTTTTACTTTTTTTGGAAAACTAAAAAGAACAATATGGATTATGGAAACTAGAAAATATAATTTTTCAATTTTCTATTGTCAGTTTTAAAAATTGACATGTTTAATATAAGTGTGAGTGATCTTGATTTCATTATACCTCTTATATCACATGACTTTTACATTCGTAAAACAAAAAATTGAAAATTGGAAGAGATCTTGAACGAGCCCTAACTTATTCTGTTTATATAATACAATAATTAAAAAATTAATTCAAGAATCGCCGATGCCCAAACACTAGTTGTTGGGTCCCAGCCACTCCCAGGTGAAGCCCCGAGTAGTTTAATGAGATAAAAATGATGTATAGTTTGGTATTCACAAACGCAAGTCACAATTTAATGGTATGATCATGATATTACAAAGTAAGAGGTGACCTCTTATGTGGCTTACAATGTTTACTCACACATTTAAACTTATTTTTATTGAAGTGATCTCTGTTAAACTAATTTTTACTAAACATAATTATGTTTGTTGAATTGATTTGCTGTTTAACTGAACTTATTTTTCTAAAACTTTTTTAACGATAAGGCCTGAACTTTCACTTGATTTTCACACACTTATCTTCATGATTATTCCAATCAATATATATAAAAAAAGGAGGAACTTTTCGAGAGCATAGGCAGCTCCTCAAGATTTCGAGGCCATAGAGCGCGCCACGTAGGATTGCCACATCATCAAATTTTATTTTATCTTTTACAAAAAGAGTTCTACATAGATTTAAATACGTATAAAGAATTTTGGATAAGCGAAAATTAGAGTTTGATTTTGAATGAACAACCTAAATTATCATATTATGTAAAATGCGTATAACTTTTGCTACGTAATTCGAAATATTACGATTTTTGTACCATTGGAGCGTACTCGAAATATGCTTCAAAATAACATCCATTTACAATATAGTTCTGCAACTTATGAAATAGAGTGTGCCACGTAGAATTGCCATGTCATCATTTCAATTTTTTGTTTTTTTTTTTAAAAAAATAGAGTTGTACACATGTATAAAGAGTTTTGGATAAATGAATATTTATTATTATTATAATAATAATTAATTAATAATAAGTAGATTTATAATAATAATAATAATAACAATCATAATAATAATAATAATAATAATAATAATAATAATAATAACAATAATAATAATAATAATAATAATAATAACAATAATAATAATAATAATAATAATAATAACAATAATAAAAAATAATAATAACAATAATAATAACGAATTGAACTAACTGAAATTAACAAACTGAAATTAAATTAACCGAATCGAACCGAAATTAAATTAACCGAAATTAAATTAACCGAAATGAATCGAACTAAACCGAAATTAACCGAAAATAAGTCCAAAAGAACATGGCCTTTATCTTAGAAAAATTGGCAAAAGCTAAGATAAAAGAAAAGGGTTGATTTATGTTTTTCGACCAAACTTCAGACTTATCAATATAATGTTGAGTTTTGATGTGGAGCAGAAAACTTCCTTTTCCACCTATAATATTTAGTTCCAATCTACACAATTTCAAGAGTTACAGAAAGGCATCAACGTTCCATATACAATATAGTTTTACAACTTATGAAAATTTATTTATTTAGATGAAACAATAACGTATTATTTATTCTTTATTTTAAATACATATAAAAATAACTATAAAAATAGTGTATTATATGTGACAATATCAATTATATCTTTCAAAATCATACTTTTAAAAATTAAGTTATATAAAGATAAAAAATATATATCTGTAATCTTGAACCTATAGCATACCATGGTGGCATTACATGAAAATCCAAATGAAAATTTGTCAACGACATTGCAGTGGTATTATGCAATTGACTAATTATATTATTCCTAGAATATTTATTGTATACATAATTATTTATGTTTGTCTTTTCCATATATCTATACGTCAGATCTTATTCTTTTCTCCATAAACTTAATTTTACTAAAACTAATTGGAAAAACAGGGTTCGTATTTCTAGACTTTTTGGCTCATGGATCATAAAAAAGGGAAAGTTTGATAAGTCTTGATATGATCATGATTGATGCAGAGTTTTTTTTTTTTCTCTTGAATAATATTTTCAATTATTAGTAGAGGTTAGTTTTATATGTAATTAAATTTGTCCATGATACCATCATTATGATCAAGTTTTTTGGCTTTCCCATCTTCCATTGTATATGCGTTAGCGTTTATGTGCTTATATTAAAAGTTGAAGTTGAGGCCGATACTCATGTTTTTCTATTCTTTCTAACCTACATCTATTAAAATATTACCCTCTACTTTCTTAAAGTATCATTCGGGTATTCTTCCTGTTAAAACTGTGTTAACTATTGTTAGTCATACCAATTATTAAAAAATATAAATTTATATATCGCAATAACAAATCTAGAAATTATAGTATAATGACAAATACTTTATCCGTTCTTTTTCTACTACAACACTGGGTTTGGGCATAGTTTTTAAGGGAATAAAGAAAATTGGTAGTTTAGCATAGAGGTACCCCTTTAATTAAATAGAGTAGGATAAGTAAATCCTTAATAAAGTAAATGCAACTTTATAAGACAATTTGAATAATTAATGATGGTTTTATTAACATAAAGTAAAGACAATATTGTCAAGTATAGTTGTTATTTTATTACCAAAAGTGAAATGGTCCCAATAGATGAAACTATCCAAAGTGGTAATTGTTGCAATGAAAAAGAACGGAAGAAGTATGTAAATACAATGGTGTTGAAAAATCTCATTTCATTAGCAACACAAAATCAACAATGTTAACAAAAAATTTGCAAAAAAATAAAATAAACAACAACCCGTGCAACACACGGGCTTCAAGATTAGTCAATAATATAGTAGAAAGTGCGCATCGGAGAATAGGCAAAAATAAAGGTAGGTACCCAAGAAAGGATTAGTGATTATAATAAATTAAAAGTTAAATTTCGACGAACAATTATATTTTATAAGGTAAGATGAAGATCCTTTATAAGTGGAAGAATTTGAAAATTTCAACTTTACAAGAAGAAAGAATTAAATTTCTATTACAGAAATGGGAGGAAATTCAATTACGCCAACGTTGGTTCTGAAATTTTTTAGGAACATGGGAAAGACGAAATTACTCAATACGTCATTGTTGCTTGAGATCGTATCCACTATTACGTTTTTAACCCAAAACCCTTTTTTTTTTCTTTGTTCTCCTTTTAATGGGTTTGGGACTTTGGGGACCGCTTCCTTACCCACGTGGCCACTTGCTTACATGTAACACTAAGTCGCTTTTCGCCTTGGCTCACAATAATCTTAGGGGTGTGCAAAAAGATCCGATCCGAAAGATCCGATCCGGTTATCTGCCGATCCGATTCGAAATTTCGGATATCCGATCTGGTTTTTTATTTTCGGATATTTCGGATCGGATATCCGAAAAAAATATTGGATCTTCGGATCGGATACGGATCGGATTTTTTAAATTTTCGGATAATCCGAAAACCCGGTTTTTTAATTTTTTTTTTTTTTTAAATTTGCAAATGGGCTTTAAACCTTTAGTTTAGAAACCCTAAAGCTCACGTCTCACTGACTTATTCCTCTGACTCCTTCAGGCATGTATGATTGGATTTTTTAGAGATTTTTTTTCTTATAAAAATCTTAATTTGTTTAGCATAGGAATTAAATTATAAGAAATAAATAATATAACTCACTGTTGTTGTTCAATTTTTGGCTTGTTGTGGGGAAAATATGAGCTGGATTTATTGTGTGTTTAGAAATGATTGTGACTGAGTAACCGACACCTTCTCTCATTGCAAATTTATTTTTCTACGTTGTTTTTTGGGTGATTTTGACAGCATTTTTGTCTCCAATATTCCAATCATATGCTCTCGATTATTATCCTCAATATTACTTCTTCCGTTTCTTAATAGATGCATCATACTGGCTTTTTACACTATTTAAATATCAACTTTGACCATCTTTAATTACTAATTTAAAAAGATAAATACCATAATTTTAATTGTTAATGGATTAATCTCAATGTATATTTTCAAAATTATAATAATTATAAGCCACTCCTTAATAATACTCTATTTTCACAATACATTAGTACGGCAGAATCTTATAGAAGATTTTTGTGATGAACAAATGATAAGATCAAGTATGAATACTTACTTGTATGCCTCAAAAAGGGAAAGAAAAGTAATAGATGACACAACACAACACAACATGTGAGAGATTAGAGCAAACATAGGCAAACAACCAAAAAAAAAAAAATTCAAAGTTGGATGCACATTGTATACCCTCATAAGGAGCCCAAGTCTAGGAGGAAATGGAAGGGAGCTTTACAGCTAAATATGTTCATTGCCATATCTTTATTTCATACAATTCCATTAACAAAATTGTCCCTACCATTACCACAGTCCACACGACCACACCCCACATAAAATTTGTTCTCTCTATGCTATGCAACAACTATCAAGGCATATCCGGGCCTTGTGCTAGGGTTAGCGTATTCCATTTTGCGAGTGCTCCTACTTTTGTGGCCGAACTTACAATCCTATAGACAAGCTAAAGCATGTATGTTAATATGGATTTGTGAACTGTTGCTTCCAAATGTAACCAAAATATATCATGGAATTAATAAGTACTATTTGTGGTTTCTTTCTTTTCAACTTTGTTTTAGTATCTTACAAGATTTGCTTTCTTCATCTCAAAAGATATAGAGTGTCATAAGTTATTGTGTAACAAAATTTCACGCGTACATAATGATATTGATTCCAATAAAAATGATATGAACTGTAAAAATAATGACATAAACTGTAAAAATAATGACATGAATATAATATCATTTTGTCATTTATTTCATATTATTAAAGTTTTTTATACAAACAAAGTTGTAATTTTTAGGTTGTTATACCATAAGTTATTGTGTAACAGTTACACCCAATAATTTCTCAAAGTCTAAGGAAAAAACCAATTGGGGAGAAATTGAATTTAATTATAACTTTGCAATTTTTTTTGTGATGTTTTGTGGGCATGATTGCAGTTGAGTGTTCAAAGGTTCATAGTCTCGTAGAGTATAATCCATGTGCATAAATGTTGTGGCTAAAGAACAAAAAAAAGGTTATGGCTGTAATTTTGCACGACTTATCTCGCACGTTTGGTGCTTTTATTTGGTAAATACAATTATAGTGCTCTCGATCCCGGTAAGAATTGTCATCTTCACAAATTATTAGAATATGCGGTCTAATTTTAACATAAAATTAGACAAACTCAAGCCTACATTTTTTTAACAAGCCCATTCTTCTCACTCTAACCCAACACTATCTCTAGACATTTCGCGCCAACTTAGTCGTCCATTCTCTTCTCCTTCCTTTGTTTCCCTTTGAATCTCGAACTACAATGAATAATTATATAAATAAACCCTACAATCTTACCGAATGGATTAAACTAGTTACTAAAGAGATTAAACTAGTCACTAAAAGGATTAAAGAATGTGAAAACTAAATGAATTAAACTGGTCACCAAATAGATTAAACTAGTCACCAAATAGATCAAACTAGTCACTATAGTCACAAAGATGGTATGTTATCTTCTTACTATTGGGCTTGAGCCATTACCTAATTTTAAATTAAAGGTAGACTGTCTCTTACAAGACCAACTGTATCATCTTACTATTATATTGAACTCTTTTAATACCATCAGAAGAAAAGCCTGTAACTATTTTAGGTAAATTTCACACTAAGGCTAATTTGCTTGGAGAGGGGATTGATAATTAACTTACGATATGAAATACGTTTCGTAAAATAAAGTGCGAAAAATAGTAAATGACACAAAGCAAGTTTTTACGTGGAAAACCCTTAGAAAAGAGGGAAAAACCACGGGAGGACTGATATCTTGCCAATTCACTAAGTATGCTCGAGTTTGCGTAGTACAAGAGAGTAGCAAAGCTATAGAGTGAGTAATGAGAGTAGTGAGTTTGAGATGATTTACAATGTGAGCTAATGGACTGTATTTATACTAAAAATTATATGAACGTTGCTATCATAGTCGTTCTCCCTTTGGACTGTTATTGGCTTAGATCCTATTATCATGGGATTGTGGAATATCTTCCACAAAACGGTTGCAGCTTGCTCCACTTACTTCTCAACGCGGCGCACTTCTTCATAGATTATAGGAAGACTCCAACTGCTTGCCACGTCATCAATCTGGTATTCCTTTATTCACATAATCACACAGTGCCATTTGGTCTTGCAAACAAACACAATTTTCACAAGCAATCTGCTGTAACGATCCCTGGCAATAGCCCCTAATTTTCCTTTTGGGCAGCAAACTAAAGAAGGGAAATTATTTGACAACAAAAGCTGCCTTGCTAAGCACGCTTCTTTATGACTGTTTTGCATTTTTTGATTTGACATTTAACTTCCCATCTCCTCTATAAATGCAGTTTCTTTATCGGTATATCTTCCTTGTTCGCCCAAGCTTTCTTTCTCCAGCTAATCTCTTCACCTTCTTGCTGGTTTTTCTTGCACTTTTCGTTCAAATCTGCTTGTTTTTGCATTAGTTTTCTCATAAGTTTCCTTCGCTTTCATTATTCTTTTATTTCACCGTGACTAGAGCAAACCCTAGATCTTCTTCTAGAAGTAGTTCTCCTCCTGAAGGAGAAAATGTGTTTCGTCCCTTGGAAATTCTAGAAGAAAAAAATAGTTACCCCAGTGTAATAATCATAGCAAACCTGCAAACTATTAGGTGGAATTATAGATTTCCTGACGGTGCTATAATTAAGTTGCCTCTGGAAAATGAGAGAATGGATTGGGCTTGACTGGGATGGCTGGTTTTTTACGATTACCTTGCAAAATTAGGGAACATATTTGTTTTTTCCCCTTTTATTCTTCAGTTCTTTGCTGCTACAGACATTGCACCTTGCCAACTCTTGCCAAGGGCATGGAGAATTTTAACGAGGGTGGAAACTCTAAGCAAGAATTTGAATATAGATTTTGCAGTGGATGGTTTAGCCTTCACGTACCAAATTAGACCTTTTGGGAAAGGGCGTTTCACCCTAAGCACCAATGAAAGTCGTGATGGGTTGATTGAGAGGGCCGACAAGGGCCGTAACAGGGGTTGTGTCACAAGATACTTCTTTGTGAGGACAGACTATGTGGGTGACTTTGGAGGTTTCTTTAAGGACACTTGGAGATCATAAGGTATCTTGTCTAGCCATTTTTGTACTTTGCATTCTGAATTTTGACAATTTTCTTACATCTTTTGCTTGACAGGTGTTTCCTTGAATTCTACCGGTCGTGAACAATTTGCAAATTAGACTGACTTGATCTTGGCGCTTAATTCAAAAGAGAGGACCTTTCCCATCATTCTTGCCCACTCTGGTGCTAACTTGCCTGCTCAGGCAAATTCATTCAACTCGTCAAAGAGAAGAAGTGCAAGAACTCGCTCTAACTCCAATATGTCTTTTGATATGCATCTTGCTTGGGTTGTCTTTATATTCTTGAATTTCAATATGACAATTTTATTTACAAGTTGCTTACCATTTTCTTCAACAATTGCCGCATCTCAGCGTTCTGCTCAACTCTCCAGCCAAGAAAAAATTGCCAGAATCCGCAACAGGGGTGGAGCCCCAATCACTTCTTGCCGTTGCTTCACTTCGCCCTCCTGCTCCTCAGGTTTCCCGCTCTGCAACGCCAACTCCTGCAACTCCTGCTTCTTCCTTGATTGGTCAAAAGATAAAGAGTATTGAAATTGAAGATCCAGAGGATTCCTGCTCCATCTCTGCCGACGCAACTCCAATATGGCCCAATGCCAAAAGTTTATGGTTCCCTGCTGCCAACATTCGCCACGAAACTATGACTCCTTCGGCAGAATTGCCTCAGAGGGTGTCAACCTATCTGTTCAAGTAATTTAGCGTCTTTCACTTTTGTTTCCTGCCACCTTACTTGTTTTGCCTTCAATATAACTTCTTGTAAATTTGCTTCTTGCTCAGTGCTTGCAAGCTTTCCTTACCACCCACCAAAACTTATCTGAGATGGTTGACAGAAATGCTACCCTTACCAGAAAGAGGGACATAGCTGAAGAGAGATCGAAGTATCTGGCAGGAGAGTTAAAAGCAGAGTAGCACGCAGGAAGGGCAACGTCTAAAGGACCAATTGGAGGAGGCTGCGAAGGTTGCTGAGAAGAAGCACAGTGACCACCTGGATGCCTTGGGGCTTCAATCTGGGTTGGCACAGATTGAAACCATGGAAGAGTACTTCGTCGGCAACCATACGTCTTGGAATCTTGCAGGGGAGAGGTTGGCTTATGAGGAGGCTACCAAGGGTAATCACTAGTACAGTATCCACAATTTGCGTCGGATCCCAGACCCTCATTTGCGTCGGTTTTGAGTCCGATGCTACACTCCTCGACGCAAATTTGGGAGAGATGATCTGCGTCGGATTAGGACACGATGTAGATCTGAGCCTATTTGCGTTGGATTATCAGCAAAGTGCAACGCAAATGGCTCTTTCTGCCCTGTCCTAGAAGAAGCCATTCAAGGCCTATGTGCGTCGGATCCTTAGCCACGTACGACGCACATGACTCCATTAGCCCATGCCTGCGCATGAGCCATTTGCGTCGTATGGTTGACAATGTGCGCCTCAAATCAAGCCCTCCAGTACCACACCTAGCAGCATCCATGCATGCCTACACAGGGCCATTTGCGTCTATGGCTCAACGTCCGACGCAAATGGTTGACTTTGTTTTGTTTTACCAACTTTTTTGTTTTGCATAAACTAAACATAAAACATCAAACCTAAACGAACATATATTAATAACTATGAGCAGAAATTTCGACAGAGTTTCCTTTGTATTATGGATAACCCAAGAAATCGTTGGGAAAAATTTCATAAAATAACCTGTTCTAGTACATCTCAATCAAGCAACCAATATGTAACATAAGATTCACCAACCAAAGTTCAATCAACAAAAATATTGTTCAACCTACAAATACATATACTAACTAGTTTCTTCGACGACCCCTACAAAGTGTTCAACGAAGTATGGGTTGGTTCTTCTTGGAAAATCCTAGAAATATATTAGATTAGTTAATATACTTAAAAATTTGATAGATATCAAACTTTATTACTAATAAAGAATTTACAACAGATATATACCTTAGGTAAATTATCTGAATTATAATAGTAGCGGACTATGTCAAGCATGTATTTCATCACGAAATAGCCGCATTCAGTTCCTCCCGATTGTTGAGCACACTACACCAGATTTAAGATATATATTAGAATCTTAAATAAAAGGCGAAATATAAAATGTGTATCTAAAACAAAGCCATGAGAGTTTTACCTACATAGTTTTCGAAGACAATGTATTTCCACAGTTGGATCCTTGAATGCGCTTCAAACTTGTAAATGCACTAAGTATAGAATTTTTTTAACAATTAATTACTCTAATCACTTATAATTTATTTAAAATATCATAAAATGCATGTAAAATAATTAACATGTCTAATAATTATGAACTTACGTATTCAACGTTAACTTGATAGCTGAGGATCTATTTCTCTTGAGCAAATCAAATTTATATACCTCTTTCTTAAATAGAAAAATGACAAGAAGAATCCAATGTTCCTTGAGGCATGAAGCAAAATGTGATGTACATATAACCACAAGCTCATAAAGATTAAACAAAGTGAAGATTAATTTAACTTTCTTCTCAATATAAGGGCATAGGATGAAACACATATGTTGCATCTCTTTCATTGAATTTTACATGAAATTGATCACGACATCTGGATGATTGTGTATCATGCTCACCAAAATTATACTTGGACACATGCAACCAATATTACCATCTCCACTCTCATCAGACCAATATTGTAATTCCGATCCCTACTCTCCAAATACTTATACTTAGGAAATACAATAAAGATAATACAAATACCAACCAAAGACATGTTAGATTAATAAATAAAGTACTATAAAATTATCTTAACAAAGCATAAAGTATAATTTAAGATTACAAATAATAGTAGCTGTAATAATATTGTATAAGTTACCTATTCATCATTATTTTCTTTGATAATTGTAAAATCCCTCATTATGGTCTCGACGAATGTAATTTGTGTCAAGATCGTCCCCTAATGTACTTGGAATGACTACTAACGAAGCCCGGACTCCATTGAAGTGCATATCGTATTCTTCTTCATCATGTACATCTCTGCAACGCCCCGACTTTCATGCATCCTTATTAAGTTAATTAATCAAGATTAGCAGCGGAAGACCTAGCTTAGTCGGTGCGTCACAGCCGTACTTTCCACTTGGGGAAAATGCAAGGCGACATTCATCATTATAATACAGTGATATTACTCTGATTCTCCACTCTTTAAACAAACAGCTTAATAATTGAATAATATTTTCTAGAAATTTCGGCAGAGTTCCCTTTGTAAATTTGATAATCCAAAATGGGAAAATGTTTGAAAAACCTGTTACAATTTCAATATAAAACATTTATAAAACCGGAACTCAACGCTTTCGCGAGCAAACAACAAAAGAGAATTAGGAGCACTTGTCGCTCATTTAGAAAAAAAAAAAACTAAAGCATCTATTACTATCTATTACAAAGTGGAACGTCCTCGCCTCAAAATCACACAAATAAGTGCATTGGATCCAACCCATAACTGCTTCTATCTTGGAAGATATGCTCTAGAACTTCAACCTGAAACTATTGCAACACTGCCACCCACCAAGTGTCAGGCCACAGTAGTGACAAAACAAAACATTGACAGACACATCAGCACAACGCTGAGTACTTACCCATAAAACATGTTTAACACATGCTTTGGTGTCTACGAATCTCACGTTATCAACATGTTCACATCGTTCATAACATCATATCAACATCGCAAAATTCACATTACTCATCATGTTTCATGATTTTTAAGTACTTTCAGAAATCATAGCAGAGTCGTAACATCATCATAATTCTTTCATATCAAAGCACAAGACATATATCATCAGAAATTCATAAAACATATAATTTGAATCATACAGTTTATCATAAATCCTTATCATCTTTCATTTACTTCATTATCAGAATTCTTTCATTGGTTACTGGTGAGTACAACGGAAGGCAAAGCCACAGAGGACATAAGTCCCCCATCAGAAGGTGGCATATAATGCCGTAGATCGTAACAAAAGGCAAGAGTCTCCGACGACATTCGTCCCCCGTCAGAAGGTGGCATGTAATGCCATAATGCGGGTGCCACCGAGGACGTTGTCCCCCATCAAAAAAGGTGGCATTGCCGCCAGAAGGTACGTGCACGACCCGACATAACAAAATACTCTCTCACTTAAGTCTATCGTGTTTCATTTCTTTTACGTATCATAGTTACATTACATAACCGTAGTCGTAATCTTAAATATAACATAGTCATAATCATATTCAAAACGTGATCATACTCGTATTTTCGTAACATCATAGTTATTTCATGAAAGTTGTTCAAAACATCATTAATCATCATATTCATAAAACATTCCATATCTCTCAATCCATACATCGATAACATAATGTGTGAAATCATCAAACATAATCGCAACCATGATCATACTTTCGTAACATCTGTGTCATCATACTTCATAGCATCAAATCATTTAATAAACATCATTTACATAGCAAATATTTCATATCATATCATAAGCTTCATCATTATTTTTCCATCTTACTTAAGTCATATTGGTAACTTGCCGAGTACGACACAAAGTAAGCCACTGAGAACCTTAGTTCGCCAACAGAAGGGGACAAACCGACTGCAGGTGCCACGTGAGATTATTATTCCCCCAACAGAAGGTGGCATAGCCGTATGCGGGTGTCATGAGAGACTGTGTCCCCCAACAGAAGGTGACGAGATCCGCCGGGATATAACATGCACGACCAACACAGAATGCCACTGAAGACTTTTGTCACCACGGAAGGTGGCTTGCCACGGGAGATTTTCATCCGCCAACAGAAGGTGGCCAGAACACGGGTGACACAGGGAGACTTTTGTCCCCCAACGGAAGGTGACAACACCGCGAATGGAACGTGCATGAGCAAACGAACAAAATACTCAGCCAAGAATTATCTTTCACTTTTTTTATCATGTTTTTTTTTTCTTTAAGTGTCTTTCGAGAGATCATTGCGAGTCATAAACTTTTCATACTTTCATATTGTTTCAGAATGATCATAACGTATAGTTTGCATAATTGGAAACTTATAGACATATCTCATAACTTTAAGTACTCTCCAAATTACATAGCAGAAATGTCATCATAATCCTTTTGTAGTTTCATATCATTTATAGAAACATACACAAACATAACATAAGACCCTTTTCATAACACGTGGTTTCACAAATGTCATTTCACATTATACATTTCACTTCTCGCAATTCTTAATACACACAAGTCATCTTTACGTACTTTCAGATCATTTTTAAAAAAACATAAAACATACTTGTTCAGTAACGATGAGTCATTCACTGTCTATATCGTTAAACTACTTTAAGCTCAATGAAAGATTAACCAGAATAATCATAGGTCTCTCAGCTAGAATTAACTAACGAGAGTTACTAAACCACTTACGCACAACTCATACGGTTGCATATAAATAGTTTATACTCTGTTATACTTCATGATTATCAATCGACGTTCATCTCAATGATGATAATAACAGTTATCAAGCACCAACACAATTACAATGAGCCTCTCTTTTAGAATTAACTAAGGAGAGTTAGCTTAAACATCATACTCTAGATTCATTAATCAAAGGTTGATTAATGGAAGCAATTAACTATGGTTCATAGCATACCATTAGTTAAATTCTAAATAACAGGATCAATAACAAAACAATTACGGAACATACTCATAATCATGCAAGGCAAGTATGCCTTATTCCAATTAGATTACACAACTATATAACCGAGGCTACGTTGACAAATTCACGAGCTTGTAGTTACTTAAGTAATCTCAGATACTAACTTAATTTAGTGAGCACTATCTGAGTAGTCCGACTTTATTATATTATTCCATTGCAGTTATTAAACTAAATACTCTAGTCCACAATTAGTTTTATTATCTCCAATATCTTTCTCATTATTAGTGATAAGTAGTTAATCCCCTTTTCTAACTTTTTGTGAGGAAACTAACTAAGCTATCAACTTCCGGCGTCTAGTTAAGTGATTCTTCTTCATGGCACTATTACACAACTCCAATCATATTATATACTCTTTTTAGAAACTACATATTCATGAATACACCATATTTTAGACTTCCGTCTAATTAAACATCTTCTTATAACTATACTTGAATAAATTTAGAAGATTATTCTAATCATAATTAGGATCTTATCATACAACCAACATATAAATTGGCTTATTACCATAATAAAGACTTTGGCAACCTAGCAACTTATAGTTGTGGTTCTTACTCTAATACAAGTATATCACTTTTCCAAAACTTAATAAACCACCATCTAAAATTGATAGCCAGATTACTTAAGTCAAGTAAAACAATGAACTTGATTTTATGCATACTAAGTCTATCTGGCATTTAAGTCGTCTTTTCAATATTAATAAAGATCACTTAATACAAAATGTTTCAAATTAGGATTAGAAACTAACTCTTGCATGCTATGTATATATAATCATAAAATATTTGAATCAACATAACTTTAGAATTAATCCAACTCCACATCTTACTTAACTTAATAACCAGCATATAATTCAAGGGATGATACACAAACCCTCACTTGATTTTATATTTTACCAAAACTAAAGTTTACACTTGAGCTCTTTTTAATCATCACTAAAGTTTAATTGAACCAGGAGCTTATACATTTCAATCCAGTATTTAAATCCCAAAATTCAAACAACAAGGAATAAAATACATCGAGCAATCGGCCATATCATCAAGCAAATTAATTAACTCAAGTTTTAAAATTCATCAATTATAAGCACTCAGGCTTTGCAAATACAAAGAGGATAAAAGTAGAATTAGGAGGAGGGGTTAGTACCAACAAGGGCGTCCCGGTGGTGGCACCACCGGCAGCCACGAGCTACCACATAAACGCAAAAGGAGGGAGATGGAACAGCGGCGGCGCGAGCAATGATCGCACCCAACACTACCACCACGAAGAGAAGTGAGAACACGCGAGCGGGGGGAGAAACGAGGGCCAACCCGAAACATAGGAGATAGATGAGCATACCGGTGAGGGGTGACGAAGCACCGACAAGATTGGGTAGCAGGGTAGCAGCGTCGTGGTGCGAGTCCGACGGGTCGTAGCAGCGAGTAAGGGCGGCATCGGACAGGGGAAGGAGATCAAGCGGAGGAGAGCAAAGGAAAGAGGGGAGATGTGCGTACGGCGCGACTTCAGGGCTATCGGCGTGGGCTCACCGGTGAGAGGAAGAGGGAGGAAGATGACGTGGTGAGCGAAAGAGAAGGGTGAGGGATTTTGGGGTTTGGTGTTTCTCACGGGAAGAGAGAGAAACGGGGTTTGGGGTTTTCTTTGGGAGAGAGAAGGAAATTAGGGGGGTTTTGGTTTCCTCAATTCAACCGACAAAAAGAAATTCTAGGGGTTTCCACAATTGGTAAAGAATAAATATAAAATGAGAAACCAACTTTAGTTTTCTACTTAGTAATGAATAAATATAAAATGAGAAACCAACTTTAGTTTTCTACTTAGTAATGAATAAATATAAAATGAGAAACCAACTTTAGTTTCCTACTTAGCCCAAATACCATTGAACATATTTTAAATAGCTAGAAACCCAAAATATATTAGATAATAATATCTTCAAAAAATTAAATAAATAAACATATTGCAAACACGACAAATAAGTATCCATTCTCTAACCCAAATAAAATAAGAATATTCGAAATTTAATTAACTTAATAACTATAATTTAATGCTAAATACAACACCCTTAAGAATTGGGGTATTACATCATCATTTTCAAGTATTCTCCTTTTTCCTTCAATGACAACAAACCATTTTGAATCGCCAGGGTCAACCATGTAGAAAACTTGTTTTGCTTGTGATACCAATATGAAAGTATCTTCATGATGCCCTAACCGGCTGATATTGACTAACGTAAAAAATTCATGTTCATCCTTCTTTACACCACGACGAATATCAACCTACTTGCATTGGAAGAGCGAAATCTTGAAGTCAACATAGTCATGTTCTAATATCTCTTCAATGAACCCGTAATAAGACTTCATTGCCTCAACAATTGTTCTATCACTTCCACTTTTATACTTTGATGACAAAGCCCCTAACTTAACGCCACTGTTTTGCATCGTGGATTTGTCATTTTGCCGCTTAGTGTAAAACGAATAACCATTGATGTCATACCCTTCGTATGAAAGAACTTGCATCTTTGACCCATATGCCAACCATCTCAACGTATCTAATACGTCATTGGGAGTGTCAGATTATTGGGTCATAACTCGTTCTTTAAACCAATTGACGAACGACCGATTATGCTCAATCATCAACTCACGTTCATTCTTCGAAGGATACTGAACACTAAGAACAGTCATGTGCTCATCTATGTAAGGATGCACTGGTGTTAGATTTTCTAACAAAACAATTTTGCTTTCTTTTCAACTCGGCATCTAGCCTTCCTTCATGTCTTGATTTTGGCAATCCAATTGCTTGTGCACGTTCTATATACTGAATTACATATTCAAATACTTCCTCCGTAACTGTTCTTTGGACAATACTTACTTCTGTTCTGGCTGGATTCATCACTTTGCCCTTTAGAGTTCCCATATGGCTTTCAAAAGGACGCATATACCGTATACAAACGGGCCCACAAAGTTTAGTTTCTCGGACAAGATGAATTATCAAATGAGGCATGATGTCAAAGAACGATGGTGGGAAGTACATTTCAAATCGACACATCGTCTCTATTAGATCGGATTGCAAGTTATCTAGAGTGTTAGGATCAATCACCTTGCTTAAGATGGTTCTAAAGAAGAAACACAGCTTCATAATCGTGTATCTTACTTGGGAAGGTAAAATTTCTCGGATTGCAATAGGTAATAAATGATCAAGATATGACAATCAAGAGATTTCAAACCAACGAGTTTCAAGTTCTTCAGTAAGACAATGTTTTGAAAATTGGACGAGTATCCAGTGGGGACCTTGAACCTATGCAAAGACTCATAAAAATTTATTTTCTCCTTCTTCGACAAAATGTAGCAAGCAGGTGGAAGATAATAGTGTTGTCCCCACTCCTGAGGTGCTTGTTATGGTTTACCCCTTTCAGCAATGTCAATCCTAGCTTTAAGTCCATCCTTCGTCTTTGCGGGCATATTCAACAATGTTCCAACAATGGCATCACAAACATTTTTTTTAATGTGCATAGATCAAGATAATGTCTGACTTCTAATCATTCCCAATATGGGAGGTCCCAGAACTTAGGACTTTTCTTGTATAAGTTCTTTGGGACACTTTTAAAAATCTTACTAAACACTGTTTCAATATCGTTTACTCGCTTAGAAACCTTTTTTCTACGTAATGGTACATGGGCTTATCTCATCTCTACTTTCCCGTTGAACACCATTCTCTTCTTACGAAATGGATGATCTAAAGCAAGCCATGTACGATAATGCAGGTATATATTCTTCCCACAATGACGTAACCGCTCATCAATCATATCCTCATCACAAATACGGCAAGCCTTTGCTCTTTTAATCAACTGTATATCCTGACTAATTCCCATAAGCCGAGCAATCATTCATCGTACAAAATATCATGGCACGTAAGGTGAAGTCAGTTTTTGCATACGCATCAAAGATTGAAACACCTTTATCCCACAACAATTTCAGATCTTGGAGGAGTGGGTCAAGATACACATCTATGTCGTTTTCGGGTAGTTTAGGACCCGAAATAAGAAGTGATAGCTGAATAAATTTATGCTTCATACATAACCATGGGGGCAGATTATAAATGGTTAGTAGAACCGGCCAAGTGCTATGTTGGGTACCTAATGTGCCAAATGGGTTCATCCCATAAGTACAAAGTCTAAGCCTAAGATTTCGAGGTTCTTTACCAAAATCGGGAAACTTTCGATCGATATTTCTCCATTGCGGAGAATCGGTCGAATGTCTAAGCATCCCATCTTTCTTCCTCTCATCTGCATGCCACATTAATAATCTAGTATTAGTCTCATCCGAAAATAAACCCCTAAATATCGGAATGATTGAAAGATACCAATGAACCTTCGCCGAATTTTCTTTGTTTTTCACCCCTTCATCATTCTCTTTTATCTTGTAACGAGACACTCCACACCTTGGACACTCACGCAAATCCTTGTACTCATTTCGGTGCAACACACAATCATTTTGACATGCATGTATCTTCCATATTCCATACCTAAGGGACACAACAATTTCTTTGCCTCATAGGTAGAGTAGGAAATTTCATTACCTCCAGGTAGCAACTATTGTAAAAAAGTAAACAACTCACTTAGAATTTTATCTGTCTAACTGTGCTTCGATTTCATATTGAATTATGTGAGGATGCTAGAAAGTTTAGTGAAATTCTTACACCCCAGTTAAATCGGTTTGTCCGCTGCACTTAAAATACTATCATACATATGAGGACGATTGGTTCCTTCATCCTCTAAATTGTGCAACATCTCATCTACCCTATCATTCTTATCATCTACCCTCTCATTCTCATTATCATCCTCTCCTTTTTCAATTGCAAATCATCACAGAAGCTACTAGAGCTCACATCATGATCATAAAACTCTCCATGCCATGTCCACCTAGTATAATTACTCTTAAACCCATGCACGACAAATCAAATGATCCTTAATTTGATCCACATCACGATATCCCCTAGTGTTATTGCAATCACAACAAGGACAAGCAACCCCGATAAATTCATCAACTCCTTGTAGAAATGTCAGTCGAAATCCGATTGCCATACATCCAGTTTATTTTGATCAATATACATACACTAGAGACACTAAACACGAACACAATCGATCAAATTATTCAAAGTGTCTTATCAAGTGCAGTCATGAACAATTGGACCCTTGTCACTCCAACCTAACCCATCCCTGAGTTTTGTTATCTCACTAGTGAATGAACGTTTTGTTTTCAATTCTAAGAAAAATCCGGCAGCACTTCCCTACAGTTCTCCAAGTACACGATGAATATAGTAGGTAAATTATTAACATATGTATCCAGAGAACGCTTAGGGAAATGGGCTAGATATTTCTTAGAATCGAAAACCAAACATTCATTCACATCCTAAGTGATATAAGAAACTCAAAGACAGTCCCAAACTGGGAATTATTCAAGACTTACTCCTAATGAGTAAGCCTCGAACGGGTATCTAGGCCAATGATGCAAATTGCAATTAAATAGCATAAACCAATCCATTCCTTATATTTCCCTCCCCACCCCATTAAGATATGTCCATATGTCAATTGAGAAACTAGCACAACAATCCACAAATTCATAGTTCATATATAAAATATAGTAACATCATAAAGAATCCATTAATTCATATACCTTACCAATCAAAAAACCAAACCATTCCTTCTAATTTCCCGACCCCCTTACAGGTTTGTTCATAATTCAACATTATAGGGACAAATTTAACAAATCCACAAATCAAAACTCATGGTTAAAGAAATACTCCCTCCTTCCCATAATATTATGCTTACTTCTTTCTTTTCACTGGAATTAAGGAAAATGGAGGGAGTAGTAGGATTTTCCAAAAAAATATCTAATGAAATACCTTTTAGGTACTTTTTTCTTGGAACTACATCTTTATTTTCTTTTTCCTTCAAAAAAATAAAAAAAGCAGTAAATGTTCCTTGGAATGGTGTAAAACAATAAATAGAGGCACACATTTTGAAAAAAAGGTAAGGGTAGTTTGGAAAGTTTCTGTAAAAATTAAGGATAATTTAGTCCAAAAACATTGATAAAAAATGAAATAGGCACATCATTTTCGACACCCAAAAGGAATGTAAGCACTATATTATGGGACGGAGGGAGTATTAAATAAGAAATCAGAAAATAACAAAAGAAATGGTATATACCTCTGCTCTCAAGGAGTAACGAAGACAAGCACATTGAGCTGAGCTTGAAGCACAGTCAAACCGACGAGCATAGCACAGAAGGTGGCAGCTGCAGTACAATGTAGAAGAGAGCCAAAGTGAGAGAATGCAGCACCATTGAAAGAATTTTTTTTATAAAAGTAGAAAAATAAGACTAACCACCGAAAGCTGGCTGCCAACAACCGAGAGAGATGAGTGCAAACCATCGGAAATTGTGAGCCAAAAGTGAGAGAGTGAGGAGTGTAGCAAAGAGAGAGAGCCGAGTGCATGCATTGGATTTTTCCGGTCAGCAAGAGAGTGAAGAGTCTGAGAGAGCGAAGAAATGTGAGATGAGATGAGAGAAGAGCACGAAGAGATGCAGCAAAGAGTCTGAGAGAGGGAGAAATCACCGGCGAAAGTCGCTGGAAGCGCGGATGTGAGTGATGGTCAGTTGCGGGAGTGAGGGAGAGTGTTGAGTCACTGAGGAAAGAGTGGGAGAGTGGGAGAGAGGTTAGGTTGTTAGGGTTTGAGAGTAAGTAAATTTCAAGAAACTCGGGATGAGAGCAAAAATTTCATATCCAAAAGGCTTGAATTATTTACTTCGGATTAGAAAACCCATCCGACGCAAATCTTCGAGCTTAAACATTTGTGTCGCACCATTGGGCCCGACCGACTGTAGACACCAAATTTTAAACCCCTTTTGCGTATAAAATTTTAAAATAAAGATTTTGGAAAGAAATAAAAATAACGAAAACCATCAAGTATTGTGGAGAGCGCGCCCCGTCAAAGGCATGTTTCATCCCCGAGCGCGAGTTTCATTCCGTCGTATGGTTGTCCTTTTTCGTATTTTAGTCATACAATTGTCATACAATTTCGGTTTAGAAATATAATTTTCGGTAAGTCGTAGTCAATAAATATAACCATTGGTCTAATAAAATGATTTGTAGTATAATCATGTTCATCTTTACTAATTTTACGGGTTTTCTTTAATTGTTTTCAGTTAGTTTTTTTCAAAAACGAGAAAAACGAGTCATAATTAGGCGCGGAATTTTAATCGTCTCTCAAAACCGGTAGTAATCAGTTTTCTTGATGATCAAGTCATTGTTCAATGGATAAAGAATAAGAATATATTCTTTAACCACCAATCACATTCTTTTATCCATTAGTTAAGGATAAGAATCATGAAAAGGAATAAGAATTAGAATCAGATCTAAATTGTAAGAGCCAAGAATCCGATTTTTTTTTCTGAAGATTCGAGCTGTGCGCCAGACAAAAATGATCAAAAAAGATCAAAAAAGAAATCTAAAGAGAATAAGAAGACGATTTTTTTTTTCTGAAGATTCGAGCTAAAATTTGAGATTTTGCCTCATTAGTGTAAAGATAAAAAATGAAATCTAAAGATAATAAGAATATTGGTATTTCCAATATAAATTTGATGATGTAGGAAGATTTGAGGTGATTTAGTGATGTCATTAAGGTGATGTCATTGGTGGGATGTCATTAAGATAATATGGGATGTTAAAAATCAGATTTTTGGGTGAAAAATTTGATTTTCTAACTTCTTCAAACCCTAATTCATCACCTCATTTTCCTATAAATACCCTCCTCTTTTACTTCAAAGGGGACAAGTTCACAACTTCTCACAACTAAGAAATATCAATATTACTCTCCTTCTCCCTAATTCCTCCCTCGAAGAAAAATATCATTCAAAAAAGAAAGCAAAAGTTATAATTAGTAAGTAAGAAGTTCATCAAAAGAAAAACACAAAAAAGGGGTTTAAGTTAGTGTAGACACACAGTCGTGTCTCTTCATTTAGGCTCCAATGATGAAACATACTGCGGTATTAGTTGGGGCGACCCAACGAAAGAGCAATCCAAAGAACCAATCCAAAATTGTGTTGTGAAATGATATTCTGAAGCCCAATTGATTGTTCATGATGATTAATTGTATTTTAAGCCCATAAAATATTTTGAGTCCACTTAAAGTGTTTTAAGAGCCCAATTAAATATTTATTATTTTAATAAATATTTTTGATAAATATTTTTATTATCTTTGATAAATATTTTAAATACAAATCATATTTATATTTCGTGAAATTCAATCTCCGGATTTTCGGGATAAAAAATTATCTTCAAAAGACGCGTTTAATAAAAAATTGGAATATGATGAAATATGCGCCGTACGCGGCGGCCGTGCTCAACGCGCCACGTGCGTCCAACACATTGGCCAGAAGGCGTTAGGCGCGCCAATGAGTGCCTGACACGTGGACTTGTGACTCACACAGAGTCCTGCGCCTGGCGCAAACCTTGTGTGAGACGCAAGTTTCTTTTTATCTTTTGAAATATGTGTGTACACGTGTACGAGTTTGATTGGGCTGGCCGCATCAGGCACACCAATGTGCCCCTAACGCGTGGACGTGCGCTTGACACGTAGAATTGCGCCAGGTGCAGGTTGCCGCGTGAGGCGCACACTCCTTTTCCTATAAAGACCTGTGATTCCTCGAATCACGTACGACTTTACTATTATCTTACAAACACAAATATAATTCCGAATATTTACGAATCCTATTACGAACCTCCAAACACTTTCAATACATCAAATCAATTTCCGAGTTTCGATCATACAACGTTCTTGGTTCCACGATTGCTCCGCCTAAAGATCGTTGCGCTCTTCAACCTAAGCCGCATAGGTTTAATTCTTGAGGATCCTTGAATACTTCTTTTATATTTACTGCCTTGAAGTTACTAACAATTTATTTCATGATGTAATTCTTTATTTAATAATAGTTCTGCTGTATATTCTAATTTCTTTTTATTTATTTTCATACACTGTTATATGCTTGCCTGATTCTTATATGCATATCATATGATTGTCCTCCTCTATTGCATTTATCACCCACATGTTATTTTTTGCTAATCAAAGACCTAAAGAATTGTTCTAACTAATTCAGATAATTTGGACAACCTGCTAGGTTCCCTGTAAATTAATTGCATAATAACATATCACTAAAAAATAGTCTTTTTATGTGTTTCCTGAACCAACCTAGACTAATTATTTTTTAGGGTGCTTAAAACATTACTTTGGTTATTCTTTTGAATAAACATTGACATGAATCGATATATAGTAGAGGCCAGCAATGGGCGAATGTGGTTCATTATGACCGTGTTCGTACCCTCACCCCCGAACTCAATTTTTGGTTCATTTTGACCATCTATGGAGTCTAGACGGGTAAATCTACATTGGATAAAGTCCCTAAGCTGTCTTTACGGTTTCCCATATCCAATTAGGTTTATGATTCTTCCTAAAATGAATTGTTGGTGATTTCAAAACAATTTTCAATAAAACCTTTACAATGGGGTAGTCAAATCAAATCCGCGCTCACACCGCGTAGGCGAAATAAAAACACGCCTACAATTTGGCGACTTCACTGGGGAGGATATTTTTTTTAAAATTAATTAATTTTATAAAATGAGTGGGTGAAACTCGAAAAAAAAGATTCATACTCTTTTTATGCTTTAGAATGACATTACAGTTATGCATATGCATGGCTATTGTTTAGCCACCATAAGGACAATCTAACTTGCCTCATTAGCGCATGTTCTATGTGTGAGGTCACCTCTGGGGGGTTTGCGCTTTGTCCTTCCAAAAAGCTTCCTGAGCGATAATATTGGATCTTAGTTATAAGCAAACCTACCCAACCACGGCATTGTTCTCTTGTTCCGGACTTGATAACTGGAGTGCGTCTTACACGTGGACACCTTTTTAAGCAAAGGTACGAAGCGTGGGATCAATCCCTTAGTCATGGACCTTTTTGCAATTTTTGCTTGTTATTATCTTGCCAAATTGTCATTATTATGCGTCGTTCCTATAATCGTGTCTAACAAACAATAGAAAATTCGTCAATCGGCCAATATGTCGCCTAAATCCCCGAAATAGTGCGCCAAACGCATTAAGTTGCGCTTGGCGCACCACTCCCGCACAAGACACACGGCTGTACGCCGCGCGCAACAATGTTGTACGGCACGCAGTCTGTGCATCGCACGCTTTTCGTCAATTTATTCGTCGTAATGGTCGATCCTATGTTCAGTCGTATGTTTATGCATCGCATTCGCGTAAAGCATGGTCTAATCAAAGGTCTCACCTTATTCAAAAAAAAATTAGACTTTTCATGCAAGGTCAAGTCTGTCCTAAAAAGAATGTGCATCTAGAAAAGAGGTCATGGTAGAGTTAGAATTGTCATGCATGTCTACCTTCTCCCTGCTATTCCTTCTACCTAATATTCCTTATCATTCCTACCTTACCATATTCAACAATTTCAAAAACTTATATTTTTTTTAAAAAACAATCCTACACCCATGTCTATTCTACCTTTTTCAAAAAGTATTTATTAATCATTATCATACACGACATTCACAAAAACATCTTCAAAATTAATCCATCATCTTTTTCCTAATAAAAATAAAACCAAGGTTTTCCTTTCAAAAATGAATTTCAAAAATTCTAAGCCCATTCCAAATACCTTCAATCCAATCCAATCAACCAAATCCAATTCACTTGCATTCATTCTAGGCCCATATGCATTAGAGTCCATTTTGCCTTCATATTAGGTCCATCTAAATTTGAGTCCATGCATTCATATTAGGCCAGCTAGCATTAGAGTCCATCTTAGGCCCATATAAGTCTAGTTCGTGTCAAATCTAGGCCCATTTGCATCTTTATGTGAACCCTAGTCTATGTCAAGCCCAATCTAAGTCTAATCCCAGTCTATTCCATTCTCAGTCCAATCCAAGTCTAACTTCTTAGTCCAAAATTAAGACCATAACGGCACCCTTTGACCTAGCGAAGCTAGTCATCCTTAAGACCATAACGGCACCCATTGACCTAGCGAAGCTAGTCACCCTTTAAGACCATAACGACACCCTTTGACCTAGCGAAGCTAGTCACTCTTTAAGACCATAACGGCAACTTTTGACCTAGCGAAGCTAGTCATCCTTAATGTAACACCCCATAATTTCAAAGCGGAAAAAGAAAGAAATAATAATAGTATTATAGGACGATGGCGGAAACATCGTCTTCTTGGAATGCCACTTCTAATACAAAGGTATTTAAATAACTATGTTAGGAGACCAAATTAAATAAATAATATCAATAAATAACTAATTCAGAGTATTCCAAATGAGAAAAAGTCTAACTAGCAGTCTAGGCCTAAAACAACTATAATTTCATTCTCGCATCTCAACCCGAGCCCAAAACCAAAGAAGATTCCCATCAACAAAACCTGCAACATATACAACAAACATCCACAATCAGTGGGGAGTAACTAGCCGTTCTCCCAGAACAAAAGAAATCAAAGTCCATCCCAGACATAGGTTAGTGAGAAAGCAAAGAATAAAGTCAAGTCAACTACAATATGCATCCACTTCCATATAACTCACAAATAACGCAAATGAATAATAAATAGCAAGTGAATTGGATAAAAATAAATAAATCATCTCAAGAGTACTTTTATAAAAATAAAAGTATAGGTAAAACAAGTGATTGAGTCAGAAACCGAACGCTAGTGAATCGCAGTTTACTTCCTAAGGTTTGTCAGATCGCAATCTCCAGGTCAATCTATGGGCTTACGTTCCCCACTGCCTGTGTCTAAGAATGGCCAAACTCCCGATGCAGGGTAGAAAACGCAGAACTCCCTGACCTCTCGGACGACAACAATTAACCCAGGTGTACCCCTAGTTCGCAAACCAGGTGGTTGGCATGTTTTTCACCGGGGATTACATCTATCCCACCGGATGTTCTTATCTCAAAAATAAAATCATAATTCATAAATATCATCAAAGTATCATTCAGCTCAAAAATATTCGTCAAAAGGGATGCCACCCGGCCTTATACCCATAATTCATTAAAAACAACTCTTCATAATTCCTCAAAATAATAACTTACAAACTTACAACAAATATCTCCAACAATAAACACCTTGAACATCTCTAAGCATCAACAATGATATTAAGCTAGTTTTTACAGCACTAACAGTTCAATCAAAAATGCATCACCAATTAACTCCAAGGCTTATTAAATAAATGAATAGTGTACAATTAATCATTTTTTACGTAAATCAAACATAAACATAATGATACCCAATAATACTTACATAAACCTACTAAACACCAGCATCCAAGAACATAAAAGATCACAAATTATTTCTGATTAAAAAGCTCTTAAATAATTTAAAAGAATATCCTCAAATTCACAACAAAAACCCAATAATAATTATTAAACTAATAAGCATGATCAGTAAAATAACACAAAAATTATCTTACGAACATTATAGCCCCACTGACATGGTACAAACTCACAGAATACATAATATGCAAAGAAATGAATTTTTCGGCCTTCAGAAATAATTTTCACGATTTATATACTGCCATACACGAAAATGTAAAAACAGATAAACCAATTAAATAAACTTGTAAACAGTAGACAAAAATTATTCCAAAGCATGAAATACATATAAAACATATAACATGTGTTTTGTCCTCTTGTCCAACAAGTAAGCTGTGAGTTAGCTTCCTTGTCGAGCAAGTAAATTAGTATGGTGAGTGTTCTTCAGATGGAGACTTGTGCAACGATGTCTGAATCCTCTTAGTCCTTGGTTTTTGCTCTGCTCCCAAACCTGCACAAAGGGACCCACCCTGGAGGTTTGGGTGGTGGTTCCCCCCCCCCCTCCAATGCTTAAGTCTGTTTTCAGGAGTAGTGAGAGAAAGTAGAGATAGAGAGAGAAAGTGAGAGAGAATTTTTTCAGAATAACTTTGCACTATTTGCATTGAATCTGTTTTTCTCCTGATTTCAGGGGTATTTATAGTGATAGCAAGTTGACAGCTAACCTTAAAAACTGACCTACCATAGCAGAATCTGATTGGCTGAGAAATCAGATTATGACACGTGGCTGACCATGACTGGTGGATGTCTATTAACCACTCTCCTTCCGCCATTTGGCCTTCTTTGGGCTCGATTGTTGGGCCGGAATTTAAACCTTTTACCTCATCTGAGTGTAGCCCAGAGATTCAAGGCTTTTCTCTTTTTTAACTAAGGTGACACGTGGACGGCTCTGATGAGCCCAAGTGCCTTAGAAAAGAGCCGTCGATGTTAGACTACAACATTTGCCCCTAAAAGGGCTTTTACTGTTGGTCCATCTGACGGTTAAGGCCCTTTTACCCTCAAGGTAGTTTGATTTGAAATGAAGTGACGCGCCTTCTTCCTTGTTCTACCGGTCATATTTGATCGTTGTATTCTCTTTTCGGTCATTCTTGACCGGCTCCGCAGGTTTCTTATCCCTCTATAAATAACCTTGGTGTGAAAACATTCAATCATTTAACACCTCGATCAAATTTTCCTAGAGAGAGAAGCTCTGCAAATTTTCTAGAGAGAGAGATCGTCCAGCTTCAGCACTCTTCGACGAATCGCCCAGACGTTCTTAGCAGGTATCGTTTCTTTGATCTTTTCATTCTTCTTTATTCTTTATTTTTTCTTAGAAAATCAATAAAATGGAATCATCTTCGTCAAATAATCCTAGCCGACCAAGAGCTTGTCTTGACCCTGGAACCGATACTTCTTCTTCGGCACATTCTAGAGTTGGGCCTCTTCTAGCCGAGTACATATATTTTCATTGTTTTGGCGGAGAAAGTCAGACGACCCAGTCTTTACCTGTGCAGGGTAATCTTGCGCGCGTCAAGCAAACGGCCCGTCTAAGACGAAAAGCAATAATCCCATCAAATAGCTCAGATATGGAGGAATCCACTGGACGGGTGCCAGATGAGGCAAGAGAGGTCCAAAGTGCTCCATCTTTGGACAGGTCTCTGTTAAACATGATGCGAGAAAACTCCGAAATAAAAGCGAGACCCGGTACTTCAGCGGGGACGCCGATACGGCGGAGATCGGCGAAGGTAATAATGGTAGCAATCCTGAGGCGGCCGAAGAATCAGACGAGGCGTCTACTACCTCGTCGGAGATTAGAAGACGTTTAGGTCCCCTTTCTGATCCTGGCTTCATTTTAGTTAACCGTAAGTGGTTAGAGAAACTAGGACCAGACCCTAATTACTTGTCGTCTTTCATGCCCATGCCGGGCTTCTCCTTTGTCATTCCTAATAGCGACGCGACGATCCTGAGTGCTCCCAGGAACCATTTCGCCGTCTATAAACTGGCCTTAGATGCGGGATTGAGGTTTCCTCTCCATGACTTCGTAGAACAAGTGTTGCAGCACTACCACATCGGCCATAACCAGCTGGCTCCAAACGCTTGGCACAACATCCTGACATTTATTGCCGTCTGTGAGCTATGCGGCCTAGCCTTTTCCCTTCAAGCCTTTACCCCTATCCATTATGCGGCTAAGGTACCTGGGGCCGTGGACGGAGCATGGCTCAGCATCTGCAACCGTCCAGGCTTCATGACGGCTTGGGGAAAATCGTCGAAGTTGCACGAGTGGAAGGCCGATTTTATCTTTTTACGGGCGTCCAGCGACTATGTCACAGAGAGCTACAGATATTATAATAGATCCGTCACAAATACTGGGCGGAAGTAGTCTTGGCTGGATTTGGAGGACAACTTTGACGAGGAGGTGGTGGAGTACTTCAGAGTGAAGGAGTACTCCAGGCCCGGCCAAAAATCCTTTAAGGGGCCATCTAACTGGATACCCTTTATGGAAATGTTTTACCAAGACGACTTCTTGGTTGCTGCCGGCTTGCGATTGGCCGATGATAGAGGTATATATTTGAAATCACCCAAGTAAAACTCTTCGTCTATGATTCATTTGACGAACACATTTTTGTTCTTTGCAGACTCGGCCAGACAACGCCTCAAAGCATCTTGGAAGGGGGAAATCAGTATGTCCCAATTTACCGACAACCTGTGGAAGGAGTATGCAAAGAGCAGTGCCGAGAAGAGGGCAGAAACATTGGTATATAATTTTTTATTTTTTTTTAATTTTTTTTGCCGAGAACCATATGAGCTCGTCCGGAATTGACATCTAGATTTTAGACGAGGATCACCCAAAAGAGGAGAACGTCCAGACTTGGGACGGTCAACTCCCTTGGGGCCATGCTCGTCCAAGAATTGGTGCAAAGCTCATGGACGAGGGTCACCCAAAGAAGGAGATCGTCCAGGCTTGGACGGTCACCTCCTTGGAGCCATGCTCGTCCAAGATTTAGTGCCCAAATCTTGGACGAGGGTCACCCAATGAAGGAGATCGTCCAGGCTTGGACGGTCACCTCCTTGGCGCCATGCTCGTCCAAGATTTGGTGCCCAAATCTTGGACGAGGGTCACCCAAAGAAGGAGATCGTCCAGCCTTGGACGGTCACCTTCCTGAGGTAATGCTCGTCCAAAAATTGGGGTCCAATTCTCGGACGAGGGTCACCCAAAGAAGGAGATCGTCCAGCCTTGGACGGTCACCTTCCTGAGGCAATGCTCGTCCAAAAATTGGGGTCCAATTCTCGGACGAGGGTCACCCAAAGAAGGAGAACGTCCAGACTCGGACGATCACCTTCTTGGGGCCATACTCGTCTGGATTTTTGCATCCAATTGTTGGACGAGGGTCAACCATAGAAGGACGTCCATTCTTGGACGGTCACCTTCTTGGAGCCATACTCGTCTGGATTTTTGCATCCAATTATTGGACGAGGGTCACCCATAGAAGGATGTCCATACTTGGACGGTCACCTTCTTGGGGCCATACTCGTCTGGATTTTTTGCAATAGTAGTTGTTTTTGTTATTTGGACGATCGAACTGATGCCTTCACTTTTTGCAGAAACATGCTCCTACAAATAAACTTCCACATGGGAAGTCGTCCTCGTCCAAAAAGAGACCAACTACTGCAGCTGACCAGCCTTCAGCAAAGAAGCCTAAGGGCTTTACAAGGAAGAAAGTGGATAAGGCGGCTCCTCGCTGTCGAGAGTGGAGAGAAAAGCATGCCTCCCTCACGGCCCAAAGCTCTTAAAAGAGAGCCTTCGACTGTTGGCACCGCCGAAGAAGAGGGCAAGGATGCATATGCCGCTGTTCCGCTCAAGCATTTTGCCGGCCGACTCCGCCGAGGTCAACTCGTAGTCCGCCTTGGCTTTGGTTGCACCGGATTACGGGGTTCTTCTGAGAACTATCCAGGGTTCGGCGGCTCGGTGGCTAAGGCGGTGCCACGGATGCCTTTGGGTCATTAGGACGGCATCGCTTTCGTCTGGTGAGTCGTATTACCCCAACATAGTTAGGACGGTGCCGGTCGGTGGACGGTCCATGAGTCCGTCCAATAGACAAGCCATCGTCTTTCCTATCAAGATAACTGACTCTCCCCCTCTTTCAGATAAGGACAAAGGCCCTGCTATTCCCCCAACTCCTCCCCTCGCTGATTCGGACGAGGAGTCTTCTCTTGCTTTCGCCAAAATGTCAAGGCTGGAAAAAGAGCGACTTAAGCAGGAGCTCTTCAAGTGTTACCCTGAATCCTACATTAAAGGATTAAGGGGAGCGTCTGCCGGACATGTTGGTTACATGTCTCAGCTTGCTGCCGAGGTATTTTTTTTTTTTTATACTTGTTCAAATTTTGACTCTTTAACCCGTCTAATAACTTGATTTGTTTTCATTGTTCCAGCTTCTGGCTCGCAGCATGCTAACTGAAGAATGGGCGAAGGAGCTGAGAAAAGAGAATAAACAGCTCGTCCATATGGCGACTACGGCAGGCGACAAGGCCATCCATGATATTGAGATGGCTAATACACTCCATCGTCAATCCCTGGAGGCTTTGGAGAAAAGATCAGCTCATCTGGAGTCAGAAAACAAGAATTATCTTGTTACTATTAATGACATGTTCAAGGAACAAGACCGTCTGAAGATGGTAATTGATGCTGTCTCCACTGAACTAAGAGATGAAAGAAATGCCGCCCTTCTCGTCGCCGCGCAGCTAAGGAATGAGAATAGTCTTCTGAGGGCGAGAACTGCCCGTCTAGAGAGCCAGGCAGCCAAGGCCTTCGATGACGCCAAGGAAGGGTTGGCACAAGTCATCAAACCGTCTAAAGGCTGGGCCGTCAAGGCCTTCGAGATGCTGGCTGAATCTGATGAGGTTCCCAGCTTTGTGCGTCGTCTCGAGTACCAACAGAGTGTCCATCGGGCTATGGTTTGTGCCGAGGAACCTCCGGAATTCTTAGAGTCTGGACGACGAGGCTGCAGCCGATGGTGAGGGGCCGAAGACGAAGGCGAGGATGAGAAGCCTGAGGACAACCAAGAAACACGCGCTGGAGATGAAGCCTAGCTTTAGGTTTATTTTTTTAAGTTTCTTGGCTTGTTTGCCGTTGTAGTCTTAGCTCTTCAGTAGCCTTAAGTTGTAAAGTTTTGCTGTTGATATATATGAAGAACTTTTTGCCAATTGCCGGTCTTCTTTCTATTTAATTTTTTTTTTTACAATTGCAATTTGGCTAAGTGTAACTTTAACTTCGTCATGATCGTTGAACATCCCGCTCGATTCTTAACCTTTAAAACTTGTCTCCCAAATACCAAAAGGGACTCGTTCGAGACTGTTTGCAAAGTGCCCATACGAGAAGATTGTCCCCCTTGCCCTTGGACGATTATTTGTTATTTTATGAAATATCCAAGTACAAGAATTGACTCGTCTTGAACTTCTTGGACTATCATTCTTGGCATTGGACGATTTCCAATCTTTATTAAGTGTCCAAGCATTTTGCTTGATTTTCCCTAGATTGTTGGACGGCCCGCTTTTTTCGGACGAGTCTCGCCCAATGAGAGGTTGCGGCCAAGACCCTGTTTGACTCAAGCTACCAACTTTTTTGGACGAGGGTCACCTTCTTTGGACCATACTCGTCCAAAAATTAGCGTTGATTTTTGTACGATGGTCATCCACAGCGGGACGTCCATTCTCGGACGGTCACCTTCTTTGGGCCGTACTCGCCTGGGATGGTTTCAAACAATCAGAAAGGCATCTATAGCCTAGGTATTAGTTTTTTGGACGACGTTGTTTTTACATGGCTCGTCCTTTTGGCTTCTATCATCCCCCCTTTATTGGGCTTAGCTCAACCGTGCGTGGAGGGAGAGCCAAAGTCCAAGAAGGAGAGCAGCCAGCCGTGGCTGAGCCTGCTGAAGTTGATGGACGAGCGTGAGATACCTGTTCAAAGCGTGTTTTAGCCGGTTTCCTTGAGGGGGCAACACTCGTCATTAAGTAGCGATCCCTTACTAGGGTCTGGACTACTTAGCTGTCCGTGATTTTGAAAGTAAGTATCCTTTACTAAGGTCTTATTTCAGGCCAGCTTTCTCTCAGAGACTTTGACGTTACTCTTACTAGAGTTTTTGACAATTTGACGGCCATATATGCCTTATATTTTTGGCCGGTCTCTTTGAGGGAGTGATGTTCGGCGTAAATGCGAGTAATTTTGACGTTCTGCTTTTGTTTGTATTTTGTCCAAGTTATTGTCACTTTTTTAGACGAGTAACTGATTTAATGCCCCAAAGTGAATTAACTTGGTGAGAATATACAAAGAGATAAGAAAGTAAGAATTGTATTATATGGATTTTGCTTGGCTGAATGCCAAGATACATGTATACAATTCTTTTCTTACTAACATGTGCTGTGGCACTTTGGAGTAACTACAAATTACCCTACAGGTATCTGACGAAGATCTGAGTTAGACGTGGTACTTCTTTAAGTTGTCCGAATTCCAAGTACGCTGAATAGGTCGTCCATCTAGATCTTGTAGACGAAAAGTCCCACTGCGTACCTCCTGGACAATCAGATAAGGGCCTTCCCAGTTGGTGTTAGCTTCCCCAACTCTTTAGCGCGTCCAACCGCTTCCATCTTTCTTACGACGAGATCCCCCACCTTGAGTGGTCGTCTAACAACTCTTTTGTTAAACTCCCGAGCCATTCGCAGTTTGTACAATTGCATTCTTAGCAAGGCATTGCCCCTGACTTCTGGGACTTGGTCCAAAGCCGTGCGCAATGCGGCCCAATTGGCATCTTCTGTGTATAACATGACTCGTAGGGTGGGCTCTTCAACCTCAATGGGCAAGACGGCTTCAGTGCCATAGACTAACATGAAAGGCGTCTCGTCTGTGGAATTCTTAGCGGTTGTTCTAACGGACCATAACACCAATTGCAGTTCTTCAACCCATTGTCCTCTGGCGTTATCCAGCTTCTTCTTGATTCCATTTGATAGAATCTTGTTGAAGGACTCAACTTGCCCCTTGGCTTGTGGGTGGGCGACTGCCGCAAAGTGAGCTTTGATTTCTCTTTCTGACAGCCACTCTTTCAGCTTAGGCGTTTCGAACTGTGGACCATTATCAAAGACGATTGACTGAGGCATGCCAAATCGAGTTATAATGTTTTTCCAGATGAAGCCCTTGACGTCGTTCGTTGTTATTCCTCTCATGGCCTCTGCCTCTATCCATTTAGTGAAGTAGTCAACTGCCACTATCACAAACTTCTTTTGCCCAGCGGCCACAGGGAAAGGTCCTAGGATATCCATGCCCCATTTGGCAAAAGGCAGAGGGAACAAGATGGGGGTTAAGAAGCTGGACGGCTTCTGATGCACATTTCCATGCTTCTGACAACTGTCACACTTCTTTGCATAGACTAAAGCATCCTCCTTTAAGGTCGGCCAGTAGTATCCCGTCCTTAAAGCCTTTTCCCCTAAAGCTCTTCCCCCAATGTGAGAAGCACAAGCTCCTTCATGGAGTTCTTTCGAGACCTCCGGACCATCTTCTCGGTGACGCACTTGAGCAGGGGCCGGTTGAATGACTTCTTGTAAAGTGTCTCGTCCCATAATTCAAACCACTTGTCTCTAGCCTTTACATACTTAGCCTCTACAGGATCTGAAGGCAATCGTCCCGTCTTCTTATATTCTATGATCGGCTCCATCCAGACAGTCCCTCGCCTGAGAAACATAATATGTTCTTGGTCGATGCTCTTTTTGGGTTTGACTTCCCAAAAAACTGTTCTTGGCACATCACCTTCAGCCGAGCTGGCTAATTTTGAGAGAGCATCGGCTTGATGATTTTCTGACCTTGGTACTTGGTCGAGGACAAATGGTTTTAATGGCTCTATCTCATCTTTGATCAGTCGCATGTATTTGCTCATTGATGCTTCTTTGCATTCAAAATCTCCATTAACCTGACTGACAACTAAGAGGGAGTCCGATTTGGCCTCGATCTCAACAGCTCCAGTCGCCTTGCACATTTTGATTCCAGCTAAGAGTGCTTCATATTCAGCTTCATTATTGGACGCTCTGAACTGGAATCTCAATGCATATTCAAACTTATCTCCTTCAGGAGATTGACAAATGATTCATGTCCCACATCCATTGATTGTGGACGATCCATCAACCATGAGCGTTCAATGCTTCCTTCCTCTAGCTGGATCAGATATTGGTTCTGTGGTTGGCCGAGTAAGCTCAACTATAAAATCTGCCAAGGCTTGCCCTTTAATGGCTTTTGATATGTCAAACATGTTAAGCTCAACCGCCCATTTTAGCATTCGTCCAGTAGCTTCCATCTTCTGTAGAACTTGCTTCAAGGGCTGGTCAGTGTAGACAATTATACTGTGCGCCAAGAAATATGGCCTCAACTTTCTGCTGGCCATGACTAGGGCCAATCCAAACTTCTCGACTAGAGTATACCTGTTTTCCGCATCTTTGAGCACGTGACTCACAAAGTATATGGGAACTTGGACGGACTCTCGTTCAGCCAACAGGACGGCACTCACAGCTTGAGTGGATACAGCCAAGTATACAAACAACTTTTCCCCATCGGTGGGACAGACCAACCTAGGCAGCTGCTGAAGATGATCTTTGACAAGTTGAAGGGCTTGCTCCGCCTCTGCTGTCCATTCGAACTTGGCTTTTTTCTTGATCGTGGCAAAGAAGTGATGGCACTTGTCGCCTGACTTAGACAAAAATCGTCCAAGGGCGCCCAAGCAACCCATCGCCCGCCGTACCTCTTTTACCTTCGAAGGAGACTTCATGTCTAAAATAGCTTGAATCTTTTTCGGGGTTGGCTTCTATTCCCCTCTGATCCACCAAGAAGCCTAAAAACTTCCCCGACAAAACCCCAAAGACACATTTGCTGGGATTCAGCCTCAACTTGTATTTCCTGAGAGTTTCAAAAGTTTCTCTCAAATCACCAACATGACTTTCTTCTTGACGGCTCTTGACTATCATATCGTCAATATATGCCTCCATATTTCGTCCCAACTACGGCTGAAAAACGTTATTGATCAATCTTTGGAAAGTGGCCGGGGCATTGCGCTGGCCGAATGACATCCTCACCCAGCCATACAACCCTTTTTCAGTAATGAAGGACGTTTTGTCCTGATCCTCTGGCCACATTGGGATTTGATGAAAACCTGAATAAGCGTCCATGAAGCTCAGCAAAGCATGGCCAGCTGTGGTGTCTACCAGACGATCCAACTTAGGCAAAGGGAAACTGTCCTTAGGACAAGCCTTGTTGAGGTCAGTGTAGTCCACACACATTCTCCATGTGCCATTGGGCTTTGGCACCATAACTACATTTGCTATCCAGTCAGGATAATAGGTTTCTTTGATGAACTTGGATTCCAACAACTTCTGAACTTCTTGGTCGACCGCCTGGTTTCTAGCCGGTCCCAAATGCCTCTTCTTCTGACGAACCGGTTTCAAATTTGGATCAACATTCAACCGGTGAACGGCTACTTCCGGATCAATTCCAGGCATTTCCTCAACGCAATAGGCAAACACATCTTGAAACTCTTTCAGCAAGTGGACTAGATGACCCTTCAAACCACGACTGAGTGAAGATCCGATTTTAAGGGTTCTTTCTGGACGAGCTTCATCCAGACGTACCTCTTCAGGGGCTTCTACTGGCTCTGGATGTTCTACTGCTAGTCCCATGATGGCCATGACCTCTTCAGACGAGGAGGGTTCTTCCTTGATGACTTTATATTTCCTCTTCTTGCTGGGGAGGTGCTCAGACGCTTTCCTTGAGGGAGCAAGAGGCGTCTGAGGGCTCTCAATGGTCGGCTTTAACGAGGCGACTTGGTCTTTGATAAATCTAGACGTTTTCCTCTCGTTAGCCATCCTCGTCTGATCTTTCTCTATTCCAGACGTTCTCCTTTCGCTGGCAACCTTCGTCTGATCTTTCTTTATTTCAGACGTTTTCCTTCCGCCGGCAACCTTCGTCTGGTCTTGCTTATCTGCCTTCCATGATGATGGTTTCAGAGTAGTTAGGTAACATTCCCTAGCCGCCTGCTGGTCTCCATACAAGAAGCCAATCTTGCCGTCATCACACTCATACTTCATCAACATCAGGTGAGTTACTATTACCGCTTTGACATGATTCAGAGTTGGTCGTCCAAGAATGACATTGTAGGCTGTTAAGTCTCGGACCACCAAGAACTTGATAAACAGAGTTCTTGAGGCTTCCTTCTCTCCCACTCGAACGGGCAAAGTCACAGTTCCCATGGGATGGATGACTCCTCCCCCAAACCCTATGATGGGATGGTGAACGGGAACTAAGTTCTTCTCCTCAAACTTTAGTCCGGACAGCAATCGGCACTAATGATGTCCGTCGAACTTCCGGTGTCGATCGGGATCCTTCTTACTCTCAAGTTTGCTATTTTCATTTCTACAACCAAGGGATCACCATGGGGAGTCCTCAACCTGCCCCGATCTTGCTCACTAACTACCACCCTTGGAAAGGGCTCATCCTTTGTCTGATCAGCTAATAAAACTTGGCCGAGCTCCCTAAGGTAGTTTTTGTGCCCTCTATTGGTTGGTCCCCCACAGAAGAAACCCACCTCGAGATTACGAGAACAACATCTTCGTCTGTGCTTGCACTCTCCTTCTTCTTGTTATGCCAATCATCTTTCCTTGGAAACTTCCTTCCCCCTTGATTCATATAGGAATTCATCTTTCCTTTTCGGGCTAACTCTTCCAAAGCTCTCTTGAGGTGCTTACATTCATTGGTCTCATGACCACAATCTTTGTGGAAGTGGCAATACTTGCTCTTATCTCTATTTCTATAAGGAGTTTTCATTTCAGCTGGGGCCTTCAACTCATACTGATCCTTAATCTCCATGAGGATGGAGTATTGGTCTTTGTTAAACTCAACAGGATTGGATGAGGATGGCTCGGCCTCCTTTCTCTTGTTCTTTCTAGCCGGAGTGGTGTTGGAGGTTATCGCCCAAGTCTCGGCCTTCTTGGGGTTGCTCTTTTTTGGCTGAGCAACCTCTTCAGGCTTCTTAGACTCGGGATGCTTTGCCTCAGCACATACTTCGGTGGCATGAATTAATGCTTCGGCTTCCCTCAAAGCCTCAGCAAGAGTGGAGATTTTCTTCTTAACAAGGTCAAATTTGAAACATCCTGGCCTTAGTCCCCTAATGAAAGCGTCAAAAGCCACTCCAGCATTAAGGTCTTGGATCTGAAGTGCTTCTAGGTTGAATCTCTTAACGAAGCTTCTAAGAGCCTCCTTAGGTCCTTGAATGACCTTGCCTAGGTGCATGCTCGTCTTTTGCTCTTGTTTGTTGGCAACAAAATGACTAGTGAATAAGAAGCTGAGTTCAGTAAAGTTGTTGACTGAATTGGGGGGAAGATTGTTAAACCACTTCTGCGCTACTCCTTTCAAAGTAGCTGGAAAATTCTTACACCAAGTAGCGTCGTCCACTCCTTGGACGTACATCTGATGCTTGTAAGCAGACAGGTGATCGTCTGGATCAGTAGTTCCATCGAAAGGCTCAATGGTTGGGAGTTTTACCTTTGGGAAGGGGGGCGTCTCCATAATTCTGGCCGAGAATGGAGTAGGCCAGTTGATTTGGAGAGCTCCCAGCTGTCCCTCGATGGGTATGAACTCCTTGCGATATTCTTTCATTACTGGGTTGGATGAGGTGTTGGCTGGTTTTGGACGCCTGTAGACCATGGGCTGAGCCACGGTCTTCTCCTGTCGTGGATGAACAAGAGAGTGGCTTAAACTTCGGCCTTCCCCTCTGGACGACAACCTCAAAGGAGGGTCTCTCAGGTATGGGGTAGATCCTGTAGCTGAACGTTGCAAAGCCGCAGCCCTCTTTGCCTCTAAGTAATCCCTGGCGTCGGTTTCCATTCGATGCCCACTAGGATGGACATGGTCCTGGGTCCTCACCACCAAGTTCCAGTCCATCTTTCTTCTCTGATCAGTATCTTCTGGATGCTTTCCTCTCGCTGTCCTCCTAGAGGGTTCCTGACGAACAGGTCGACTAGGACCTGGACGATCTACTTGAGAACGTCCTCTAGGACGAGGTGGATTGTTAGCAGCTGGCTCCGGGTTGTGATGGAAAAACAACATATTGCTTTTAATCTGTTCCTGGACGACCTCCGCCATCCTGGTCTGGAAATCATTCAAAACATTCTCCAGGTGGGCGGCAGTCACTGGATGATCTAGATTAACTTGGATGACCGGTTGCTGGCTTGGTCCAGGAACATTGACGATGGATGGAGGTCTATCTCTTCCTCGAGGTGGTCTTTCATGCTCCACCGTATCTTCGACATTAACTTGAAGGGTTCGATTTCTGGCAATGTTGGATGATTGACAATCAGTCATCGTTGCGTCTCCCCACAGACGGCGCCAAATGTTTTGTCCTCTTGTCCAACAAGTAAGCTGTGAGTTAGCTTCCTTGTCGAGCAAGTAAATTAGTATGTTGAGTGTTCTTCAGATGGAGACTTGTGCAACGATGTCTGACAGCTAACCTTAAAAACTGACCTACCACAGCAGCATCTGATTGGCTGAGAAATCAGATTATGACACGTGGCTGACCATGACTGGTGGATGTCTATTATCCTCTCTCCTTCAGCCATTTGGCACTGCTGGGCTCTGACTGTTGGGCCAGAATTTAAACCTTTTACCTCATCTGAGTGTAGCCCAGAGATTCAAGGCTTTTCTCTTTTTTAACTAAGGTGACACGTGGACGGCTCTGATGAGCCCAACTGCCTTAGAAAAGAGCCGTCGATGTTAGACTACAACAACATGCTTCATTAAAAATAATTTCAGCAATTATAACATTCGTTCACTATTTATTTTGCAAATAAGCCATAAACGCATAAATTACCAAATAAATCAAATAAATAGTAAAAATGAAACGAAAATTATTTTGCTGCACATAATATTCACACAGCATACATCAAGAACATTCACCTATAATTTCATCAATAATTTCATACAAAAAGTATTTTAAACAATTTCCTTGCGTAATAATCTAATACCGAAAAATTCTCTAATCTCTATCGTTCTAAGCTACTAGTTACCTGGAACGTCGGGAGGAGAGCTGAGTCTAAAGAGATAGTTAAGAGTTACGCATACAATCCAATTCCTCTTCTAACCCCAAAGCACAACGAACGATAATTGTAGCAACAAGTCACTAGGCGTTTTCTTCTTGAACGTTGAAAACTCTTATTTCGTACTGCTCTGTTCGGACCATGATTCCCGGTGATTGAAAGATCGGATTCATAATCGCTCCAGTCAAAGTGAAGATCAAGATGCTATAAACGTGCTGTTTAAATTTGAGAATGATTCAACGATTAGATCTCCGGATATGGTTAATTTCGTGAAGGTGTGACAGGGAACAAAAACCGGATGACTCGACTGATTGAAACGAAAACTGCAGTCGCTTCTTTCCCTTTCTTCAAAAACAAATTGTACCACGAGCAAGATCTTTCCGAGTAGATGGATTTTGACTACTCACACGTTCAATTCGGATAAGGAACGAAGGAGATATGATGCAAACAAAATAGGTGTGCAAAAATGGGCGAAAATCCGAGAAGAGAGAAGATTTCTTTCTCTTCCTCTCTAAGGGTTGGGCAAAAATGGGGGTTAGAATGCAGCAAAAACCTGATTAATAACCTCATTAAGCAATGGTTTAAAGGGTGATTATAAAGGTGGGTTAATGGGGAATTAAATAGGGGGTTACAAGAGATCCAAAGGTTAGCTTAATAATCACCAAAACTCTTCATCCTCCACACCATAATTGCTGATTTTCGGCCAAGCATGACACGCCACACGTGATGTACCATTTCATCATCCCAAGTCGGTCCATCAATGTTACAAAAACGTTACGCGGCAAAACCGCATCCTAAACGCCTAAATAACTAACGAAACTAATATAATCTTTAAAACAATTAACTAACAACTTAAAATAAATAAATATAAATATATCACAACATATAAAAATATATACACATTTTCACAACATGTTCCAAAATAATCTAAATAATAAATTATTTATTTTTACGAAAAATATCATTTTAATGTAAACAAACACCAAAAATAAAGGGTGAAAATTACGGGGTGTTACACTTAAGACCATAACGACACCTTTTGACATAGCGAAGCTAGTCATCCTTAAGACGATAACGGCACCCCCTGACCTAGCGAAGCTAGTCATCCTTAAGACCATAACGGCACCCTTTGACCTAGCGAAGCTAGTCATCCTTAAGACCATAACGACATCCTTTGACCTAGCGAAGCTAGTCATACCTTAAGACCATAACGACACCCTTTGATTTTTGACATAACGAAGCTAGTCATCCTTAAGACCCTAACGGCACCCCCTGACCTAGCGAAGCTAGTCATCCTTAAGAACATAACGGCACCCTTTGACCTAGCGAAGCTAGTCATCCTTAAGACCATAACGACACCCTTTGACCTAGCAAAGCTATTCATCCTTAAGACCATAACGGTTTCCTTTGACCTAGCGAAGCTAGTCATACCTTAAGACCATAACAATACCCATTGACCTAGTGAAGCTAGTCATCCACTATGACCATAATGGCACCCTTTGACATAGCGAAGCTAGTCATCCTTAAGACCATAACGGCACCTCCTGACCTAGCGAAGCTAGTCATCCTTATGACCATAACGACACCCTTTGACCTAGCGAAGCTAGTCATCCTTAAGACCATAATGGCACCCTTTGACCTAGTGAAGCTATTCATCCTTAAGACCATAACGGCATCCTTTGACCTAGCGAAGCTAGTCATACCTTAAGACCATAACGACACCCATTGACCTAGCGAAGCTAGTCATCCCTTAAGACCATAATGGCACCCCATAGATCTAGCGAAGCTAGTTACCCCTAAGACCATAAAGGCACCCGCCGAGTTTAGCGAACCTATTCCTACTTTACATCTATAGCAACCCCAAATCATTAAGTCTGGCGAAGCCAATTCCTCCCTAATTCTAGCGAAGCTAGCATAGGCAATGCTTTTGAGTCTAGTCTATTTGCAAAGTCTAGTCTAATCTGCTTGCATAGTCCAGTCCAGTCCAGTCCATATGCATATAGTTAGGCCCGTGTCGCCATCATAACCATAATAATAGCCATTTCTACTCATTTCCCATTTCCATTTCCAATTTTATTTTCATTTCTCATCTCTCATCTCCATTTCCATTTTACACCCTCATTTCCATTTCTCATTTCCAAAACATCATTTCTTAAAATTTACGATGTCCATTCGATTTCTGTTCAGGACTGGTCGTGAGATTATAACTTGGGAAAGCCCGACAGAGAGGATACAAGGTCAGCCTACTCCTAGACTCGTCAAACGCGTCCTCACCTTTACAGACGAATCCTCCGACTCTTCGAATCATCATACGAAATGGGGGACGCTAATGAACAACTCAATGTCATTATGGCCTAACTTCAATAGATGAACTCTCGTCTTACGGAACAAGACAAAGAGATTAAGGCACCGAGAGAAAAACTAAGCGAGGAAGAAGAGCGAGGTTGACACTCCACCACCACCACCACCTCCTATTAAGACCGAGACGGGCGAGGTTTGAGAAACTCGAGCAATTGATCCTGTCAATTTTTGCGCTCGAGGGTCAGGCTTATGGCCATACATTATTGATCCTGAACTAAGGGAAAAACTCCCTAAAAAGATAACATTGGGTGACCTCCCCAAATTCAAGGGGGTCGAAGACCCAGATGATCACTTGGGAGCTTTCTCCATCTCTATGGCTCTCAAAGGCATGAGCAAGGACATGTTTGCTTATGTCTTTCCCTTGACCTTGGATGTTCAACTATCCAAGTGGTTCATGTCACTGAATAAGACCAAGCTGAATGATTGGGACTATATCAGGGAAGAGTTCAACAAACAATACATATACAATACTCAGCTTCCCATTGGCCTTCGTGAGTTGGAGTTAACCAAACAGAACTCCAACGAAGATTTCTTCACCTTCCTTAACAAATGGAGGGAAAAAGCTGCATAAATGATTAACAGGCCATCTCAAGAGGATCAAGTCCGACTAGTGATCCGTAACATGCAGCCTAAGTATGGGGATCATATCAAGTTCCAACCCATAAAGTCTTTCACGAAACTCTATAAGGTAGGCCTGCTGATTGAAGAAGAGGTACAAGCCAACAAGAACAAGGGTTCCAACAACAACAACTCTTTCAAGAAGAGTAATATCAACCCTTCTACCTCTAAAAACAACGACACCAATTCCCTAACTACTGAAAAGAGAGGCTATCAAGGGCCTCAAAGAACATTCACTCCTTTGGGCATCACTCTAGAAGAAACCTTCACTAGGCTTCATGCAAAAGGAGCACTTCAGCCTCTTAGCCCTACTCCGAACCTTGCTCCTGAGAAAAGATCCTATAAATGGAATCCCAATGCCTACTGCAAGTATCATGAAGGAAATGGGCATATGACATCACACTGCTGGACTTTGAAGCATGCTCTACATGATATGGTTGAAGACTGTAGATTGCTAATTTCGCCTGCATCAAAAGTCAGCAATAGTGGCAACCCCTTGAGCAGTGCCTAAATAATGCCGGGGCATGGTCATGTAACGCTAGTTTTCTAGATTGAGTCGGAGAGTCCCTCCCCTAGCTCCTTCATTTTCCTTCCTGTCGAGTCTATGTCATTTAGGATTTTCATTAATAAGCCTTGTTTCTATTTATTTCTAATTAATAAAATAATTGCATTTTCATTTTCATTTTCATTGGCCTTCCATCATTTTATTTATGCTTCTAATTCAATGATGAAGCTTAAATCACCTAATGAACTTGACTAATAATAATAAAAAGAGAGATCTGAAATAAAAAAAAATTGTAACACCCGACCCATCGGGAGTCTAGTATATTGTCACCAATGCACATCCAGGGCCAACAACTATCCTCAATAACCAACATAAGTTCTTCCAGCGCATTTTGTTCTCGATCATGCGCACCCTGAGAAACTTCCCAGGAGGTCACCCATCCCTGGACTACTCCCAGCTAAGCACGCTTAACTGTGGAGTAACTAAGAAAATGAGCTCCCTAAAAGAAAGATGCATCTTGTTGGAATGAGTAGCCTGCTAAATCCCTTTAAAGCAATCATGAGGGGTATTACATACAACCCCCACTTGAGGACAGCAACGCCCTCGTTGTGCCTGAGGACTCCACATATTCGACATACGGTCCGTGGGTCGCCCCCAGCCTGGAAACTGATCACCGGAGACTCCAGATATTCGGTCTGACGATCTCTGGGTCGCTCCTTATGACAATGCAGCCCCAGAATCCTCCCCTACTAGGCGCCTAAGGACTCCTAATATTCGGCCTGATAGCCTTAGGGTAGCCCCAACACGCGGTCGCAGGATTGCTCTGATAGCATTTGTAACACCCGACCCATCCGGAGTCGAGTATATATTGTCACCAATGCGCATCCAGGGCCAACAACTATGCTCAATAACCAACACAAGTTCTTCCGGCGTATTTTGTCCTCACTCTCGCGCACCCTGAGAAACTTCCCAGGAGGACACCCATCCCTGGACTACTCCCAGCCAAGCACGCTTAACTGTGGAGTAATTAAGGAAATTAACTCCCTAAAAGAAAGATGCATCTTGTTGGAATGAGTAGCCTGCTAAATCCCTTTAAAGCAATCATGAGGGTATTACAAAAATAATAATAAAAAAGGACATACTTTGGATTATGAGTTATTCTCTCTTCCTCCATCACCTTCCACCATCCATAAACCATCCTCATCCATGCAACCAAAAATAAAAAAAAAAATCCTTAAACCATCATCCTTCATGATCCTTATAACCTTTCAAAATCAAAGATCCACATATATCCTGCAAACCTTCCAATACCCTAAACCAAAAACTTGTGTGCAAGCCTTACTACATAAAAAGTCAATGACAGGCAAAAATAAAAAAGTGAAAAAAAATCAAAGTGCGAAAAAAGCAAAAGCAAAAGAAAACGCATAGGACAAAAAGAAAAAAGTACAAAAAGAAAAAGCCAAAGGCAAAAAAAAAAAGTCAAGCTAGGGGGCTTGCACACAAGTTCAACCCCTCATTTCAAATCCCTTAGGTCCATCAAAACAATAACCCATATAATCTAAATCCATGATCCTTACCTTATTCCAAACCAATTGAACTTTCATCAAAGCTTCAAGCCTTAAACCTTTCAACCTTTCATCAACCCTAACTCCTTATTCAAGGTATGTCTAAGCCCGCTAGGTTGAAAACCCGAAAGGGCGGCCTAATAAAAAATTAGGGCACAAAAAAAATATATAAAAACAATCGATCGAGAACTACAACTGGTCTGATTCCGCAAGGATACGTAGGAATCCTCATCTCGAGGTTCGACCCCTTCACTAAAATAAAATTAGTCATAGTCTAATGATTTGATTTTCTAGAATTTAGGAGCATAATCTCTTTCTAGATCCCGACCAAGACTCGAGTCTGAACCTAGCCTTGTTAAATCTTGCATTATTTGCATCTTTATGTGCATTACTGCGTGAGTTTTGACCTATCTGCTAACATCTTCTTCTACATGTAATCAAATTTCTTGTAGTTATTGTCCTGCCTACTAACTTTGTTTTGTAGAGATCGGCGTATATAGATCAGTTCAGAACTGCAGAGCGTTTAGAATCGTTCTCCGTCCCGACACCGTATACTTTGACTATCGGTTTCCTGAACCTCAGTCAAAGTAGGGGCTTATGTAGACACATAATCGTGTCTCCCATTTAAGGGTCCAACGATGAAACATACCGCGGTATTAGTTGGTGCGACCCAACGGAATAGCAATCCAAAGAACCAATCCAAAATTGTGTTTTGAAATGATATTCTAAAGCCTAATTAATTATTCATAATGATTAATTGTATTTTAAGCCCATAAAATATTTTGAGTCCATTTAAAGTGTTTTAAGAGCCCAATTAAATATTTATTATTTTAATAAATATTTTTATTATCTTTGATAAATATTTTAAATACAAATCAGATTTTTATTCCGTGAAATTCAATCTCCGGCTTTTCGGGATAGAAAATTATATTCAAAAGACATGTATAATAAAAAATTAAAATATGCTGAAATACGAGCCGGACGCGGCGGCCGCGCTTAGCGCGCCACGTGCGTCCAACACATTGGCCAGAACGCATCAGGCGAGCCAATAAGCGCTTGACACATGGACTTGTGACTCACACAGAGTCCTGCGCCTGGCACAGACCCTGTGTGAGACGCAAGTTTCTTTTTATCTTTTTAAATGCGCGTGTACACGTGTACAAGTTTGATTGGGCTGGCCGCGTCAGGCACACCAATGTGCGCCTGACGCGTGGACGTGCGCTTGACACGTAGGCCTGCGCCAGGCGCACGCTCCTTTTTCCTATAAATATACTTCCGAATATTTAGGAATCCTATTACGAACCTCCAAACACTTAAACACTTTCAATACATCAAATCAATTTCCAGTTTCTAATCATACTACGCTCTTGGTTCCACAATTGCTCCGCCTAAAGATCGTTGCGCTCTTCAACCTAAGCCGCATAGGTATAATTCCAGAGGATCCTTGAATAATTATATTATATTTACTGTCTTGAAGTTACTAAAAATTTATTTCATGATGTAGATCTTTATTTGATAATCGTTCTACTGTATATTTTAATCTTTCCTTCTTTTTTATTTTATTTTCATACACTGTTATATGCTTGCCTGATTGTTATATGCATATCGTATGATTGTCCTGCTTTATTGTTTTTATCACCCACATGTTATTTTTGCTAATCAAAGACCTAAAGAATTGTTCTAACTAATTCAGATAATTTGGACAACCTGCTAGGTTCCCTGTAAATTGATTGCATAATGACATATCACTAAAAAATAGTCTTTTTATGTGTTTCCTGAACCAACCTAGACGAATTATTTTGTAGGGTGCTTAAAACATTACTTGGTTATTCTTTTGCATAAACATTGGCATGAATTGATATTTAGTAGAGGCCAACAATGGCTGAATGTGGTTCATTCTGACCGTGTTCGTACCCTCACCCCCGAATTCAATCTTTGGTTCATTTTGACCATCTATGGAGTCTAGACGGGGAAATCTACATTGGATAGAGTCCCTAAGTTGTCCCTACGGTTTCCCATATCCAATTAGGTTTATCATTCTTCCTAAAAAGAATTATTGGCTACTTCAAAATAATTTTCAATAAAACCTTTACAATGGGGTAGTCAAATCAAATCCGCGCTCACACCGCGTAGGCGAAATAAAAACACGCCTACAGTTATTTTTCTTAATTATCTTCTTAATCACATACTAACTTTCTCTTTGTTTCCTCTTATCATTTTTTAATTTTTAGAGTGATTTGGGTATGAAATCCCAATAGGTTCCCAACCTTAAATCATTTTCATATGAATTTTATACAATTTTATATCATTTTACAAAAACGTTCATGCAAATCACTAAATTCCAGAACACTGATTTTATCTTCAATTAAGAATATAAATAAAAAAGGGTCTTAAAAATGTCCGATTCAAGTGAAAATTTCCAATCTAGTCCTTCAAAGTGTCTAGAATGTTCATACAAGCATGAATTCCAAAGCCCATTCAAGAGGATGAAGATCAAGGAGCATCATGGTGAAGATCAAGATTGAAGACTTATATAGATCATAGAATTTGTACATATTGTTGTAATAATAGTTTTTTTGTAAATAGTTATTATATCACTCATTAATGAAAGATATGGAGATGTTTATGCATAATTTTTATAAATAATTCCACAATTCTTTTTAATAAAATGAGCAACCAATGTTATAAATTTTGTATGTTGTGCCCAATATATCATAGTATATGAATTAAATGACCCAATCTCAATTAAGAGGAAAAATTGCAAATCTAACTAAGTTAAATTGTATGATGATCCATCTTACATTTTAAATTTGTTCTCCATCTTCAAATTAGGGTGATTATCTCCAATAATTGGTTAATCACTAATTGGGGTGATTAACTCAAACTCTTCATTTAATCACTAATTAGGGTGGTTATCTTAAACCTTGGTTAATCACTAATTAGGGTGATTACTTTAACCTTTCCTATTTAATCAATAATTACTAATTAGGGTGATTATCTTAATACCATTTTTGATCACTAATCAAGGTGGTTATCTTTCCTTTTAAGTTTAATCACTAATTAAGGTGATTATCCTAAGCTTCGTTTTAATCGCTAATCAAGGTGAATAATTTATCCTTACATAATTAATCACTAATTAGAGTGATTATCTTAAACCTTGAATAATCGTTAATTAGGGTGATTATTTTTCTTATCATTTCAATCACTAATTAGAGTGATTATCTTAAACCTTGAATAATGACCAATTAGGAAGATTACTTCTTAACCTTCATATTTAATCATTAATCAAGGTGATTATCTTTACTCTTAAGTTTAGTCAAGTAATCGGGGTGATTATCTTAACCTCCATTTTTAATCACTAATTAGAGTGATTATCTTAGACCTTGAATAATGACCAATTAGGAAGATTACTTCTTAACGTTCATGTTTAATCACTAATAAAGGTGATTATCTTTCCTCTTAAGTTTAGTCAGTAATTAGGGTGATTATCTTAACCTCCATATTCAATCACTAATTAAGGTGATTATCTTGATCCTCCTATGTTTTAATCGCTAATTAAGGTGATTATTTAAATCTTCATATTTAATTACTAATTAAGGTGATTATCTTAATCCCATTTCAATCACTAATTGGAGTGATTACCTCATTTTCCAATAGATTTGTTTAATTCTAAAAGGTGAGTTATTCGTAATCTATTTTCCTTTCTTTTCATCCCTAATGGAATTCGCCATTTAGGGTGAGACATAAGATCGAACTACGATAGTTTTGATCCATGAGTGGATTCCAATCTCGGAATGATTGGTACGTAGTGCAAATTCAATGCTCAAATCTACCATGTACAAATGATATATTGGCCCTCTTAAAAATGATTAATGTGTATATGTGCAAATTATGTGATTTTTTTTCTTTCTTTTGAATAGCCATGATTACTTTAAAAATGGAAAATAACGCATTTAGTAGGAGCCCGTTCTATAGAACGGAACAGGAGACGAGTTCTAGATGTTCGCACCTCTTAACCTAAACCCCGAACCTTATCTCATGGCATGAGAGATCAATTTTCAAAAACCCTTATCCATATGAAGTCATCATCGTTTTAAATGATATTTCATTAAATTGATTTTAAAATGATTTATTTAATAAATATGTCCCTATTCAGATATTAATAGGGTGACGACTTCAAAGTTTTCTAAAACTCATTGTCGAATGAGAGACTTTTGTAGGATTCAGACCGTTAATTAAGACAGGTAAAAATCAGGTACCACAGGCTGGCGACTTCACTAGGGACAATACTTTCACTTGAAGTATACGAGGTTTAAATCTGAACAATGTGTTATTTTTCATATGTATATATAATTAAAAAAGTTAATCATGGCTTATGTGAAAATTACGTGTGCTTGGTAGTTTATTGATCCATACACGCGCACTCTTTTTAACCATTTTCTTATTAGGTCTGATACCTTTGTCTATTGGCAAGGGTCAAAATTTTAGAATGACAAATTAATGAATTAAGGGCGTAAAACCTGCGTTTACGAGCTATTGCGACCGCCTTTGTCAGGAGCGTCCACCCTCTATGGACACAATGGAAGTGACTCGAGGCCACTTTAACATAATCTCTCCATAAATGAATCTCCTTTTAGTAGACTTTTAGGACACAAGGATCAATGCACAAATGTCCTTTATTTATTTCAGCTATTAAAATTTTCAAAAATTCATTAGTCCGTTTTCAGTCAGTCAATATTTCAGTAATCATTACCTGTAGTTGAATTGCTGCCGAAATGATTATTGAAATATTAAGAGTATTCTTGTTTATTTATCATAAGTGTCATGTAAAAAAAATGTGTGCTCACCTATTTTTTTTTAAAAACTCACATTTACTTCATAATTCTTTTCATTCAAATTGGCTTTTCCAAAAACAAAATTGATTTTTAACAGAAAAAAATATCCTATTTTTGAAAATATAATCCAAAAACAAAGAAAAATGAAAAATGAAAGGAAAAATTATTTTTAATAAGTTAACCTTTGCGCGTTCTTCTTAAAATAAGTCAGCCTTTCGATTAACTATGAATAAGTTAACCTTGTATCTACTTTTGCTATAAATGAGTTAAATCACAATGGCATCCTATTAAAAAGTGACACGTATCATAATTTCAACGTCATTAACTCGTTTACCGCAGAAGTAGATACAAGGTTAACTTATTCTAAGATAATCAAAAGATTGAGTAATTTTGAGAAGATCAACCAAAGGTTGACTTATTAAAAACAATTTTTTCAAAATGAAAAGAGTCATAATCACGAGTTCAAAACGTGTCATGTTTAGGAATTAGAATGTAATTAAAACTGTATAGCGTAAAACACGGGAAGTCTAGTCTAATTTTTTTTTGTTTTAAAAAAAAGTTAAAAAAAATTGTGTCTAATTAAAAGGGATAATTATTTCAAAAAAAGGGGAAAAAAATTCTTCCATTTCCTGCTAAGAATCAGAAAAGAATTCATTATTTTGTGACTAACATTGTTAGTGTGTACATTTGCATCACTTCACAATGTCTGACTCGGGAAAGGAAACTCAAACTGAAGTTTCAGTAAAGGGCAAAGGCCGTTTGAGGTCTATTAACCAAATTTATGCAGACAAAGAGGAACCTCTAGGAACCATGTATGGTCGTCTGAAAAGATAGGGTCTTCTAGTACCGAAACATCATTATTAAACTTTGCCACCTCCAGGGGTTGATATGGGTTTATACTGCAACTTTTGTCATCAATATGGATATGAAACAGATTGGTGTGTTGACCTTCTATATGTCATTCACCAGAAGATGGAAAAATCCCTATTCCTCCATCGCGGATGCCTCCAATCATATCTTTCACTAAGGCTGATCTTCCTAAGGAAATTGATCCTCACCAGGCTTTATACAACACTTTAAAGTGCAATGGGCGTGAATTGACAAACGTGCTAGTAGATGACGGATCGACATTCAACATTTGCCACAAAGGAACGCTTTATGAGTTAGGATATAACAATACGTTATTGAGCCCTAGTGATACAGTATTAGGGGCATATGATAACTCTTCAGGAAGGACCATTGGGATGATTAATCTTCAATTGAAATATAAAGACTGGGTTTGTGACGCAGATTTCGTGGTCGCCGAAGCCTTAACTTCATTTTCTTTGTTGTTGGGACGACCGTGGCTCCATGCAAACAAAGCTATTGCTTCCCTAGCACACCAAAAGCTCAAGTGTCCAATAACCTTAAGAATAATAACAATCCATGGGGATCCAGCAAAACAAAGAAGTATTACCCCTGAACCACCAACTGTAGAAGATGAAGCAGATCCTCGAGAAAGTTCTCTCAACCCCTGCATGTTAGGGAGAAATGTTCCTTCAGTACCCCAAGGATCCAATTCAGAAGCTATTTAGACCATTCCAATGACGATTGATCAACTCAATGCTTATACGGACATTTGCTGTGCCCAGAACATGCTAGTAGGATCTCTCGATACAAATTAGTCCGAAACCACTACTGCCATAACCTTCTCTGATAAAGATCTTCCCGATAACCCAACTCATAACAACGCCTTATATATATCGCTGTCGATCACAGTGCCAGACATATCAAACGGTTAATGGTTGATAATGAAGCTTCCACCAATATTTGTGTTCTCAATACCCTTAATTGGCTCGGGTGTCCCCCTGCCCAAGGAGAAGCCTCCATAAGAACCATGATTGCATATGATGGTTCAACACGGGAAATCATAGGGGCAATAACTATGATCCTGCGCATTGGAGCAGTCATACGAAAGGTCAATTTCATGATCATTGATTGCGAAGCTCCTTTCACGCTGTTGTTAGGACGACCGTAGCTCCACGAGAATCAGGCTATTATCTCAACATTACACCAAAAAATAAAGATGGTAACTCCGCATGGGGTAATCACAATCCCAGGAGGTATAGCAGTGGGAGTGGCAATGCAAAAATCTCGTGTATCACATGTATGTCACTTAAATTACAAAAAGAACGACGATGATCACGTAGGGATTGCATCAATTATGCCACCCTGCAAACTGGTGAAATCCTATTTCCACTGGCCTATTCCGAAGTAAGATCGTGATCAATCGATTTGGAATCCGGACATGGGAGAGGTTAAGAGGATTGGGAAGAAATTCCATTGGCTTTACAAAGAGTCTTGGGTTGTTCATTGTGAAGGAGAAGAGAGTCCAGCACACAAGGTTGCTGCTATTCAATCTATCATGGAACCTTACATCTTCCTCGATGAAACTGATAATGATACAAGAGCCTCTTACATGCTTGTGTGCATGGTATGGGCATCATGGCTTCTCAATTTAGAAAACAACCCTTTAATCCTTTATATGTCAAGAAGAAAAAGGAAAGGTGGAACAGACGTCTTTAGACAGAAGAACACATGGCCTGGCGCCCAGCATACTGAATTCTGAAAAAGTTTAGGAAGAACCTGACTAGTTAATTGCTTTTATATTTTGTAGGTAAAGCTATGCGGCTTGATCCCCTAAAAAAGAAAAAAAATCCAATGTTGTATGTATCTATCTTAGTTTTCTTTACTATACTATAAGGGGTACGTAGGCAACCCAATATATTATAGTACATGAATTAAATGACCCAATCTCAATTAAGAGGAAAAAATTGCAAATCTAACTAAGTTCAATTGTATGATGATCCATCTTACATTTTAAATTTGTTCTCCATATTCAAATGGATCAATCACATAATTTGACATAATTAGTGTTTTATCCACTTGTCCAACAAGTAAGCTGTAGGCTTAGCTTCCTTGTCGAGCAAGTAAATTAGTATCTTGAGTGTTCTTCAGCTGGAGACTTGTGCAACAATGCCTGAATTATAGCTTAGTCCTTAGCCTTAACTTCGCTCCCGAACCTGCACAAAGGGACCCACCCTGGAGGTTTGGGTGGTGGTTCCCCCTCCGATGCTTAAGTCAGTTATCAGGAGTTGTAAGAGAAAGTAGAGATAGAAAGAGAAAGTGAGAGAGAATTTATCAGAGTAACTTTACACTGTTTGCATTGAATGTGTTTTCTCCTGATTTCAGGGGTATTTATAGTGATAGCAAGTTGTGACTAACCTTAAAAACTGACCTACAATAGTGGCCTCTCGATTGGGCGAGGAATCGAGATCATGACACGTGGCGGACCATGACTGGGGGATGTCTATTAACCACTCTCCTTCGCCCATTTGGCCCTTCTTGGGCTCGACTATTGGGCCGAGAATTCAATCCTTTTACCCAATCGAGTATAGCCCGGAGATTAAGCCTTATTTTTATTTTAAATAGGATGACACGTGTTCGGCTCTGATGAGCCCATGTGTCGTTAAGGGAGCCGTAGATATTAGGCTACAACATTTGCCCCTAAAAGGGCTTTCACTGTTGGCCCATCTGACGGTTAATGCCCTTTTACCCAAGGTAGCTTTTTGTTGGCCCGTCTGACGGTTACGGCCCGTTATACAGAAGGTAGTGTATTCAAAATGAAGGAAATGACGCGCCCTTTCTTGTGTTATACCGGTCATATTAGACCGTGGGACTCCCTTTTCGGTCATTCTTGACCGGCTGCGCAGGTTTCTTATTCCTCTATAAATATCCTTGGTGTGAAAACATTCAATCATTTAACACCTCGAACAAATTTTTCCAGAGAGAGAGGCTCTGCAATTTTCTAGAGAGAGAGAGAGAGATCGTCCAGCTTCAGCATCCTTCACCGAATTTCCCAGACGTTCTTAGCAGGTATCGTTTCTTTGATCCTTTTATTCTTCTTTATTCTTTATTTTTTCTTAGAAAATCAATAAAATGGAATCATCTTCGTCAAATAATCCTAGCCGACCAAGAGCTTGTCTTGACCCTAGAACCGATACTTCTTCTTCAGACACATTCTAGAGTTGGGCCTCTTACGGCCGAGTACATATTTTTTCATAGTTTTGGCCGAGAAAGTCGACGACCCAGTCTTTACTGTGCGGGGGTAATCGGCGCGCGTCAAGCACACGGCCCGTCTAAGACGAAAAGCAATAATTCCATCAAACAGCTCGGATATGGAGGAATCGGCGGACGAGTGCCGGATGAGGCAAGAGAGGTCCAAAGTGCTCGGTCTTTGGACGAGGCCTCCGTTGGACCATGATGCGAGACTTGGAAATAAAAGCGAGACCCAGTATTTATGGCCGGGACGCCGATACGGAGGAGATCGGCGAAGGTAATAATGGTAGCAATCCTGAGGCTGCCGAAGAATCAGACGAGGCCTCTACCACCTCGTCAGAGATTAGAAAACATTTAGGTCCCCTTTCTGATCCTGGCTTCATTTTAGTTAACCGTAAGTGGTTAGAGAAACTAGGACCAGACCCTAATTTCTTGTCGTCTTTCATGCCCATGCCGGGCTTCTCCTTTGTCATTCCTAATAACGACGCGACGATCCCGAGTGCTCCCAGGAGCCATTTCGCCGTCTATAAACCGGCCTTAGATCTTTGGATTGAGGTTTCCTCTTCACGACTTCGTAGAACAAGTCTTTGCTGGCACTACCACATCGGCCATAACCAAGTGGCACCAAACGCTTGGCACAACATCCCGGCGTTTATTGCCGTCTGCGAGCTACGCGGCCTAGCCCTTTCCCTTCAAGCCTTTACCCATATCCATTATGCGTCCAAGGTACCTGGGGCTATGGACGGAGCATGGCTCAGCATCAGCAACCGTCCAGGCTTCATGACAGCTTGGGGGAAATCGTCAAAGATGCACGATTGGAAAGCCGATTTCATCTTTTTACGGGCGTCCAGCGACTATGTCACAGAGAGCTACATTATAATAGATCCGTCACAAATACCGGACGGAAGCGGTCTTGGCTGGAGCTGGAGGACGAATTTGACGAGGAGGTTGTGGAGTACTTCAGAGTGAAGGAGTACTCCAGACCCGGCCAGCGATCTTTTAAGGGACCGTCTAATCTGGATACCCTTTAAGGAAATGTTTTACCAAGACGACTTCTTGGTCATTGCCGGCTTGCGGTTGGGCGAGGATAAAGGTATATTTAAAATCATCCAAGTAAAACTCTTCGTCCATAACTCATATGACGAACACACATATTTTTTCTTTTGTATTTTCAGACTCGGCCAGACAACGCCTCAAACCATCTTGGACGGGGGAAATCAGCATGTCCCAATTTACAGATAATCTGTGGAAGGAGTATGCAAAGAGCAGCGCCGAAAAAAGGGCGGAAACATTGGTAACCTATTTTTTTTTTTTTTTTTTTTTTGTCAAGGACCATATGAGCTCGTCCGGAATTGGCATCCAATCCTTGGACGTGGGTCACCCCAGGAAGGAGAGCGTCCAGACTTGGACGGTCACCTCCTTGGGCCCACGCTCGTCCAAGAATTGGTGTCCAATTTTTGGACGAGAGTTACCCAAAGGAGGAGAACGTCCAGACTTGGACGGTCACCTCTTTGGGACCATGCTCGTCCAAGAATTGGTATCCAATTCTTGGACGAGGGTCACCCGAAGAAGGAGAACGTCCAGACTTGGACGGTCACCTTCTTGGTGTCTTGCTCGTCCAAGAATTGGTGTCCAATTCTTGGACGAGAGTCACCCAAAGAAGGAGAACGTCCAGACTTGGACGGTCACCTTCTTGGGATCATGCTCGTCTAGGAGATAGTGCCCAATTTTTGGACGAGAGTCTCCCAAAGAAGGAGGGCGTCCAGACTTGGACGTTCACCTTCTTGGGGCCATGCTCGTCCAAGGGATAGTGTCCAATTCTTGGACGAGAGCCACACAAAAAAGGAGGACGTCCAGACTTGGACGTTCACCTTCTTGGGGCCATGCTCGTCCAAGAGTTTTGCACCAAATCATGAACGAAGGTCAGCCATAGAAGAACGTCCATACATGGACGGTCACCTTCTTGGGGCCATACTCGTCTGGATTTTTGCAATAGTTGTTATTTTTTTATTTTTATGACGATCAATCCGATGCCTTTTCTTTTTGCAGAAAAATGCTCCTACAAACAAGCTTCCACCTGGGAAGTCGTCTTCGTCCAAGAAGAGGCCCACTACAGCCGCTGACCAGCCTTCAGCGAAGAAGCCTAAGGGCTTTACAAGGAAGAGGGCGGATAAGGCGGCTCCGGCTGCCGAGAGTGGGGAGAAAAGAATGCCTCCCCCACAAGCCAAGGCTCTTAAGAGGGAGCCTTCGACTGCCGGATCGGCCGAGGAGGAAAGGGATGCACACGCAGCTGTGCCGCTCTGCGTTTTGCCGGCCGATTCTGCCGAGGTCAACCCAGGGTCCGCCTTGGCTTTGGTTGCACCGGGATCTGATGCTGCTGCCGAGAACTATCCAGGGTTCAGCGGCTCGGTGGCAAAGCTGGTGACACAGATGCCTCTAGCTGTTAGGACGGCATCAATTTCGTCTGGTGAGTCGTATTACCCCAACATAGTTAGGACGATGCGGGTCGGTGGACGGTCCGTGAGTCCGTCCAATAGACAAGCCATCGTCTTCCCTATCAAGATAACTGACTCTCCCCCTCTTTCAGATAAGGGCAAAGGCCCTGCTATTCCTCCGACTCCTCCCACTGCTGACTCGGACGAGGAGTCCTCTCCTGCCTTCGCCAAAATGTCAAGGCTGGAGAAAGAGCGGCTGAAGTAGGAGCTCTTCAAATGCTTCCCTGAATCCTACATCAAGGGATTAAGGGGAGCGTCCGCCGGGCATGTGGGCTACATGTCTCAGCTTGCTGCCGAGGTAGTGCTTTATGACTGCCTTGTTTTACACTTGTATAAATTTTCACTTTGCAAATCGTCTAATATCTTGACTTGTTTTCCTTGCCCCAGCTTCTGGCTCGCAGCATGCTAACTGAAGATTGGGCGAGGGAGCTTAGAAAGGAAAATAAGCACCTCGTCCACCAAGCTACCACGGCAGGGGACAAAGCCATTCACGACATCGAGATGGCTAACACCCTTCATCGCCGATCCTTTGGAAGCCTTGGAGAAGAGATCGGCACTCCTGAGTTCGAGAACAAGAATCACCTTGTTAAAATCAACCAGCTATATTCCGAGCGGGGATCGTCTAAAGGTGATCATAGACGCGCTCTGCTTTGAGTTGAAAGGCGAAAGGGATGTCGCTCTTATTCTGCCGCCGCCGAGCTAAGAAGAGAGAACATGCACCTAAGGGCAAAAGGCGCCCGTCCGGAAAGGGAGACGGCTAAGTCCTTCGACGGTGCCAAAGAAGGGTTGAAACAAGTAGTCAAAAGCGACCAAGGCTCGGGCCGTCAAAGCCTTTGGGATCTTGGGTGAGGAAGGCGAGGTTCCCGGCTTCGTTCGTCGTGCGGAGTATCAAGAGAGCGTTCATCGGGCTATGGTATGTGCCGAGGAACCTCCGGAGTTTGAAGAGTCGGGACGACGAGGCTCGCTGAGGTGGAGACCCCTAAAGACGACCAAGAAACCCGCTCTGAAGACGAAGCCTAAGCTTAAGTTTATTTTCATGTTTCTTAGCTTGTTCGCTGCTGTATCTTTAACTCTTCAGCTCCTACGTTGTAATTCTTTACAAATTATATATGAAAGAGTATTTTTGCCAATTTCCTGCCTTTTATCTTTCTGAATTCTAATTTTGACTAAGTATAATATCACCTTCGTCCTGAACAATTGGACGATCTGCTTTTCCTGGAGTACAAAATTCTGTCCGAAGCAAAAATGTGAGTCGTCCTGATATTATTAAACGTCCTAAGTACCAAAAGAGGCTCGTATGGGATTGCCATCCTAGGATTGAACGATTTCCATCTTCGTCTAGGATTGAACGATTACCAATTTTGGACGAGGGTCACCCAATGAAGGAGAACGTCCATACTTGGACGATCACCTTCTTGGGGCCATCTTCATCTGGAATTGGCCTCCAATTTTTGGACGAGGGCCACCCAATGAAGGAGAACGTCCATACTTGGACGGTCACCTTCTTGGGGCCATCTTCGTATGCGGAATTGGCCTCCATTTTTTGGACGAGGGTCACCCAATGAAGGAAAACGTCCATACTTAGACGGTCACCTTCTTAGGGCCATCCTCGTCTGGAATTGGCCTCCAATTTTTGGACGAGGGTCACCCAATGAAGGAGAACGTCCATACTTGGACGGTCACCTTCTTGGGGCCATCTTCGTCTGGAATTGGCTTCCAATTTTTGGACGAGGGTCACCCAATGAAGGAGAACGTCCATACTTGGAAGATCACCTTCTTGGGGCCATCTTCGTCTGGAATTGGCCTCCAATTTTGGACGAGGGTCACCCAATGAAGGAGAGCGTCCATACTTAGACGGTCACCTTCCTGGGGCCACCTTCGTCTGGGGCCATCCTGGTTTTTGGACGACCTACTCTCCTTAGCTCGTCCAATAGGCTTCTATTATCCCCCCGCTCTTGGGCTTAACTCAATCGTATATTGAAGTGGAGCTGAAGTCCAAGAGGGAGAGCGGCCGACCTTGGGCCGAGCCTGCTGAAGTTGATGGGCGAGCGTGAGATACATGTTCAAATAATGTTTTAGCCGGCTTCCTTGAGGGAGCAACACTCGTCATTAAGTAGCGATCCCTTACTAGGGTTTGGACTACATAGCTTTCCGTATTTTTAAAAGTAAGTATCCTTTACTAAGGGCTTATTTCAGGCCAGCTTTCTCTCAGAGACTTTGACGTTACTCTTACTAGAGGTTTTGTCAATTTTTCGGCCATATATGCATTATATATTTGGCCGGTCTCTTTGAGGGAGTGATGTTCGGCGTACATGCGAGCAATTCTGACGTTCTACTATTGTTTGTATTTTTGTCCAGGTTATTGTCACTTTTAGACGAGTAACTGATTTAATGCCCCAAAGTGAAGTAACTTGGTGAAAATAAACAAAAAAGATAAGATAGTAGGAATTGTATTATATGGATTTTGCTTGGCTGAAAGCCAAGATGCATGTATACAATTCTTTTATTACTAATATGTGCCGTGGCACTTTGGAGTGACTACAAATTACCCTACTTATATCTGACGAAGATCTGAGCTAGACGTGGTACTTCTTTAAGTTGTCTGAATTCCAGGTACGCTGAATAGATCTTCCATCTAGGCCTTGCGGACGAAAAGTCCCCTTGTGTATCTCTGAACAATCAGATAAGGTCCTTCCCAATTTGGTGTAAGTTTTCCCAACTCTTTAGCTCGTCCAACTGCTTCCATCTTTCTCAGAACAAGATCCCCCACCTTTAGCGGTCGCCTAACAACTCTTTTGTTAAACTCCCGAGCCATACGCAGTTTGTACAATTGCATTCTTAGCAAGGCATTGTGGCGGGCCGCGCTTGTCGTGAACGCCACCCGGCCAAAGATAAAATTTCTCCTACTCTCTTTTACACTAAGGTAGTATAATGGAAGTAGGGTTCGTATCCACAGGGGAAACGGGGACGAGTTATATACTTAGCGTGCGTTAGTACCTAGAAGACTCTAACGGTCGAGAAACCTAATAATAATAACAAAGGGGGTTTTCAAGTCGATTTACTAACAAACTACAACTAACTAGCAACTAAATAAGATGAGAAATCAATATAGGAAGATCTTGAATCCGATTAACATGCACTTCAATTCATTATCGATCATTGAACCTCGACTCTTATTATTTCCATAATTATCTATTGTCGAGAATTAATCTCGTGCTTCTCCTTATTCTTAGTTGAATAGCACGATCGGCGTGACTATAAAACCCTAACTAAAGGATAACCTAGTCCGATCTGCGTCTAAGTTCAATCCGATAGCAGCAATAAACACGAGAGAACCAATAGACACCGCTAACGTCATACAAGCGATAAACATTTAACAGGTGATTCAATTTCCCCAAGAAATAACCAAGACGATCTCGCATCTAAGTTACTCCCTAGTTTGCTACTAATTGATAAAAGAATAAAACAATCCGATTCTATTCTTAAATCTAGCATTAGATTAATTACACAATCAAACTAGTAACGTTCCTAGCATAATCATGCAAAAACCATTGAAAGCAAGCATAGAAATTAAACCATAATCAAAGGAAATAAATAGAGAAGAAAGATCTCACAATAATGCTTGAAGCTCCATATTAATCTCGTTCAAGAACGGTTCAAGCTACAATCGGCATAGCAATAGCCAATCCCATAATTGAAATCTATGAAGACTAAACTCGAAAACAAAAACTAAAAAGAGAAGAGAAGAAGAGAAGAATGGAGTGTTGGATATTCTCTCTCTCCTCAAATGTGTGTGTTCTAGGTCAAAAAAACTAAGTTTAGTATTTATACTAAGGCTCAAAAGTCAGCCGTCATTTAAACCGCCATAGGGGTCGCGAGGTGCGGTACAGGTCGCACCGTGCGATGAGCTACTGCCTTCGCAACGAGCTGAAGACTTGGGCCAAACCACGCAGGTCGCGAGGTGCGAGAAATCTCGCGAGGTGCGAGCGGGCGAGTCGCGAGGTGCGACATTACTCGCGAGGTGCGAGATGTGGGCGCGGCGGTTTCTTGCTTGGGCGTGCGATGGGCGCGTGGCGGCGTGCGTTGGGCGAGCGATGGGCTGTGATGCGCGAGCTGGTGAGCTGGGCGTGCGATGGGCTGCTGGTGAGCTTGGCGTGCGATGGGCTGCTGGTGAGCTTGGCGTGCGATGGGGCTGCGAGCGATGCTTCGAGCTTGGCTTGGCGAGCTTGTGGCTTGTGATGCTCGGCTCAAATGCATTTCACCTTGGAAGCTCGGAATACATGACGTTAACACAAATTATCTCGCAAAGCTCCGAACTTCCGCTAAGAGCTAAATAAGACACGAATGTTAACAATTACAATCAAACCCCTAGCAAAGTGCACCTAAAATACCACAAGAACATCGTATAACTTGAGCGCATCAAATACCCCCACACTTGAACTTTACTCGACCTCGAGTAAACTCAAAATGAGGATCACCAAATGAATCATCACCCAAACTAACGACACCAAAATGTGAGCTCAATTCCTGAAGGATCTCAAAGGAATTGAACTCACTCCAACGCCACAATCAAAATGACAACTCGCCTAAAACCTCAAAAGATAAACACTACTACTATTACAACCAACTTATATAAGCAAGCTATGGAACAAAGACAAAAAGGGATAAATTCCATGCTTACTCCCAAAAACAATAAACCAAAAGAAAATGAAAGCCAAAACAAATCTCCGTCAAATGAGTTTCCAAAGTGTATCATTCTCTCTTAATCTCTCATTTTGCCTAGGAGCCCTTTTCGGGTTTTCATCCTAGCTTCTCACATTTTTTTATCTCACCATCTTACCCGCTCAATATAAGCCACTCTTTTGCATAAGTTGCCCTTTCGGGTTTTCAACCTATCCGGGCCCCCATTTTTGCCTGAGTCGCCCACCCTTGTGGGTTTTCAACTCAGCGGGTTTCATTTCATCATTTTTTTTTTTTTTTTTTTTTTTTTTTTTTAATTTTCAATTTTTTTTTCAAATTGAAAGTAATATACACAACATAGATACATGAGAATGAGAATACCCTCCCCCTACTTAAACTACACATTGTCCTCAATGTGTCGACAATTAGAAGAAAAAGTAAAGCGAAAATGGGGGAGAAAATCGAAAATCGGGTAAATCGAAGATCGAATGCTCAAAACTCATGACCAAACAATCCGTCAAACTCAAATTTCTTAACAACACCAACTCAAATCGCATAAATCAACTTACAACCTCTCCCTCGAATCACTCAAACAAATGACAAGCTCAAAAGTTTTGAATTTGTGAGATTTGCACCGAGCTTAAGAGATCGAAAAGATACATTAACAATCTCAATCCTCTAGTGTTACCAACTCCTAGCTATTGAAGTCCTCCCAACGGGTTTTTCTTTTGTGGATTTTTGGCTACAAGCGAATTAAGATTGGTTGTGGATCTTTTTAGTGGGTGGGTGGTGGGTGAAAGAAAATTTGTTGTGGTGGTGGAAATTTGATGAAAAATAAAGGAAAAGAAAGAAAATAAAGGGGTCTCGGGGTTTTGGGGTCTTGGGGTCTTGGGGTCTCGGGTTGCCTCCCGAGAAGCGCTGTTGTTTAAAGTCGTTAGCTCGACTTAGTACCTTAAGCTCAAAAATTGGGCTTGTGCTCCATGTGTGACAATGGAGGCGCCATGTCAACCTCCAATTCGAGTACCTGCAAAACAAACGGAGTAGAACTCTTGCAATGCATCGTTAGTGGTACACTTTCAAAACAAGGTGGTAAATCAGGAGGCTTTTTCCGCTCTTTCCACTCCGGCACCATAACCTGCATGTTAGTAGGAGAGGCACAATCCTCAACCAAGGCATCATCAACATTTATCGACTCATCAACATGCTCAATATCAAGAACATCATGCAAAACAGAGTCAACAATGTTAATAGAGTAAAGAGGGTTATCATCCTTAATCAAAGGCTTAGAATCATCGATTTTAAACGCCTCTACCTTTCCCTCGAATTCCATGGTCAAAGAACCAGCGCAAACATCAATTTTAGTGCAAGATGTTTTCAAGAAAGGTCGCCCCAAAAGGATGGGGGCGGCATGCTTATCAGGCTCCATCTCCAAAACATAAAAATCAGCAGGAAATTTCAATTTCCCAACCGTAACTAACACATCCTCTAATTTACCCCTAGGATAAACATTGGATCTATCAGCTAATTGAATCACCACACCAGTTTCATGCAAATTGCCAAGTTTCAAAGACTTATATAATGAATATGGAATCACATTAATTGAAGCACCTAAGTCTAACATGGCTTTAGGAAACATGGTGTCACCTATAGTACGGGGGATGGTAAACATGCCCGGGTCCTTGCACTTTTGAGGTAATTTCTTTTGAAAGATAGCAGAGACATGCTCGCTAGCCTTCACTTTTTGCACTCCCTTTTGTTTTTGCTTTCTTTTCGAAGTACACAATTCCTTAAGGAACTTAGCAAACCTAGGTACTTGATTTAAAGCATCAAAAAGGGGAATGTTTACCTCACATTTACGAAAGATTTCGTAGATGTCATTGGTGCGCTCTGTTTTGCGGGTTTCTCTTAATGCCTCGGGAAATGGTGGCTCCGGTTCATATGGCGGAGGAGGTGATTTTTTGACTTCCTCCTCTTGTTGAGGTGGCAATGATGTACAATCTGGCTGTCGGTTCATGCTCGATCACCTCTTCCACTATCTCTTTGTCTCGAACCACCAACCTCTCTTTGCTTGCAATTTCCGCTCCACTTCTCAATGTGATAGCACTCACGTTCATCTTAGGGTTGAGCTCTATTTGGGATGGAAACCTCACCGAATCCCCTAGCCTCTAACTTGGTTACAGCTCCCGCAATTTGGCTTACTTGGCTCTCCAAGTTCTTGATGCTTGAACGGGTCTCCTCCCTGAAACCGAACCATATTTCCCCGCATGTTAGTGACATTTTTAGTTAAAGCATTCATCATATCCTCGGTAGACATGCCGGTACTCGGTCCCTTGTGATTGGCCTTGTGGCCGAAAATATGGAGCTCCTTGCTCCGGTGCTCTCGAATAAGGAGGTGGTGGGCGGTTATACTTGTTTGTGGCGGTTGTTGGTTCCACGATGAGTTCCCGTACCTCAAATTAGGATGATCTCGCCATCCCGAATTGTAGGTACCAGAATATGGATCATATCTTTTCTGGAAACCTTGGCCCTGAAAATCGGCCGCCTTAACCTCTTCACTCGGTTCTTGTAGATGAGGGCAAAAATCAGTTGGATGATGTGAAGAGCAAATGCCACAAGCCTTCACTTGGTGAGTTTTCTCTTTCACTATGAAGTCTCGCATCACGGATGTGAGAGCTTGCACCTGATCTTCCAACTTAGAAGAACTAGAACCCTCGGAGACCACACGTCGAGTTCCGGACCTTCTACTAAAGCGCCTCGAGCTTTCAGCAAGCTCATTTAACAGTTCCTTTGCAGCGAGTGCAGTTTTATTGACAATGGATCCACCACTTGCTGCATTAACCATCCTAGCATCCTCATCACATAAGCCATTATAGAAGTATAGCACCAAATCTTCCTCTGAATAACCGTGGTATGGACAACTAGCACATAACTTCTTAAACCTCTCCCAATACTCGTAAAAAGACTCATCACTTCGTTGCTCAATGTTACTTATCTCCTTCTTCAATGTAGATGATTTAGAAGTGGGAAAGTATTTCTCGAGAAAGCTCTTTTTCAATTGAGCCCAAGTGGTGATCTTTGTCGGACGGAAGGTAGTACATCCAGTCCTTTGCTTGCGTCTTTTAGCGAAAAGGGGAAAGCTTTAAGCTTGATTCTATCTTCTGAAACTCCACTTGGCTTCATGCTGCTTTGCATACCACATGAAACTCGACAAATGTTTATTTGGATCTTCACCATTTAGCCCATGGAATGAGGGAAGCAAATGTATCAACCCAGACTTTAGCTCAAATGTGTCCCCCACTTCAGGTTCGGGAAATGTGATACACAAAGGTTGTTGGTCAAGGTTAGGAGCAGTGAGTTCCTTTAAAGTGCGGTGCTCAACTCTAGGAGGCATCTCTTCTTCAAATTCAAGCGAAAAAGGGAGCTCTCTAAAGTCTTCACGCAATTCTCTTCTCGACTTTGAAAAGGGTTAGTTCTAGATCTCGATCGTCTTGCAAAGGTTCTTGGTTAGTAGCACGAGTATTAACCATAAACAAAAACCATTAGCAATACAACCCAAAAGCATACACTAAATATAAACAAGTAACACCGTGTCCCGAACGCAAGGCGCCAAAATTTGGCGGGCCGCGCTTGTCGTGAACGCCACCCGGCCAAAGATAAAATTTCTCCTACTCTCTTTTACACTAAGGTAGTATAATGGAAGTAGGGTTCGTATCCACGAGGGAAACGGGGACGAGTTATATACTTAGCGTGCGTTAGTACCTAGAAGACTCTAACGGTCGAGAAACCTAATAATAATAACAAAGGGGGTTTTCAAGTCGATTTACTAACAAACTACAACTAACTAGCAACTAAATAAGATGAGAAATCAATATAGGAAGATCTTGAATCCGATTAACATGCACTTCAATTCATTATCGATCATTGAACCTCGACTCTTATTATTTCCATAATTATCTATTGTCGAGAATTAATCTCGTGCTTCTCCTTATTCTTAGTTGAATAGCACGATCAGCGTGACTATAAAACCCTAACTAAAGGATAACCTAGTCCGATCTGCGTCTAAGTTCAATCCGATAGCAGCAATAAACACGAGAGAACCAATAGACTCCGCTAACGTCATACAAGCGATAAACATTTAACGGGTGATTCAATTTCCCCAAGAAATAACCAAGACGATCTGCATCTAAGTTACTCCCTAGTTTGCTACTAATTGATAAAAGAATAAAACAATCCGATTCTATTCTTAAATCTAGCATTAGATTAATTACACAATCAAACTAGTAACGTTCCTAGCATAATCATGCAAAAACCATTGAAAGCAAGCATAGAAATTAAACCATAATCAAAGGAAATAAATAGAGAAGAAAGATCTCACAATAATGCTTGAAGCTCCATATTAATCTCGTTCAAGAACGGTTCAAGCTACAATCGGCATAGCAATAGCCAATCCCATAATTGAAATCTATGAAGACTAAACTCGAAAACAAAAACTAAAAAGAGAAGAGAAGAAGAGAAGAATGGAGTGTTGGATATTCTCTCTCCTCAAATGTGTGTGTTCTAGGTCAAAAAAACTAAGTTTAGTATTTATACTAAGGCTCAAAAGTCAGTCGTCATTTAAACCGCCATAGGGGTCGCGAGGTGCGGTACGTGTCGCACCGTGCGATGAGCTACTCGCCTTCGCAACGAGCTGAAGACTTGGGCCAAACCACGCAGGTCGCGAGGTGCGAGAAATCTCGCGAGGTGCGAGCAGGCAGGTCGCGAGGTGCGACATTACTCGCGAGGTGCGAGCTGTGGGCGCTGGGCAGTTTGCTGCTGGGCGTGCGATGGGCGCTGGCTGAGCGTGCGTTGGGCGAGCGATGGGCTGTGATGCGCGAGCTGGTGAGCTGGGCGTGCGATGGGCTGCTGGTGAGCTTGGCGTGCGATGGGTCGCTGGTGAGCTTGGCGTGCGATGGGGCGCGAGCGATGCTTCGAGCTTGGCTTGGCGAGCTTGTGGCTTGTGATGCTCGGCTCAAATGCATTTCACCTTGGAAGCTCGGAATACATGACGTTAACACTGAAATTATCTCGCAAAGCTCCGAACTTCCGCTAAGAGCTAAATAAGACACGAATGTTAACAATTACAATCAAACCCCTAGCAAAGTGCACCTAAAATACCACAAGAACATCGTATAACTTGAGCGCATCACATTGCCCCTGACTTCGGGACTTGATCCAAGGCCGTACGCAATGCGGCCCAGTTGGCTTCCTCTGTGTATAACATGACTCGTAGGGTGGGCTCCTCGATCTCAATGGGCACGACGGCTTCAGTACCATAGACTAGCATGAAAGGCGTCTCGCCTGTAGAATTCTTAGCGGTTGTTCTAATGGACCATAACACCAATTGCGGTTCTTGACCCATTGCCCTTTGGCGTTGTCCGGCTTCTTCTTGATTCCATTTGATAGAATCTTGTTGAAGGACTCGACTTGCCCATTAGCTTGTGGGTGGGTGGCTGCTGCAAAGTGAGCTTTGATTTCTCTTTCGACGGCCATTCTTTCGGCTTAGGCGTTTCGAGCGTGGACCATTATCAAAGACGATTGGGCGAGGCATGCCAAATCGAGTTATAATGTTCTTCCCGGATGAAGCCCTTGGCGTCGTTTGTTGTTATTCCTCGCATTGCTTCAGCTTCTATCCATTTTGTGAAATAGTCCTTTTGCTACAATCACAAACTTCTTTTGCCCAGGGCCACGGGGGAAAGGTCCTAGGATATTCATGCCCCATTTGGCAAAAGCGGAGAGGGAACAAGATGGGGGTCGAAATAGTTGGACGGCTTCTAATGCACATTTCCATGCTTCGACAAGCTGTCACACTTCTTTGCATAGCCTAAAGCATCCTCCTTTAAGGTAGGCCGGTAGTACCCCGTCCTTAAAGCCTTCTCGCCTAAGGCTCTTCCCCCAATGTGAGAGGCACAAGCTCCTTCATGGAGTTCTTTCGGAATCTCCGGACCATCTTTTACGGTGACGCACTTGAGTAGAGGCCGATCGAACGACTTCTTGTAAAGTGTCTCGTCCCATAGTTCAAACCACTTGTCTCTCGGCCTTCACATACTTGGCCTCTACGGGGATCCAGAAGGCAATCGCCTGTCTTCTTGTATTCTATGATCGGCTCCATCCGGACATTCCCTGGGTGAGAAACATAATCTCCTCTTGGTCGATGCTCTTTTTGGGTTTGACTTCCCAAAAGACTGTTCTTGGCACATCACCCTCGGTGAGCGGCCAATTTCGGAGAGCATACGCTTGATGATTTTCGACCTTGGCACTTGGTCGAGGACAAATCGTTTTAATGGCTCAATCTCATCCTTGATCGATCGCATATATTTGCCCATTGATGCTTCTTTGCATTCAAAATCTCCGTTGACTCTGGTCGACAACTAAGAGAGAGTCCGATTTTGCCTCAATCTCTACGCTCAGTCGCCTTGCACATTTTGATTCCGGCCAAGAGTGCTTCATATTCGGCTTCGTTATTGGACGCTTTGAATTGGAATCTTAATGCATATTCAAATTTGTCCCCTTCGGGAGATTGACAAATGATTCCTGCCCCACACCCATTGGCCTGTGGACGATCCATCAACCATGAGCGTCCAATGCTTCCTTTCCTTAATTTGGATCGGATATTGGCTTTATGGTTGGCCGAGTAAGCTCATCTATAAAATCAGCCACGGCTTGCCCCTTAATGGCCTTCCTTGGTTCAAATGATATGTCGAAACATGTTGAGCTCAACCGCCCATTTTAACATTCGCCCAGTTTGCTTCCATCTTACGAGAACTTGCTTCAAAGGTTGATCGGTATAGACGAGTATACTGTGTGCCCAAAAAATAGGGCCTTAACTTTCTGCTGGCCATGACAAGGGCCAATCCAAACTTCTCGACGAGGAGTATACCGGTTTACCGCGTCCTTGAGCACGTGACTCACGAAGTATATTGGGATACGGACGGATTCTCTTTCGGCCAATAGGACGGCACTCACGGCTTGAGTGGATACGGCCAAGTATACAAACAATTTTTCCCCTCTCGTGGGGCCGACCAACCTAGGCAGCTGCTTGAAGATGATCTTTGACATCTTTGAAGGGCTTCCTCCGCCTCTGCTTTGTCCATTCAAACTTGGCTTTTTTTCTTGATCGTGGCAAAGAAGTGATGGCACTTGTCGCCGACTTAGACAAAAATCGTCCAAGGGCGGCCAAGCAACCCGTCGGCCCGTTGTACCTCTTTTACCTTCGAAGGAGACTTCATGTCTAGAACTGCTTGAATATTTTCGGGGTTGGCTTCTATTCCCCTACGATCCACCAAGAAACCTAAAAACTTCCCCGACAAAACCCCAAAGACACATTTCTTTGGGATTCGGCTTCAACTAGTATTTCTGAGAGTTTCAAAAGTTTCTCTCAAATCACCAACATGGCTTTCTTCTTGACGGCTCTTGACTATCATATCGTCGATATAAGCCTCCATATTTCGTCCTAGCTATGGTGAAAAACATTATTGATCAATCTTTGAAAAGTGGCCGGGGCATTGCGTAGGCCGAATGGCATCCTCACCCGGCCATACGGCCCTTTTTTCGGTAATGAAGGACGTTTTGTCCTGATCCTGCGGCCACATTGGGATTTGATGAAAACACGAATATGCGTCCATGAAGCTCGGCCAAAGCATGGCCGTTGTGGAGTCTATTAGACGATCCAACTTAGGCAAAGGAAGCTGTCCTTAGGACAAGCCTTGTTGAGGTCAGTGTAGTCCACACACATTCTCCGGGTGCCATTAGGCTTTGGCACCATAACCACATTGGCTATCCATTCCGGATAATAGGTTTCTTTGATGAACTTAGATTCCAACAACTTCGAACTTCTTGGTCGACCGCTTTGGTTTCTAGGCGGTCCCAAATGCCTCTTCTTTGGCGAACCGGTTTCAAATTTGGATCAACATTCAACCGGTGGACGGCTACTTCTGGATCGATTCCCGGCATTTCCTCGACGCAATAGGCAAACACATCTTGAAACTCTTTTAACAAGTGGACTAGATGACCCTTCAAACTAGGACCGGGCGAAGATCCAATTTTGAGGGTCCTTTTCTGGGACGAGCTTCATCCCGACGTACTTGTTCGGGGGTTTCCACGGCTCTAGGCGTTCTCTTTGTTAGCCCCATGATGGCCGTGACCTCTTCGGACGAGGAGGGTTCTTCCTTGATGATTTCATATTTCCTCTTCTTCTTTGGGGAGATGTTCGGACGCCTTCCTTGAGGGAGCAGAGGCGTACGAGGGCTCTCAAAGGTCGGCTTTAACGAGGCGACACCGATCTTTGACAAATCCAGGACGTTTTCCTCTCGCTAGCCATCTTCGTACGATCTTTCTCCATTCCAGGACGTTCTCCTTTCGCTAGCCATCTTAAGTGCGATCCTTTTCTATTCGGACATTTTCCTTTCGCTAGCAACTGCGTGCGGTCTTGCTTGTCGGGCTTCCATGATGATGGTTTCGAGTAGTTAGGTAACATTCCCTAGCCCAGCTTTGGTCTCCATACAAGGAGCCAATCTTGCCGTCATCACACTCGTACTTCATCGACATCGGGTGAGTTACTATTCTTTGCTTTGACATGATTCGAGTTGGTCGTCCAAGAATGACATTGTAGGGTTCATCGAGTCTCGGACCACCAAGAACTTGATAAACGAGTTCTTGAGGCTTCCCTTCTCTCCCGCTCAAACGGGCGAAGTCACGGTTCCCGTGGGATGGATAACTCCTCCCCGAAACCCTATGATGGGATGGTGAACGGGAACTAAGTTCTTTTCCTCAAACTTTAGTGCGGACGGGCAATCGGCACTAATGATGTCCGTCGAACTTCCGGTGTCGATCGGGGATCCTTCGACTCTCAAGTTTGCTATTTTCATTTCTACGACCAAGGGATCATCATGGGGAGTCCTCAACCTGCCCGATCTTGTTCAATAACTACCACCCTTGGGAAGGGCTCGGCCTTCGTCGATCGGCTAACAAAACTTGGCCGAGCTCCCTAAGGTAGTTTTTGTGCCCTCTATTAGTTGGTCCCCCTGCAGAAATCCACCCGAGATTACGAGAACAACATCTTCGTACGTGCTTGCACCTTTCTCTTTCTTCTTGTTATGCCAATCATCTTTCCTTGGAAACTTCCTTCCCCCTTGCGGCATATAGGAATTCATCTTTACTTTTCGGGCTAACTCTTCCAAAGCTCTCTTGAGGTGCTTACATTCATTGGTCTCATGACCACAATCCTTGTGGAAGTGACAATACTTGCTCTTATCCCTATTTCTATAAGGGGGTTTTCATCTCGTTGGGGCCTTAACTCATATTGATCCTTGATCTCCATGAGAATGGAGTATTAGTCTTTGTTAAACTCAATAGGATTGGATGAGGATGGCTCGGCCTCCTTTCTCTTGCTCCTTCGGACGAAGTGGTGGTTGCGGCTATAGCCCGGGTCTCGGCCTTTTTGGGGTTGCTCTTCTTTTGGTGAGCAACCTCTTGAAGGCTTCTTAGACTCGGGATGTTTTGCTTCGGCACACACTTTGGTAGCGTGGATAAACGCTTCCGCTTCTCTTAAAGCCTCGGCAAGAGTGGAGATTTTCTTCTTAACAAGATCCAAACTTGAAACTTCCGGCCTTAGACCCACGATGAAGGCGTCGAAGGCTACTCCGACATTAAGATCTTGGATCCGAAGTGCTTCTAGGTTAAATCTCTTAACAAAACTTCTAAGAGCCTCCTTAGGTCCACGGACGACTTTGCTTAGGTGCATGCTTGTCTTTTGCTCTTGCTTGTTGGCAACAAAGTGACTAGTGAATAAGAAGCGAGTTCGGTAAAATTGTTGATTGAATTAGGGGAAGATTATTGAACCACATCCGAGCTACTCCCTTCAAGGTAAGTGGGAAATTGTTACACAAAGTAGCATCGTCCACTCCTTGGACGTACATCGATGTTTGTAGCGGACAGGTGATCATCGGGATCGGTTGTTCCATCAAAGGCTCGATGGTTGGGAGTTTTACCTTTGGGAAGGGGCGCCTCCATGATCCTGGCCGAGAATGGGGTAGGCCGGTTGATCCGGAGGGCTCCCCATTGTCCCCTCGATGGGTATGAACTCCTTGCGATATTCTTTCATTACGAGGATTGGATGAAGTGTTCGCGAGCCTTTGGACGCTTTATAGACCATGGGGGCTGAGCCCTTTGTCTTCTCTGTCGCGGATGAACAAGAGAGTAACTTAAACTTCGTCCCTCCCCTACGGACGACAACCTCAAAGGAGGGTCTCTCAAATATGGGTGTAGATCATGTCGTCGATCGGCTGTAATGTGCGGCTTTCTTTGCTTCTAGATACTCTCGGCATCTGTTTCCATGCGGTGTCCGGTTGGACGAACATGGTCCCGAGTCCTCACCACCAAGTTCCAGTCCATCTTTCTTCGTTGATCATTATCCTCTGTTGCTTTCCTCTTGACGTCCTCTAGAGGGCTCTGGCGAACATGGCGACTAGGACCTGGACGGTCTACTTGAGAACGTCCTCTAGGACGAGGTGGATTGTTAGCGGCGGGCTCCGGGTTGTGATGAAAAAACGGCATATTGCTTTTAATGCGTTCTGGACGACCGCCGCCATCTTAGTACGAAAGTCATTCGGCACATTCTCCAGGTGGGCGGCGATCCTTTGGGCGATCCCGGATTCACTTGGATGGCCAGGTTCTTTGGCTTGGTCCCGGGAACATTGACAATGGACGGGGGTCTATCTCTTCCTCTAGGTGGTCTTTCATGCTCCACCAGTATCTTCGACATTAACTTGAAGGCTTCGATTCGGGCAATGTTGGACGATTGACAATCGGTCATCGTTGCGTCTCCCCCGAGACGGCGCCAAATGTTTTATCCACTTGTCCAACAAGTAAGGCTGTAGGCTTAGCTTCCTTGTCGAGCAAGTAAATTAGTATCTTGAGTGTTCTTCGTTGGAGACTTGTGCAACAATGCCGAATTATAGCTTAGTCCTTAGCCTTAGCTTCGCTCCCGAACTTGCACAAAGGGACCCACCCTGGAGGTTTGGGTGGTGGTTCCCCCTCCCAATGCTTAAGTCGGTTATCGAGAGTTGTAAGAGAAAGTAGAGATAGAAAGAGAAAGCGAGAGAGAATTTATCGGAGTAACTTTACCTTGTTTGCATTGAATGTGTTTTCTCCCGATTTCGGGGGTATTTATAGTGATAGCAAGTTGTGACTAACCTTAAAAACCGACCTACGGTAGTGGCCTACGATTGGGCGAGGAATCGAGATCATGACACGTGGCGGACCATGGCGGGGATGTCCATTAACCACTTTCTCCTTCGGCCATTTGGCACTGCTTTGGGCTCGACTATTGGGCCGAGAAATTCAATCCTTTTACCCAATTGAGTATAGCCCGGAGATTAAGCCTTATTTTTATTTTAAATAGGATGACACGTGTTCGGCTACGATGAGCCCATGTGTCGTTAAGGGAGCCGTAGATATTAGGCTACAACAATTAGATTGGTAATTATGATCTCCGAATTGATTTTAGGCCGTTTCACGTGTCCCACTTTAAATAGCCAAATTCCAATTAGCCAAACACGATCTCCGATTTTGATCTCAAATTGATCATTTTTCTTAAAATGACTTAATAATCTTCAATTAAAATTATTTCTCAAAAGCCTTCAATTAGGAAGCAAACCTCTAAGACCTCTTGAAAATTATAAACGTGATCACTAATTATGGTGGTTATTTCAATCCTTAATTAATCAGCGATTAGGGTAATTAACTCAAACTTTTCATTTATATCACTAATTAGGGTGATTATCTCCAATCATTGGTTAATCGCCAATTGGGGTGATTAACTCAAACTCTTCATTTAATCAGTAATTAGGGTAGTTATCTTAAACCTTAGTTAATCACTAATTAGAGTGATTACTTTAACCTTTCCTATTTAATCACTAATTAGGGTGATTATCTTAAAATCATCTTTAATCACTAATCAAGGTGATTAGCTTTCCTCTTAAGTTTAGTCACTAATCAAGGTGATTATCTCAACCTCCATTTTAATCACTAATTAAGGTGATTATCTTGATCCTCCCAAGTTTTAATCGCTAATTTAGGTGATTATTTTAGTCTTCTTATTTAATCACTAATTAAGGTGATTATCTTAATCCCATTTCAAACACTAATTGAAGTGATTTCCTCATTTTCCAATAGATTGGTTAATTTAATTCTAAAAGGTGAGTTATTCATAATCTATTTTCCTTTCTTTTCATCCCCAATAGAATTGGCCATTTATCATTAATGTGTATATATGCAAATTACTTGATTTTTTTTCTTTCTTTTTAATAGCCATGATTACTTTAAAAATGGAAAATAACACATTTAGTAGGAGCCCGTTCTATAGAACGGAAGAGGAGACTAGTTTCAGATGTTCGCACCTCTTAACCTAAACCTCAAACCCTATCTCATGGTATTTCAAAAAGCCTTATCCATATGAATTCATCATCGTTTTAAATGATATTTCTTGAAATTGATTTTAAAACTATTTATTCAGACATTTGTGGGACTTCAAAGTTTTCTAAAATTCATAGTCCCAATGAGAGACTTTTGTGGGATTGCAAACCGTTAATCAAGACAATAAAAAATCGGGTACCATACAGACAAAAATCGTTGGATCCACAAATCCTTTGGCATTAATCATTTGAATCGCGTGCTCCTACCTAACAGATGTAAATGTTCCTTCTACTCATTTGATGTGGATATTTGCGTCAGATGTTAGCTATGATCCGATGCAAAATGATTGTTCCTGAACATTTGTGTCAGGTTTTCTTGTGTTCGACGCAAATAAGGAGGCGCAAATTATTATTTTTCTACAAGTGGATGTTGCCAAAATTATAGTTGAAGTTCTTTGAGGCAATTGATGATGCGCCTACCCATATGGCTACTTCAACCCCCGGTGCATTTTCTGTCCCGATTGACACGGACGCGGACAAGACTACTGAAAATGCTCCATGAATTCTCTTTCTCTACTATAACATTTTCTAAACAATTTCTAAAACTTGTGTGTTTTTTGCTTGCTCGAGGGAGCGAGGTTAGGATAATTTGTGCGTTTTTGCGCCTACTCGTGGGAGCATGTTTTACATTTTCTTGTGTGCTAATTTTGCTTGCTATAAGCAAAATTTTTAGGGAGAACTTTGGTATAACTTATTATGCTCTCCCTTTTTTGGGAAGCAACTTAATGGTAGTTTTTTTATTGTTGTTTTGCTTATACGGTTGGTTTCACCGGTTATGGCTATTTGCTTATCATTGTTTTTCTTTTTGCAACTTTGCTTGCCATATCGTTTTTGAGAATGGCTTGTACTATGTTTTGTTTCATGCATGCATGTTGTAGCAAACTAAAACGTCAAGCCGTTTTGAAGTTGGCTTTTTGGGTTCATTTGTTTTGCATCTGTTGTGTTATTGTCCAGAAATTGGCATAACTCAGTTTTCTAAGAATGGAGAGGTTGTATTTGTCAAACTTCGAAAATTCGTACAACTTAAACTGCAACTTATGATTCGACTTACATAGAAATGGAGGATAGAAACTTCTTTACATTAGAACCTCTAATTGTAAACATAGTGTGGTTTGAACAAACAATGACTTCTTGTCCTTTTTGCATTTTAATTCTAAGTTGCCAACTTTCGAAACATCATCTTGCTGGAATCGATTTGTATATATATAACTCTGTCTTGTCTCGCACTTTTGGATTTGGTGGTGTGATCAGTGTTGCCTATGAAGTTGCTACTAGCATCTCAGCCCCTTGCAAAACGACATGTTAGACCTAGACTGTAGGCAAAATGCCAAGGACCCTCCGATGCTTAAGTCAGTATGTGATCTTGGAAATAAAGCGAAAAGTAAATGCAAAAAGGAAGGTTCGTGGAAGATGTTACCCGGAGTTGCCGCTTAACCACGGCGACTTGTAAATTAGCGAGTACGTAAGTCGATCGAAGTTTGCTTGAATGAAGTTTGAAAATATAGTTTGCGATCTTTGCACCTTGGTTGTTGCGGCCCCTTGTAAAGAATCTTGGCGGACCTAGACCATAGGCATTTTCGAACGACCTACGATGCTTAAGACAATAAACGTTCAAGGAGGGAAAAATATAAAGTAAATGCAAAATGACAAGTAGAATTTAGAAGTGATACTATTTGAGGTGGGTTGCATTCCAACTGCGTGGGATGTGCACACCATTTTTGGTGACAAACCTGTATGCACCGTTGCCTACTACCTTTTCAATCTGGTATGGACCTTCCCGATTTGCGGTGACTTGAATACCTTAGGATCTTTAGTATTTTGGAATGACTTCCTAAGGACCCGATCTCCAACTTGGAACTACTTGATCTTAATGTTCTTGTTGTAAATTCTTGCCACTTTGTTTACTAGTAAGCTGCCATTTTGACCTTAGTTGCATCTCTGATTTCGTCGATAGTATCCAAGTCGTGAGATATTCCGCATCATTCATGTCTTCCGTCATAAGGCCATATCTTGTTGTTAGCATGTACAACTCTGCTGGGGATAACTACTTCCACGGCAAAAAACTAAAGAATAAGGGGTTTGGTTAGTTGCATTTTAGGAGTTGTTTTGTTAGCCCAAAATATCATAGGCGACTCATCAACCTATCTTCCTCCTACTTCGTCAATACGCTTCTTGATGTTGTTGACGATGATTTTGTTGCTGGATTCTGCTTGCCCATAAGTTTGCGGGTACCTTGGTGTAGATGTGTCAAGCCTGATGTTCCACTTTTGGTAGAATTTCCGTGTCGTACCTCTTATGAATTGCGATCGATTGTCACAGATGATTTCTAAGGGATGCCAAGCTGCATAATATGTTGCATTTAATGAAAGATATTACATCTTTGTCGGTGACTTGTACGTACGCTTCTGCTACCATCCATTTGGAAAAGTTGTTCGCCATAGCTAGCATAAATACTCGTTGTCCTGGAGCTTGCGGGAGTTTACCAACTATATCCATCCCGCACTTCATGAATGGCCAAGGTGCTAAGATTGGGTGTGAAACTACAGCATGCTTTTGACATGCGTCACATTTGTCGGCATATTCCATGGCATCTTTCCTCATAGTGGGCCAGAAGTAGCCCATCCTGAGTGCCTCATAGTGGGCCAGATGATTTCTAAGGGATGCCAAACTGCGGCCTCCCGAGTGGTTGCCACATTCGCCATCATGCAACTCGAAGCAAAACGGTGGTGCGTCGTTCTTCTCAAGGCATCTTAATTAGGGACCTGTAAGTGACTTGCGAAATAATATATTGTCAATTAAGATAAAGTGGATGCTTTTACCTTGAAAGTTCGCGTATCTCTAAGTTGGCTGACCAGGATGCTTTCTTTTAATAATTAAATGTACTCTTATGTCCAATACGCTTCCTTTGGGAGCAACGGTAGTCTTGGTTTCATTTACCTAATACCTGTTATCTGTTGTAGGTTGCATAATATGCACAATTAGGATGTTGCTTTAGTTTAGTCTTTCTTTGAAACTGAACCTTAGTTGGCTAAGGCGTACGCCTCAAACACTTCGTTCTCTGGAAATTCGCTTGATGGTGACCTCATCGAATTTGCGCGGCATCTTTGACTATGTTTAAGTATTTTGCCATTTTCGATCTTTTCTTTGCATAAGACCCATTAGTCGATTGACAATTAGCAAAGAATCACAACTTACCTAGATCCGTTTGACCTTAAGCTACGATGCGACATGGAAGGCGACGATTAATGCTTCGTATTCGCCTTATTGTTAGTTTTTTTGAACTTGCAATGTATAACATGGGCTATTATGTCCCCTTGTGGTGAGTTTAGTACAAATCCAAGTCTTGCTCCATTTGCATTTGATGCTCCATCGGTGCATAATGTCCACTTAAGGCTTGCTATACGTTCTAGTAAGCGTAGCGAACCTTCATTGGTTTTCGGTTGCGATTTAGACTAAAATCGGCCACAAAGTCTGCCAAAGTTCGCGACTTGATGGCGGTTCTTAGTTCGTACCTAATTTCGTATCCACTTAAGTGCACTAGCCATTTGGCCCTTACGACATTTATGGTTTATTCATTACTGATTTTATAGGATAATTAGTTTTCACACAAATAGGATGACATTCGAAATAAAGACGCAACGTAGTAGAAGCCATAACTAAAGCGAGTATAAGTTTTTTCTTGTGAAGTGTACCTTGTTTAAGCATCTACAATAGTTTTACTTACATAATATATTAGGGATTGGACTCCATCTTCTTCTCTTACCAAAACGACACTTACAGGTTGCATGTGTTACGGTTAGGTAAAGTTGCGGTGCTTCTTTGTCTTTGGTTTTGGCCAATAAGGTGGCGTCATCATGTATGTATTTAAATTCCGGAATGCCTCCTCGTGTTTGTTCATCCATTCAAAGGATTTGTTCTTCCTTAGCATATAAAAAAACGGTTTGCATACGTCCAACGACTTGGAGATAAATCTATTTAGCGCCGCATGACTCGCCGATCGGCTCATGCGCATCTTTAACGCATCTTGGGGATTGCGGGTTGACAATTGGTTTAATTTACTCTAGACTTGCTTCAATTCCTCTACGGGTCACAACATGCAGGAACTTGCATGATGCACGCCGAAGGAACATTTGGTGGGTTTTAACTTCAATTTTTAGCGCATGAGGGATATCGAAATGCTTCTTCTAGGTGCTTGATGTGATCGTCGGCTTTTTTGAATTTGACCGGCATGTCGTCAATGTACACCTCCATGGTGTCGCCGATCTGCTTTTCAAAAATTTTATTTACTAACCTTTGGTAAGTTGCACTGCATTCTTAAGCCAAAAGGCATCACTTTGTAGCAATAATTTCCTCGATCTGTTATGAATCTTTTTTTTAAGTGCACGGGATGCATGAGGATCTGGTTGTATCCACTAAAGGCGTCCGGGGAACGTGAACATTGTGGCATCTGCCATGGCATCAATGTGAGACAACGAAAATGGGTCTTTTGGTCAAGGTCCATTGAGATACGTAAAGTCTATGCACACTCGCCACTTTCCGTTCTTCTTTGGCATCACCACCACATTGGCGATACAATCTGGATATTTTGCTTCCTTTATCTTGCTAGTTTCCGGGAGGTTTTGCACTTCTTCGTTGATTACTTGGTTGTGTTTAGGTGCAAATTTCTTTCGCTTTTTTTAACGAGGCATATGTTAGGATTAACATTAAATTTTTGAGTGATTACCTCGGGGTCGATTCCAACCATGTCGTCATGTGCCCCGGCAAAGCAATCTGCATTTTGCCTTAGGAATTCAATTAAACTTTCTCGGAGGCTGTTCTGGAGGTGTGCCCCAATCTGGATTATTTGCTTAGGTTTTGATGGGTCGAGCCGGGGTGATTTCATCAATTGGTTTTGCTTACGGTTCTGCGTGTTTCTCGACGGTCTGCGTTGCTATAGTTCTTTATCTTTGGCATCTTATTTGTTGCGAGAGGGCTTTAAGGCTATCTTGTAGCACTCCTTTGCCAACTTTTGATCTCATTTTATCTCTTTGCACTCCCCACATGGTGGGGAACTTGATGGTTTGATGATAAGTAGATGGCATTGTCTTCATGTCATGTATCCAAGGCTTCCCAACAATAACATTGTAAGAGGATGAACAATCAATGTCTAAGAATTTTACGTGGATATTGAAGGCTTGCGCATATGTGGGCAAAGTGATTTCGCCAAGCGTATTTTTGCTTCGCCACTAAATGCCACGAGAATTGTGGATTTTTTGATGATGTTCACTTGACTTAATCCCATGTCTTTCGGAGCATCCTGCATGAAGATATTTCTTTGAGATGTTGTTGTCGATGAGCACTCTTCTTAGGAGGTAATTCCCGATTATGAGAGAGATCAATAGTCCATCATGGTGCAGGTCTACCAAGTCGGGGGCATTCGGTTCATCAAAAGAGATAGGCATGCAACCTGACTTCGACTTTATGCTCATGGCAACTGGCCTCTCCATTGCGCTTTCTTCTGTATGGCAGTTTGTGGCCGAGTACGTTAGACTGCATATGTCTCATCTTCTGGATATGAGATTATTGATGTTTCTGGTTGGCTGCGGTGGAGCTGATGGCCTTTTTAATGTTGTCGTTTCGTATTTGGACAATTGCTTTTGCCTTGTCGGTCATGAGGTCCTTTAAGAATCCTTTCCTTAGCGAATGAACAACTTATCTTTCCTTAGCAAATGAACAACTTATCTTCTTAATGCAATACAATCATCTCTTGCGTGTCCAACATCTGCATGGAAATCGCATCATCTTGACGAGTCTTTCTTGTTCAATCATCTCTTGTGTGTCAATATACGCATGGAATTAGCACCATCTTGACGAGTCTTTTTTTGTTTGATGGGTTGTGTAATCTTTTCGGCTATTTGACGGCTTCGCTTTGATTTGCCATGTTCTTTGACCAATCTTGTGGGGCCGAGCGAAGTTGTATTCCCGATTTCTAGAGGGTGGTTTGGATCTCTTGCCCAACCTAAAGAGGAGTCTACCATATTAACATGTTGCGCAACATCTTTGTAATAAAGCTTGCATACATTTTGTCTAGCCAATTGTTGTTACGCGGGGCTTTTCTACGGCCTCGTCGAGTTATGCTACGCCTTTTCTAGTGTCGACATCTTCCTCGAACCCGACTTGCTCAAGAGCTTTAGCTTGGGTGTCTTCGAAGGTTGGGCAGGGGTACTTCGTCAACTCCTTGTACAATTCTGGTTCTTCGAGCGAACCTCTTCGGAAGGCCTATATGGCTGTAGGAGCATCACATCTTGGGATGCAGACCTTCTCATGATTGAACATGTTGAGGTAGTCTCTCGGCGGTTCGCCATACCTCTGAACAACTCGGGCCATACTGTGAACGACTTAGTACAAGTCGGTTGGTTTGCTTGTCCGGGCGCCACGCTGGCAAATTGAAGGTTGAGCTGTCCACCAAACCTGCAAAAGTAGAAATTGCACCATTAGGTAGATTAATGAAAAATTGAAGAGCGGGACCTGATAAAATTGACCCAAAGGCCTTCCACATGCAAGCTTCGTGCATCTCTCGTGGGACTGGGATGTTGATCATTCTTTGCTTGTATTGCACAACATGCTCGCTTGGGTCCGTCGTTCCATCATAGAGCGTCATGGTAGGGACAGTGAAGCGCTTTGGGATCTCGACGAAGGCAATGAAATATGCATACGGTGAATCGGCATAGCTTGTCAAGGAAACATTCTCCACGGGCCTTGGCACTCCCGGGGATCTTGAGGATCATCTCTTCGAATTGCTTGAGATGCTCATACAATGGATCTACGATTGCACTTGTGGGCATGACATTTTGCACATTTTCCCTGGTCGAGTTGCCTGCATCGTTGGAAGGTTGATGGGGGATCCTACTCTACTCTTGGTATGGGCCGGAGGAGAATCGGTTGCTCTTGCGGTCGCCATTTGCTTTGCACCCTCGTTGAAGGGAGGATGCATCGAAGGTGGTTTAGCGGTTAGTTGGGATACTCGTCGCGGCGGTGATGACTCGCACTTCGTCGTTAACTCGTCCTGTCCCAACATCTTCTCCATCTTCGTGGATCGGTCCATCCATGTCAAGTTGCTTGGCGCATTTGTCGAAGATCATTAAAGGCGCGCCTCCGGGAGTTGGATGCCATTGATGCATAATACAACATCTGGGTACGAAGCTCGTCGGTTTTCCTTTCAAACTGGATGCCTTGAACCACTAGTAGAATAATTTTTAGTTGCGTCTATTTCTAAGTGGCCGGTTGCTACGGATTTCGCACTGCCACAAATCAAGGTGCAACAATAGGTTAAAATATATTGCTGTGGTTGTGGCCCAAAATCACAGCAATAGGTATTGGTACGGTTTTTTTTTTTTTTTTTTTTTTTTTACACTTTTCCATCAAGCATAAAAGATAAAAATATGAACAAAAAAAAACATCATACAATAAGGAAAACTGGAAGTTGTTATTAGTACAACACATTGAATTCATGCGTTGGGTAGAAAATCAAAATATGAGAATAAAAAATTACAATATCTAAAAGATAAATAAAATAAATCAGATAACCTAATGAGAAAATAAAACTAGAACTAAAACATCAATTGAAACTAATTACCTACAAAAATGAAAAAAAAAACTAAATAAAAAAAGAAAAAGCTAATTACAGACTTTATAGTCCCAAGAAATAGGGTACGAAAATTGAAAATTTAAAGAAACTAATTTACATACAAAATTGAAAATGAAAAAGAAAACAATAATGATAAAAAAACGTGCAGAACGGTGACGAGACCCCGTCCCCATACTACTATTTGCGCTTATAGCCAGATAAAGTCCTCCTACATTGAGTACACACTCACAGCAGTAACTCCTCGTTCAACTTTGTCATTTGTAACTTTCACCAAACATTATTACTCGATAGGAGATCTTGCAGGCAAAAATTAGATGATCTGCAAATTCAGAAGCAACCAAAAATCCTACATTGAGTAAATTCACAAAATTAGATGATCTGTAAATTCAGATCTGAATCATGACCATTTGAGGAGCGAGGAACAGTTAACGGCCATTTGACGGTCGAATTTAGGTGGAGAAGATGAACGGATGAAGATGATGGAGAGTAGTAGAGAGGAAGGAGTTCAGGACATTTGAGGAGGAGAGAGGAAGGAGATAGAAGGAAGGAAATGAACGAAGAGTAAGGAGATAGAACGGATGAAGATGATGGAGTGAGGAGAAAGAAAGAAGGAATAGAGAAGTTGAGAATGACGCCCAATAATTTGAGATCCGAAGTTAACTAGGGTTTGGCGCCTTGTTTTATTACTTTTAAACGTCTATGGGCTTGTGGTGTTTTGTAGGTTCCAAAACAATGGGTTCATATATTATTAAAAAATAACATTTTAACCTATTCTTTGAGGTTCTTGGAAGAAACGCGACAATAGATTTCGTCGAAGTTGGTCGACACACTTTGAAATGTTACCCTTGAGGTATCTTGCTGCGGTCTTAGGTCGAAACCGCAACAATAGATTGATTATCGATCTTTTTTTTAATTTTGACGCGATTTATTCTTTGCGTATGGGTAAAACCGCTCGTAATTCAATCACGCGATTTACAATTATTCTACTAGTGATCAACTATCTCTTCTCGAGAGATTTTTCTTCATGTCGTTGATGGCTCATATGATTTGTGTCATGACTTCTTGACCCGGCACATCGGAAGGAGTGTTGAGAGTTGTTGGGGATTCGACTTCGTTGATTTCGGCTATGATGCTTGGCAAATGATAGGATGTCATACACTGTCAAAAAATAATTCTGCAAAATCTTCTAACAATATAGTAGGGTAAATAGGGTCGAATCCACAGAGAGATGTTTGTTTTAATCTAGCTTCTAAGGTATGGAAAACTAAACAAAATCATAAATGTGAGAATTAATTCTAAACTAATAAATAAGAAAATCGAACTAAAAAGATCTAGGGTTATGGTTCATTATGTTCATAATACAAAATCTATCGGAATACCATAAATAGTTCAATTAATCATATATCTAGAGCACGGGTTAATCCTACGGTCACTAACATATTCTTTTTGGTAACGTGTAAGAAAATATTACCAAAAAGAACAAATCATAACCACCTTGCAACCAATACATCCTACGCCACTTTACAACGGTAAACCATCACTACCAATCATACTAAGAAAAAACAACTCAATAAAAAACACCCAACACTGACTCGGTTACTCCCTAATTATAAGTTGTTCTAACCACTCTTTTTCCTCACTAGACCATTTATCACTTATGAGATTTCTCACTCTAAGACATATAATATTTTTAATGCATTTAATTACAGTACTAGGTATAGGAATTTTATACTCCCAAATAGCAGTATTTCCTAACTTGACATGCATAGTAAACAACGGCGGCCAACGAAGCATAGCCGAGACCTTACATTGCTTCTTGCTTCCGAACTTCTGCCTCATTTTTTTCCAGCATGTTTAAACACACTCATCTGCGGCTACTCTCGATTCCCATCCAGTCTCATAATACCCAGCCACACACCTCTTTACTAAAACAACATCTCGAAAAATAGATGATGAGAAGCATATATTTCGGTAACATAAAGCACATTGTACATTAACACATACCCTAGTATCTACAAGTTTTGCTCTAGTTCTCAACTTCCCTAATGCAACCATCCAAGCTATACAAGAATGTTTAGGAACATTTAAAGTGCTCCACACCTAGTGATGCCATCTAACCTTCTCAACTTCCACATGAAGCAATTTTATAACCTTCCTTGATATTTAAACTTTCCCCGAGTTCAGCCACTTGATTCCCATTGTTGTATGCACATCTCAAAATCTACTAATTGTTTTACATATCTTCTTCCATCCCCAACTAGCGATGGCCGGAGCTTGGTACTCCCATCATTCGAGTCTTTAACATACACAAAGTGCACCCATTTAATCCTCATTAGGTCTCTTTTTTGATAAATTTGTCGGACATATTTCCCCTACGGCGGCCATATTCCAACATTGGCGAGTCTCACACTTCGATCCTCGCTCTATTCTTAGAATAGCACACCTCTTTCCAAGCTACATGTGGAGGTTTAGAAGTATAAACCTTTCCATCCCAAAGATAAGCTCTACAAATTTGATTAATCCCTAGCTATCACACCTTTAGGAATGAGAAAAAATTGGCCCACGGGTGTGAAGGCACATCGGTACAACATTAACCAAAGTGACTCTAGCAAACATATGATAAATGTCTAGAGCTCAAGCAAACACAAACCAATGTTATAAATTCTCATCACATGCGCGATTTAACGCTATGTACATAATGTTAAGTGAATTTTATAAGTCCGTACAAGAACAAAAAGTGCAATGTTGGAAAATGAAATAAAGTGATTAACTCAGAGTTTCATAAAGAAATATTTTTTTCTTTTTATACGAAAATGTTAATTAAAGTCATGAAATTTTAAAAGTTTCTCCTAAAATGATTCATTTTTATTATACAACTAAAAATCAATAAAAATCATCATAAAAAATCAAAATCAAAAAGGTTAATTAATCTCGAATTCTCACAAGTGTACAAACAAGCATGAATTCCAAA
>CANSNZ010000123.1:0-146658 GCA_947646795.1 Beta lomatogona
TGTTCTTAATTGAATTATGAATTCTTTTATCATCCCATTGAATCAACTTAATTTATAGGCCAAGATATTGGGTAGAAATTAAGGGGATCTATATTAGGGTTTTCAAATTCATTGGATCTCTTAATCAATTGACTAAAGACCATTCGAGAGGATTTAGTTCATTGATTAAGCGATCATTCTCGAGGACCAAGGACTCGGGTATTTTAGGAGAAAACTAAACCTTGCCTAATCGTCACATTTGATTCACAATTGCATTAATAAACGTTGTCCACTTTGGTCCATACTAGTAACCTTAACTCTAGTGTCTTCCTTATTCATATTTTTCATCTCATTTTACTTGCTAGTACTTTAATAGTAGTTAGTTATTAGTTGATGCTAAATCATTTTAAAACCCCCAAAACCCTTCAATTAAGTAATTTAGACTTGATAGACTTTAATTAATCCCTTTTTCCTGTGGATCGACCCTTGACTTGCCTTCACTACGTTCTTAGTAATTGCTTGTTAGGAGTTATAAATATAGTTTGAAAAGCGATTTTTTGGTGCCTTAACGACACACTAAAAACCTCTTATCAAAATGGTACCGTTGCCGGGAACTTGTGCTATTAATTGAAGTTTATTTTAGTTTAGCTTTGCTTAGTTGATTTTTCTTTTTTTTGACTCGTGGTTGTTATTTGCTAATCCTCTACTTAGCTTTGTTGTTGTTACATGAGAAGAAGAGCTCACGGTTCACCCACCTTTCCTCTAGATCCAGAAATTGACCGTACCTTGCGAAAGCTTAGGAAAAATTTGGAAGATTTGTCTTTGGGTTCCGAACCATCTTCACCAGCCTCAGGTACAACAAGTGAAGATCAGTCAAATGGGTGAAGCAAATCCACAACTCTTTAGGGATTTCGGAAATCCGGGTTCCTATGTTCTTCAAGGTGGTATTCGACTCCCCACCACTACTACAAATTTCAGCATTCACCCTCAGTTCACTCGGATGGTGAAGGCAGAACAATTCTGTGGAGGGTCGGATGACGATCCTCTGGACCATCTTGATAGGTTTCTTGAGATCTGTGCCATGATAACCACAAATGACGTCTCTCCAGACTACATCAAAATGCATTTGTTCCGGTCTTCTCTTACCGGAAAAGCAAAATCATGGCTCAAGAGTTTACCCGCTAACTCCCTCACTACATGGGAGGAAGTCACAATGACTTTTTGAAGAAGTACTTCTCGGAGTGGAAGACGCGAGACATAAGGAGGAAGATCTCTCATTTGAGCAAGAGAACGATGAAACACTTGCGGAAGCTTGGGAGCGGTTCAAGGAGATGATCCGTTCATGCCCTCACCATGAGTTCACGAAGAATCTACTCATGCAATTCTTCTATGATGGCCTTGATCCTATATCACGTGCCAACCTTGATGCTGGAGCGGGAGGTCAACTTTCTAAGATCCCGCAAGATCAACTTGAGTCCACCATTGAAGAAGTAATTAAGAACTATTCATGGGGTGGACGTCGAAGAGGTGCCCAACCCAAGAAAAGTGGAAAGTTTGAATTAGATCCCATGGATCAAATTCAAGCCGAGATGAATCAACTTGACAAGAAGCTCTCCAAGATCAACCTCGCATCATCTAATCCATCACACGTAAATTCTTTTTCTTGTGATATTTGTGGAGGAGGTACTAATCATGATACATCTTATTGTGGAGGTATAAATTCGGAGCATGTGGCGGCAATCAACTCTAGAGGAGATGGTTGCCAAGGAAACCAAGGGTATAGAAGCAATCAACAAGGAGGTTGGAAACAACCCCCAACAAAACATAATCAAGGCTTCAACCAACCTCAACAAGGATGGAATCAACCTCAACAAGGGTACAACCAAGGTCAACACCAAGGGTATAACCCAAACTATAATCAAGGTGGTTCATCATCACAAGGGTCTCATGTCTACCAAGCTCCACATCAAAGAGCCAATACCTTAAAACCTCCCTCTAACCCTCCGTTCCCCAAACAAAATCCCGAACCCACTCCATCGCCCGATCTAACCTCTCTCCAAATTCTCCAACAACTCCAATCCATGAACCAAATTCTCCAAAACCATGAGCAAAGTTTCAAGAGCTACAAGCCCATGAAAAAAGCTTGAAACCCAAATTGCCCAAGTAGCCGAGAAAAACCCTTCTACTCCCACAAATCAACTTCCGGGCCAACCTATTCCCTAACCCCAACCTCCACCAAGGCAAAGCCATTCATTTGAGGTCGGGAACAAGTTATGAGGGTCCCAAGATGCCAACCGAGGAGGTAGAGAAGGATGAAGAAGTTGAGGTTGTTGAGAAAGAAGTTGACGTTGAGACAGGTGAGAGAGAAGAGAATGTGGAAAGAGATGAGACACAAGTCCAAGTTGGTGATAAAGCGCGACTGCCATCATCTCCACCAACTAAGACCTATGTGCCTCTGGTTCCCTATCCTCAGCGGTTGGTCGAGAGAAAATTAAGTGACAAGTTCACCAAATTTCTCAATGTGATGAAGAGCCTTCGATCAACATACCATTCCTTGAGGCTATGTCTCAAATGCCGGCATATGCTAAATTTTGAAGGAGATCCTCTCCAACAAACGGAAGCTTGAAGATGAGCTTATCACTTTGCCCTACCAAGTGAGTGCTCTTGTGCAACGTACTATGCCTAAGAAGCAAAGAGACTCCGGAGTTTCACCTTGCCGGTGAAAATAGGTGATCTAGAGCCTAAGGATGCATTGGCCGATTTAGGAACTAGTGTGAGTTTGATGCCACTATCTATTGCTAAGCACCTTAATTTTCCTCTTCATCCGACACGGAAAACTATTCAATTGGCGGACCGCACTATGAGAGTCCCCCATGGTGAGTTGGAGGATGTACCAATTCAAGTTGGGCATGTATTTGTGCCTTGTGGTTTTGTGGTGATGGATATGGAGAAAGATCCGGAGACTCCTCTTATTCTTGGAAGAGAGGCTCTAAAGACGTTGGGATCCGTGATCAATTGCAAAAATGATACTATCACGGTTGAGGTAGCCGATGAACGGGTTGTATTTGAGTTCTCTAAGACTTTGAAGAGGCCCATGATAGAGAGAATTTGCCGGGTCAACCTAGTGGAGAATGAGATAGAGGATGCTTGCGAGTGTGGTTCACACCGGGATGAGTTGTATGCATCTCTTACCGAAGCCCCGAGCTTGGACATGGAGAGGTGAAAGAATTCTCATTGTTTCTTGACACTACTATTGAGGAGACAAAAGATGAAGCATTTGAGGTTCTCGCGACATCCATTGACAAAGAGGAGTGTTCTAAGCCTCCTCCCAAGGTAGAGTTCAAACCCCTTCCCTCTTCTCTTAAATATGTTTTTCTTGATGATGCATGTACCTATCCAGTTATTGTCAATTCGAGTCTTGATGACATCTTTATATCAAAATTGATTGAGATATTACAAAAATATAAAGATGTCATTGGGTACTCGATAGATGACCTTAAGGGATAAGCCCTTCTCTTGCTATGCATCGTATCCATCTCATCGATAGTAATGCCTCATCCATAGAGCATCAGAGAACGCTCAATCCTAACCTCAAAGAGGTTGTAAAAAAGGAGATTATGAAATTGCGTGACGCGGGAATCATCTACGCTATCTCCGATAGCAAGTGGGTGAGCCCGATTCACGTGGTTCCAAAAAAGGAGGCATGACTATTGTTGAGAATGAGATAGGAGAAACTATCTCAACTAGTACTGTCACCGGGTGGAGGGTTTGTATTGATTATAGGAATTTAAACAAATCCACCCACAAGGACCATTTCCCTCTCCCCTTCATTGACCAAATGTTGGAGAGGCTTGCTCGTCATTCGCACTTTTGTTTTCTCAATGGTTATTCCGGATTCTTTCAAATCCCTATTCATTCGGATGACCAAGAGAAAACCACTTTTACTTGTCCGTATGGGACATTCGCATATCGAAGGATGCCCTTTGGTTTGTGTAATTCCCCATCTACTTTCCAAAGGTGTATGACAAGAATCTTCTACGACATGCTAGAAGATTCTATTGAGGTGTTCATGGACGATTTTAGTGTGTGTGGTTCGTCTTTTGACACATGCCTGGTTAATCTTGAGTGTGTATTGAAAAGATGTCAAGAGACGAACCTCGTCCTGAATTGGGAGAATGTCACTTTATGGTCGAGGAAGGCATTGTCCTTGGGCATAAAGTGTCAAAGAAGGGCATTTAAGTGGATCCGGCAAAGGTTTCGGTTATTGAGAAGCTTCCGCCACCGAACTCGGTGACGGGAGTTCATGCTTTCCTTGGACATGCGGGTTTTTACCGGCGCTTCATCAAGGATTTTTTCTCAGATAGCCAAACCATTGACGAATCTACTTCAAAAGGATGTAGATTTTGAGTTTGATGAGTCTTGTATTAAGGCTTTTGAAACTTTGAAAAAGGCCCTCACTTCTGCCCCCACTGTGCAAGCTCCGAATTGGAGCTTGCCTTTTGAACTGATGTGCGATGCTAGTAACTTTGTCATAGCATATGCAAGTAGGACCTTGGATGATGCTCAACAGAATTACACAACTACGGAGAAGGAAATGTTGGTCGTAGTTTTTGCATTTGACAAATTTGGGTCTTACTTGACCTTCAATAAGGCTATTGTGTATACGGATCATTCTGCGGTCCGTTATTTGATGAGTAAGAAAGACGCAAAGCCTCGCCTCATTAGGTGGGTGCTACTTCTTCAAGAGTTTGATTTTGAGATGTAGGAGAAAAAGGGGACGGAGAATGTGGTAGGCTGATCACCTTTCTCGTCTCCCTCTTGATGAGAAGGTCTCGAGATCCTGACGAGACCCCCTATTGAAGAAGATTTGAGAGAAGAAGCACCATTCGCCATTCGAATAATGAGATTCCATGGTTCGCAGACTATGCGAACTATTTGGCTTGTGGGATTGAACCTCATGGTTTCAACTCTTAACAACGGAAGCGATTTTTCGAGGAGGCTTCGAGGTTCTATTGGGATGACCTCTCTTGTTTAAAAAGTGCGCCGATGGTGTTTTTAGAAGGTGTGTGCCTAATCACGAGATCAATTCGGTGTTGAATCATTGCCATACTTTGGCATGTGGAGGGCATGGTGGAGCAAGCAAAACTGTTGCTAAGGTGCTCAAATGTGGTATGTTTTGGCCATCATTGCAAAAAGATGCTCGTGAGTTTATTTTGAGTTGTGATAGATGTCAAAGGAGTGGCGACATCACGAAGAGACATGAGATGCCTCAACAAAACATTCTAGAGGTTGAGCCATTTGACGTGTGGGGAGTTGACTTTATGGGCCCTTTTGTCCCTTCTTTGGGTAACATGTACATCCTTGTTGCGGTTGACTATGTAACTAAGTGGGTAGAAGCCATTGCCTCCCCCACCAATGACCACAAGGTTGTGACTAAATTCCTTAAGAAGATCATCTTCCCAAGGTTTGGGGTACCCCGAGTATTGATAAGTGATGGCGGTTCACACTTCGCCAAGAAGCAACTGGAGGCCCTCTTGAAGAAGTACGGGGTGAATCACAAAGTTGGACTTCCTTATCATCCCCAAACTCAAGGCCAAGTTGAAGTTTCTAACCAGGAAGTGAAGAACGTCCTTGAGAGAGTGGTAAATAAAACAAGGAAGGATTGGTCTTTGAAGCTAGATGATGCTCTTTGGGATCTTTGCATGGCTTTCAAGACGCCTATAGGAACCACTCCATACCGCCTCGTGTATGGCAAGGCTTGTCATTTGCCGGTGCAACTCGAGCACAAAGCTTGGTGGGCAATCAAAGAGCTCAATATGGATCTTCACTTGGCGGGAGATGCTCGGAAAGAGAAGCTAGTTGAGCTTGAAGAACTCCGCTTCGATGCATAGGAGAGCTCGAGACTGTACAAGGAGCAGACAAAGAAATGGCACGATGACTGAATTCAACAAAGAGACTTCTGGGTTGGAGACAAAGTCTTGTTGTTTAACTCAAGGCTAAAGCTCTTCCCCGGAAAATTAAAGTCCAAGTGGTCGGGACCCTTCCAAGTGTTGAAGACTACTCCTTATGAAGCCTATGAGATTTTGGGCGACAATGGTTCGTTTTTGGTGAACGGTCAAAGATTGAAGATCTACCATGATAATCAAGCCATCGGTTCTGTTGGTTGCTTGATCCTTCGCTCGCCCGATCGCTCCTCTTGAAGAACATATCCTTTCAGTCAAGCTAATGACTTAAAACAAGCGCTACACGGGAGGCAACCCGTTTCTCTTTTTCTTTTCCTTTTTCTATTTTTTTTACTCTAGATTTTCGTTTTACCGGTTAACCATGAGCATTGGATTGAGCTTAAGAGGATTTGATTCATTTGAGAAGTCGAAATTTAACACAATTAAGTTGCTGGGCAGTCTGTTTGGTGCGCCCGCACCACATAGAGGTGCGTCCGCACCAAACATTGTGAAAGATGTTGGCAGATGAATAGAGGTGCGCCTGCACCATTCTGTCTGCACTGAAGGAAACAACAGAAACATTGGTGCGCCCGCACCGCTCAAAAAAAAATTTCGGAAATTTTGAACGGTGCGCCCGCACCAAAATTTTGGAGGTGCGCCCGCACCAAACCCCGACAGCACTATAACCACGATTTCCTTTCTTTTTTTCGGCACACAATACTTTTCATCCACTAAATTTCGAACTCTCACTCTCACTCTCTCACTTTCTCTCACTTCCACAACTATATATCCGGCGAAACACGCGACTTTCCGGCGACCTCCGGCCACTTTTTCACTGGAATGCTCATCTTTTTCCTCTATACAACACTCAAGTGCATCAAATTTGGGGCTTTTGCAAGATTTGGATTTCTAGGGTTTCAAAATTGGGGAATTTGCATCTCCAAGTTGGTAAACTCCTTCCAACCTCTTGTTTCTCATTAATAATCTTGTTATTTGGACTACAGGTTTGTTTTCTTTTTGATTACATGCTTGTTTTTCTTCTAGCTTTGGTTTGTTCATGAATTTTGCCCAAATTTGTGATTGATGTTGTGATGAACTAGTTTAATGGTTTGTTCTTTGTGGAAATTTCGTAGTCTATGAAATTTTTGTGAACTACGTTGAACTATTTGAAGTGATTTGTTGAGCAAGTATTGATAAACATGTTGTTGGATTGTGATTGTGTGAGTTTGGGAATTTTGTGAGTTTGATTGAGTTTTCAGATTAGAATCAAATTCTTGCTTGTTAGCAACTTCGTTGCTATTGATTGTGGGATTTATGTGCTGGTAGTTTTCTTTTTTAGGTTTTTGTGTGTTATTAGTGTGGTGATTTGTTTGACCAAAGGTTTTGAAGAGTCCCTCTATTACGGCCACGCCCTTTGTTTTTCCCCGTTTCAACGAAAATCTTTTTCACATTGTTTTTTAAACAACACCATGGGAAAAAAAGTGGCGAAGGATCCTCCTCCAGGGCTAAGAGAGCTAAAACAGGGTCCTCCTCGCAAGGACCCTCTTCTAGCTCTAATCCCCCTCATATCTACCCTCTCAAGTTCTCAAATGCTGTACACCGTCAAATTTTTACTCAACTTTCGAACCGAACTCTGCGATCCACGAAGTTCTATGACTCTGGTACCTGCCAGCACCTTAAAATCGAGACGATAGTAAGGGAGATGGCAGGTAATCTGGGGTTGTCGAACTTCCTTCAAGTTTGGGAACCTACTTATGACCAACTAACTCTTGAGTTCTTGACTTCGTTGAACATAAGTAGGGAGCAAGAATCCGGTGCTCTGACTATTCAAGCTCGTCTATTTAATCAAGTCAGAACACTGTCTTTTGACGAGTTATGTGAAGCATTTGGGACGGACTCTACTGCCCCATGTGAAGCCCCCTATTCAATAATTTGGGAGGGTTACAATGAACAAGAGTGGTGGGCCAAGATCACTGATGGCACCACCCGATTTCGGACGAACTCGTCCAAGGCTTCTGAGATTATCCATCCTGCTCTCCGCTACTTCCATAGGATGTTGGTTTACACCTTCTTTCCTAAGCAAGAAGTCGGGCAATTGAGAAAAGAAGAGTTGTTGGTTTTATGGTTGGCCACTGATGGGGGCCACCATAACGCCCGAATCAACTTTGCAGCTATCTTCCTTAATCGATTGCAAGAGATTAGGGGGGGTACTACGCTAGCTGGGGAGATCATTTGTGGTGGAATGATCACCCGGCTAGCGTGTTACCTCTCGTTGGACGATGACCTGGCCCGCTTAGAAGAAAGCGTGCCAACTGTTGGTCAGTCCAACTTATTGGATGGTGCAGCCCTTCAACAGATGAAATTTCTGCGTGGTTATTTGAAAATCAGTTGCATTTGGCTAGTGGGAGGGAGACCCTACTATTATATGAACACTGAGTTCATTTGGAACCCCGCTTTGAATGTAACCGATGGCGGGTTCCCCCTTCCCCTATTGACCCAGATCATTGCGCTGATATGACCTACCTTTAGTCCACCACAGTGGAGAGGGTACTGAGGGTTCCCAGGGTTCCGAGGTCCGAGCACCGCATTCCCGTGAGTGATGCGGCCGAGAACTCTTGGGCGGGCGCGGATGTGTCGTTGTGCACCGCACCCGGCCAAAGATAAAATTTCTCCTACTCTCTTTTACACTAAGGTAGTATAGTGGAAGTAGGGGTCGTATCCACAGGGAAACAGGGACGAGTTTAGTACTTAGCGTGATTCGAAACCTAGATTAAGCTAAGGGCCGAGAAACCTAATTACAAAGGGGGGTTTCAAGTAGATTTACGAACAAACTAAACTACAACTAACATATAAACAAAATGAGAAATCAATATGGAAAGATCTTGAATCCGATTAACATCCACTTCAATTCATTATCGATCCTTGAACATCCACTCTAATTATTTCCATAATTATCTATTGTCGAGAATTAATCTCGTGCTCTCCTTATTCTTAGTTGAATAGCACGATCAGCGTGACTATAAAACCCTAACTAAAGGATAACCTAGTCCGATCTGCGTCTAAGTTCAATCCAATAGCAGCAATAAACACAGAGAACCAATAGACCTGCTAATGTCATACACGCGATAAACATTCAACAGTTTATTCAATTTCCCTAAGAAATAACCAAGATGATCAGCATCTAAATTACTCCCTAGTTTGCTACCAAATGATAAAAGAATAAAACAATCCGGTTCTATTCTTAAATCTAGCATTAGATTAATTACACAATCAAACTAGTAACGTTCCTAGCATAATTATGCAATAATCATAAATCACAAGCATAGAAATTGAATCATAATCAAGGAAAAGAGAAAGAGAGGAGAGATCTCACAATAACGGTTGAAGCTTCATGTTAATTGATCCAAGAACAGTTCAAGCTACAATCCGATAGCAAAAACCAAATCCATAGTTGAAATCCCTAAAAACTAAACTAAGAAATGAGAACTAAAACTAGGAAATGAAAAACAAAGAAATGGAAATGAAGAACAAAGAGGAACGAAGAAGGAAAGATGAAAAGAGAATCATGAAGAAGGAAGGATGAGGAGAGGAGCTCTCCCCTCAAGCTAGCCACTCCAAGGTCTACATTTCAGCTCTCCTCTTCGCACTTCTCTTCCTCTCCCCCCTTTACATTAGGTTTTAGGAGGCTTTTATACTTCGCGCAAAACGTGGCCGCTGAACCGACTAAAGTGTCGCGAGTCGCGATGCTTGATCGCGAGTCGCTGAAGGGGACTCTGCCATCACGCACACATTAGGTGGGCTTTGGCAAGACAAGAAGGTCGCGGGTCGCGGCAGGACCTCGCGAGTCGCGAGGGCGGGGCTCGCGAGTCGCGAGCTCCATCGCGGGTCGCGAGCTCTGTGTGCGTCTTGTTGTTTCGCTGGGCTTGCGGCAGGATGGACGATCTTTGCCGAGCTTGCGGTGATGCTTGGGCTTCTTGGGCATGACGTTCTTCTTGTGCTTGGCTTATTAGGCATGATGTTGAGTTTGGTTGTTGGTGATGAGATGGCAATGGCACAATGTTGTTGAGCCTCTCAAACACTTCCAAGTATATCGCTCAAACCCATTTTATCATAAAAGCTCGGAACATAAGACGTTAATACCATTTTAATTCACAAAACTCCGAACTTCCGCTAAGGATATTATATATGCAAACATTAACAAGTATAAACGAACTCCTTAGCAAAGTGCACCCAAAATACCACAAAAACATCGTATAACTTTGGCGTATCAAATACCCCCACACTTGAACTTTACTCGACCTCGAGTAAACTCAAAAGTGAGAATCACTAAATAAATCATCACCCAAGTTATCGACACCAAACTATACTCTCCATCAACTACATCATCATCATCACATCTTAACAACATCTGCTCAAAAACCTAAATGTAAGGGACGATGATTCCCCCACACTTAGATTCGAGCTCACCTGAAAAATACAAAGACGCGACAACAATAATCACCAAACGACAACCAAAATGTGAGCTCAAATCCTGAAGGATCTCAAAGGAATTGAACTCACTCCACGCCACAATCAAAATGACAACTCGCCTAAAACCTCAAAAGATAAACTACTACTACTATTACAACCAACCTATATAAGCAAGCCATGGAACAAAGACAAAAAGGGATAAATTCCATGCTTACTCCCAAAAACAATCAACCAAAAGAAAGTGAAAGCCAAAACAAATCTCCGGCAAATGAGTCTTCAAAATACATAATTCTCTCTTAATCTCTCATTTTGCCTAGAGAGCCCTTTCGGGTTTTCATCCTAGCTTCACACATTTCTTTTTTTTTTTTTTCATCTCACCATCTTACCCGCTCAATATAAGCCACTTTTTTTTGCATAGGTTGCCCTTTCGGGTTTTCAACCTATCCAGGGCCCCCAATTTTTTGCTCGAGTCGCCCACCCTTGTGGGTTTTCAACTCAAGCGGGTTTCATTTCATCATCATTTTTTTTATTTTTTTTTTTTTTCATTTTTATTTTTTTCATTTTCATTTTTTTTTTTTTTTTTTCAAATTGAAAGTACTATACACAACATAGATACATGAGAATGACACAACATAGATACATGAGAATGAGAATACCCTCCCCCCTACTTAAACTACACATTGTCCTCAATGTGTCGACAATTAGAAGAAAAAGTAAACTGAAAATGGGGGGAGAAAATCGAAAATCGGGTAAATCGAAGATCGAATGCTCAAAACTCATGACCAAACAATCCGTCAAACTCAAATTTCTTAACAACACCAACTCAAATCTCATAAATCAACTCACAACCCTCTCCCTCGAATCACTCAAACAAATGACAAGCTCAAAAGTTTTGAATTTGTGAGATTTGCACCTAGCTTAAGAGATCGAAAAGATACATTAACAATCTCAATCCTCTAGTGCACCAACTCCTAGCTATTGAAGTCCTCCCAACGGATTTTCTTTTGTGGATTTTGGTTATAAGTGAATTAATATTGGTTGTGGATCTTTTTAGTGGGTGGGTGGTGGGTGAAAGAAAATTTGTTGTGGTGGTGGAAATTTGATGAAAAATAAAGGAAAAGAAAGAAAATAAAGAGGTCTCGGGTTGCCTCCCGAGAAGCTGTTGTTGTTTAAAGTCGTTAGCTCGACTTAGTACCTTAAGCTTAATCATTGGGTTTGTGCTCCTTGTGTGACAATGGTAGTTCCATGTCAATCTCCACTTCAAGTACCTGCAAAACTGATTGAGAAGAACTCTTGCAATGCATCGTTAGTACCTAGCTTACTACATCATGGTTGAGCATATAACATCAGATTATATCCAAAACCTAGCATTAAGTCAACAACAAACATCAACTAGTAGTACTCCTAGCTAATCCAAGTCATGACCATTAATATAAATGTTTAAAGCTAGACAATAACCAAGATATAGAGTATGAGTCAATCAACCATTCCCAAGAGAGTTTAAGCAACAAGTTCCATGCTTCTTGTCCAAAATACAAAAGTGAAATACATAGAGCTCAATGGAAGATGAAAACTAGAAACTAAAACAAAAAGGGAATTCTTTATATGAGTGGCCAACCAAAAACAAAGAGCACAAGCAATACCATCCAAAAATCACGCTAAATACAAACAAGTAACACCGTTTCCCCGGCAACGGCGCCAAAATTTGGGCGGGCGCGGATGTGTCGTTGTGCACCGCACCCGGCCAAAGATAAAATTTCTCCTACTCTCTTTTACACTAAGGTAGTATAGTGGAAGTAGGGGTCGTATCCACTAGGGAAACAGGGACGAGTTTAGTACTTAGCGTGATTCGAAACCTAGATTAAGCTAAGGGCCGAGAAACCTAATTACAAAGGGGGGTTTCAAGTAGATTTACGAACAAACTAAACTACAACTAACATATAAACAAAATGAGAAATCAATATGGAAAGATCTTGAATCCGATTAACATCCACTTCAATTCATTATCGATCCTTGAACATCCACTCTAATTATTTCCATAATTATCTATTGTCGAGAATTAATCTCGTGCTCTCCTTATTCTTAGTTGAATAGCACGATCAGCGTGACTATAAAACCCTAACTAAAGGATAACCTAGTCCGATATGCGTCTAAGTTCAATCCAATAGCAAGCAATAAACACAAGAGAACCAATAGACCTCGCTAATGTCATACACGCGATAAACATTCAACGGTTTATTCAATTTCCCTAAGAAATAACCAAGATGATCGGCATCTAAATTACTCCCTAGTTTGCTACCAAATGATAAAAGAATAAAACAATCCGGTTCTATTCTTAAATCTAGCATTAGATTAATTACACAATCAAACTAGTAACGTTCCTAGCATAATTATGCAATAATCATAAATCACAAGCATAGAAATTGAATCATAATCAAGGAAAAGAGAAAGAGAGGAGAGATCTCACAATAACGGTTGAAGCTTCATGTTAATTGATCCAAGAACAGTTCAAGCTACAATCCGATAGCAAAAACCAAATCCATAGTTGAAATCCTAAAAACTAAACTAAGAAATGAGAACTAAAACTAGGAAATGAAAAACAAAGAAATGGAAATGAAGAACAAAGAGGAACGAAGAAGGAAAGATGAAAAGAGAATCATGAAGAAGGAAGGATGAGGAGAGGAGCTCTCCCCCTCAAGCTAGCCACTCCAAGGTCTACATTTCAGCTCTCCTCTTCGCACTTCTCTTCCTCTCTCCCCCCTTTACATTAGGTTTTAGGAGGCTTTTATACTTCGCGCAAAACGTGGCCGCCGAACCGACTAAAGTGTCGCGAGTCGCGATACCGATCGCGAGTCGCGAAGGGGACTCTCGCCATCACGCACACATTGGGCCGGGCTTTGGCAAGACAAGAAGGTCGCCGGTCGCGACAGGACCTCGCGAGTCGCGAGGGCAGGGCTCGCGAGTCGCGAGCTCCATCGCGGGTCGCGAGCTGCTTGTGCGCTGTTGCTTCGCTGGACTTGCGGCGGGATGGACGATGCTTCGCCGGAGCTTGCGGTGATGCTTGGGCTTCTTTGGGCATGACGTTCTTTGGCCGTGCTTGGCTTATTAGGCATGATGTTGAGTTTGGTTGTTGGTGATGAGATGGCAATGGCACAATGTTGTTGAGCCTCTCAAACACTTCCAAGTATATCGCTCAAACCCATTTTATCATAAAAGCTCGGAACATAAGACGTTAATACCATTTTAATTCACAAAACTCCGAACTTCCGCTAAGGATATTATATATGCAAACATTAACAAGTATAAACGAACTCCTTAGCAAAGTGCACCCAAAATACCACAAAAACATCGTATAACTTTGGCGTATCAACTCTTCCTCCCAGTCCTTTGATATGGCCTCCGTCATGGCTGCAATAACCTAGATGCAGGTGGCGGGCCGCGCTTGTCGTGAACGCCGCCCGGCCAAAGATAAAATTTCTCCTACTCTCTTTTACAATAAACAAGTATAATGGAAGTAGGGGTCGTATCCACAGGGAAACAGGGACGAGTTTAGTACTTAGCGTGATTCGAAACCTAGATTAAGCTAAGGGCCGAGAAACCTAATAATAATTACAAAAGGGGGGTTTCAAGTAGATTATAACTAAACTACAACTAACTAGCATATAAACAAAATGAGAAATCATTTATAGGAAGATCTTGAATCCGATTAACATACACTTCAATTCATTATCGATCATTGAACATCCACTCTAATTATTTCCATAATTATCTATTGTCGAGAATCAATCTCGTGTTCTCCTTTTTCCTAGTTGAATAGCACGATCAGCGTGACTATAAAACTCTAACTAAAGGATAACCTAGTCCGATCTGCGTCTAAGTTCAATCCAATAGCAAAGAATAAACACGAGAGAACCAACGGACACCGCTAACGTCATACAAGCGATAAACGTTCAACGGTTGATTTAATTTCCCCAAGAAATAACCAAGACGATCTGCATCTAAGTTACTCCCTAGTTTGCTACTAATTGATAAAAGAATAAAACAATCCGATTCTATTCTTAAATCTAGCATTAGATTAATTACACAATCAAACTAGTAATATTCCTAGCATAATCATGCAAAAACCATTGAAAGCAAGCATAGAAATTAAACCATAATCAAAGAAAATAAATAGAGAGGAAAGATCTCACAATAATGCTTGAAGCTCCATATTAATCTCGTTCAAGAACGGTTCAAGCTACAATCGGCATAGCATAAGCCAATCCCATAATTGAAATCTACAAAGACTAAATTAGAAAATAAAAACTAAAAAGAGAAGACAACAAGAGAGGAGTGGAGTTTTGGAAACTCCATCCCCTTGTGGTCGCTGCCCCCTAGGTCTAAAAACAAAGTTTAGTATTTATACTAAGGCTCAAAAGTCAGCCCGACATTTAGACCGACCTAGGGGTCGCGAGGTGCGATACTGGTCGCACCGTGCGATGAGCTACCGCCTTCGCAACGAGCCGAAGAGCCGGGCCAAAACCACGCGGGTCGCATCGTGCGAGGAATCTCGCGAGGTGCGAGCTTCGAGTCGCGAGGTGCGACATTCCTCGCGAGGTGCGAGCCGGCTTGGCGTGCGATGGGCGCCGGGGCGTGAGCTGGCGGGCGATCTTGGCTGGGCGGCTTGGTCGAGGCCGCCGAGCGTGCGATGGGCTGCCGGGCGTGCGATGGCCGCTGGTGAGCCGGGCGTGGGCGCGCCGGGTCGAGCTTGGCTTGGCGAGCTTGTGGCTTGTGATGCTCGGCTCAAATGCATTTTACCTTGGAAGCTCGGAATGCATGACATTAACACAACTTATATCGCAAAACTCCGAACTTCCGCTAAGGATGATTTTTATGCAAACCTTAACAATTACGAACAAATCCCTTAGCAATGTGCACCTAAAATACCACAAGAACATCGTATAACTTGAGCGCATCAAATACCCCCCACACTTGAACTTTACTCGACCTCGAGTAAACTCAAAATGAGGATCACCAAATAAATCATCACCCAAGCTATCGAAACCAACCTACACTCCCCATCAACTACATCATCATCATCACATCTTAACAAAATACGCTCAAAACCTAAACGTAAGGGATGATGATTCCCCCACACTTAGATTCAAGCTCACCCGAAATATACAAAGACGCGACAACAATAATAACCAGCAACGCCAACAAGTTTAACCAACAACACCAACGAGAATCAAAATGCCGACTCACGACACACTAAAGTATCGGCTCTCCCAAACCTCAAAAGATGACCTACTACTACAACAACTAACTTAAAATAGCAAGCCATGGAACAAAGACAAAAAGGGATAAATTCCATGCTTACTCCCAAAAAACAATCAACCAAAAGAATGCAAAAGCCAAAATAAATAGATCTTCACAAAACAAAGGATGAATTCACTAACCCAACCCGAAAACGCTTTCAACCTTATGACACCATCTCCGGCAAATGAGTTTTCAAAGTGTATAATTCTCTCTTAATCTCTCATTTTGCCTAGGAGCCCTTTCGGGTTTTCATCCTAGCTTCTCACATTTTTTTATCTCACCATCTTACCCGCTCAATATAAGCCACTTTTTTGCATAAGTTGCCCTTTCGGGTTTTCAACCTATCCGGGCCCCCATTTTTGCCTGAGTCGCCCATCCTTGTGGGTTTTCAACTCAGCGGGTTTCATTTCATCACTTTTTTTTTTTTTATATTCTTTTTCATTTTTTTTCATTTTTTTTTTCATTTTTTTTTTTTTTCATTTTCATTTTTTTCATTTCCATTTTTTTTCAAATTGAAAGTAATATACACAACATAGATACATGAGAATGAGAATACCTCCCCCCTACTTAAACTACACATTGTCCTCAATGTGTCGACAATTAGAAGAAAAGTAAACTGAAAATGGGGGGAGAGAATCGAAAATCGGGTAAATCGAAGATCGAATGCTCAACACTCATGACCAAACAATCCGTCAAACTCAAATTTCTTAACAACACCAACTCAAATCTCATAAATCAACTCACAAACCTCTCCCTCGAATCACTCAAACAAATGACAAGCTCAAAAGTTTTGAATTTGTGAGATTTGCACCTAGCTTAAGAGATCGAAAAGATACATTAACAATCTCAATCCTCTAGTGTACCAACTCCTAGCTATTGAAGTCCTCCCAACTGATTTTCTTTTGTGGATTTTGGTTCCAAGTGGATGAAGATTGGTTGTGGATCTTTTTAGTGGGTGGGTGGTGGGTGAAAGAAAATTTGTTGTGGTGGTGGAAATTTGATGAAAAATAAAGAGAAAGAAAGAAAATAAAGGGGTCTCGGGTTGCCTCCCGAGAAGCGCTGTTGTTTAAAGTCGTGAGCTCGACTTAATACCTTAAGCTTAATCATTGGGTTGTGCTCCATGTGTGACAATGGTGGTTCCATGTCAATCTCCACTTCAAGTACCTGCAAAATTGATTGAGAAGAACTCTTGCAATGCATCGTTAATACCTAGCTTACTACAACATGGTTGAGCATATAACATCTGATTATATCCCAAACCTAGCATTAAGGCAACAACAAACATCAACTAGTAGTACTCCTAGCTAACCCAAGTCATGACCATTAATATAAATGTTTAAAGCTAGACAATAACCAAGATATAAAGTATGAGTCAATCAACCATTCCCAAGAGAGTTTAAGCAACAAGTTCCATGCTTCTTGTCCAAAATACAAAAATGAAATACATAGAGCTCAATGGAAGATGAAAACTAGAAACTAAAACAAAAAGGGAATTCTTTATATGAGTGGCCAACCAAAAACAAAGAGCACAAGCAATACCATCCAAAAATCACTCTAAATAAAAACAAGTAACACCGTTTCCCCGGCAACGGCGCCAAAATTTGGCGGGCCGCGCTTGTCGTGAACGCCGCCCGGCCAAAGATAAAATTTCTCCTACTCTCTTTTACAATAAACAAGTATAATGGAAGTAGGGGTCGTATCCACAGGGAAACAGGGACGAGTTTAGTACTTAGCGTGATTCGAAACCTAGATTAAGCTAAGGGCCGAGAAACCTAATAATAATTACAAAAGGGGGGTTTCAAGTAGATTATAACTAAACTACAACTAACTAGCATATAAACAAAATGAGAAATCAATTATAGGAAGATCTTGAATCCGATTAACATACACTTCAATTCATTATCGATCATTGAACATCCACTCTAATTATTTCCATAATTATCTATTGTCGAGAATCAATCTCGTGTTCTCCTTTTTCCTAGTTGAATAGCACGATCAGCGTGACTATAAAACTCTAACTAAAGGATAACCTAGTCCGATCTGCGTCTAAGTTCAATCCAATAGCAGCAATAAACACAGAGAACCAACAGACCTGCTAACGTCATACAAGCGATAAACGTTCAACAGTTGATTTAATTTCCCCAAGAAATAACCAAGACGATCTGCATCTAAGTTACTCCCTAGTTTGCTACTAATTGATAAAAGAATAAAACAATCCGATTCTATTCTTAAATCTAGCATTAGATTAATTACACAATCAAACTAGTAATATTCCTAGCATAATCATGCAAAAACCATTGAAAGCAAGCATAGAAATTAAACCATAATCAAAGAAAATAAATAGAGAGGAAAGATCTCACAATAATGCTTGAAGCTCCATATTAATCTCGTTCAAGAACGGTTCAAGCTACAATCGGCATAGCATAAGCCAATCCCATAATTGAAATCTACAAAGACTAAATTAGAAAATAAAAACTAAAAAGAGAAGACAACAAGAGAGGAGTGGAGTTTTGGAAACTCCATCCCCTTGTGGCTGCTGCCCCCTAGGTCTAAAAACAAAGTTTAGTATTTATACTAAGGCTCAAAAGTCAGCCGACATTTAGACCGACCTAGGGGTCGCGAGGTGCGATACAGGTCGCACCGTGCGATGAGCTACTGCCTTCGCAACGAGCTGAAGAGCTGGGCCAAAACCACGCAGGTCGCACCGTGCGAGGAATCTCGCGAGGTGCGAGCTTCAGGTCGCGAGGTGCGACATTCCTCGCGAGGTGCGAGCTGGCTTGGCGTGCGATGGGCGCTGGGCAGTGAGCTGCTGGGCCGCGCTTGTCGTGAACGCCGCCCGGCCAAAGATAAAATTTCTCCTACTCTCTTTTACAATAAACAAGTATAATGGAAGTAGGGGTCGTATCCACAGGGAAACAGGGTCAAGTTTAGTACTCAGCGTGATTCGAAACCTAGATTAAGCTAAGGGCCGAGAAACCTAATAATAATAACAAAGGGGGGTTTCAGGTAGATTTACGAACAAACTAAAACTAACTAGCATATAAACAAAATGAGAAATCAATTATAGGAAGGATCTTGAATCCGATTAACATGCACTTCAATTCATTATCGATCATTTAACCTCGACTCTATTTAATTCCATTATTATCTATTGTCGAGAATTAATCTCGCATTCTCCTTATTCTTAGTTGAATAGCACGATCAGCGTGACTATAAAACTCTAACTAAAGGATAACCTAGTCCGATCTGCGTCTAAGTTCAATCCAATAGCAGAATAAACACAGAGAACCAACAGACCTGCTAACGTCATACAAGCGATAAACGTTCAACAGTTGATTTAATTTCCCCAAGAAATAACCAAGACGATCTGCATCTAAGTTACTCCCTAGTTTGCTACTAATTGATAAAAGAATAAAACAATCCGATTCTATTCTTAAATCTAGCATTAGATTAATTACACAATCAAACTAGTAATATTCCTAGCATAATCATGCAAAAACCATTGAAAGCAAGCATAGAAATTAAACCATAATCAAAGAAAATAAATAGAGAGGAAAGATCTCACAATAATGCTTGAAGCTCCATATTAATCTCGTTCAAGAACGGTTCAAGCTACAATCGGCATAGCATAAGCCAATCCCATAATTGAAATCTACAAAGACTAAATTAGAAAATAAAAACTAAAAAGAGAAGACAACAAGAGAGGAGTGGAGTTTTGGAAACTCCATCCCCTTGTGGCTGGCTGCCCCTAGGTCTAAAAACAAAGTTTAGTATTTATACTAAGGCTCAAAAGTCAGCCGACATTTAGACCGACCTAGGGGTCGCGAGGTGCGATACTGGGTCGCACCGTGCGATGAGCTACCGCCTTCGCAACGAGCTGAAGAGCTGGGCCAAAACCACGCAGGTCGCACCGTGCGAGGAATCTCGCGAGGTGCGAGCTTCAGGTCGCGAGGTGCGACATTCCTCGCGAGGTGCGAGCTGGCTTGGCGTGCGATGGGCGCTGGGCAGTGAGCTGCCGGGCGATGCTGGCTGGGCAGCTTGGTCGAGGCTGCTGAGCGTGCGATGGCTGCTGGGCGTGCGATGGCTGCTGGTGAGCTGGGCGTTGGGCGCTGGGTCGAGCTTGGCTTGGCGAGCTTGTGGCTTGTGATGCTCGGCTCAAATGCATTTTACCTTGGAAGCTCGGAATGCATGACATTAACACAACTTATATCGCAAAACTCCGAACTTCCGCTAAGGATGATTTTTATGCAAACCTTAACAATTACGAACAAATCCCTTAGCAATGTGCACCTAAAATACCACAAGAACATCGTATAACTTGAGCGCATCAGCAGGCCACTCAAGCGGCCAACCACCGTGCGGTCACTACTACCCTTGATGGTATCCGCACCGACCATGACCATGTGTCTCGAGTGGCTTGGCGAACTCATCTTGCCAATGTTCACTCCGGACATGAGGCTCCCTTCTCTAACCACCCCTACTACCCTCCTGCTTTTGACCCTCGTGATGAGCCATTCGAGGAGGTACCTTTTTGCCCCTTCCCCCACTACCCATCTGACTATCCAGACGGGTATCCAGGAGTGTTTTTCCATTCTAACCCCCCACCTGATGGGGGCAATGATGGGAACTCTTAGGTGCTCTTGTTGACCCCCCTCCCCCTCCCACCGTTTGCAACTCCGAGCGCGAAGTTTTGCTTAAGCGTGGGGGCCCTTGCATGCATGCCTATGTTTTTGGGAGTTTGGGGTCTTAGGTGGTTATTTAATCGGGGTTCTATTGGTTGTGGGTTTGACTTGGTGATTGGTTATTCTTCTTGGTCTTTTTCCCCCACCCCTGTTTCATCCAAATCACCCTTGTATAACTTGTTTTTGATAGTTTATTATTAGCTTGTTTTTAGAAGTTTGTTTTTAGCTTAGTTTTGGTAGTTTGTTTTTGGTATTTTTGCTTTGCATAAAAAAAAAAATTATTGAAAAAAAAAAATATATTGCATTTAGGGAAGCTTAGTTGCATGTATGATTTGTGGCTTAGAGTGTTCATAACTTGATTGGAAGACCTTCTTTGCATTTGACTTGATGATTTTGGAAGCCTCGTTGTGACATTAGATGATCTTTGAGATCGGTGACTTTTGGTAGAATCTCTTTGAAACTAGGCGAGTTGGTTGATTGGATTGCCTTGTCCCTTGTGCGGTCAACCCCGAAGGAGGGCCAAGAACCTCGTAAGACTCATCTACGACCCTCACCATTGATCGCCTAACTTGTGACTTGCATTTTAGCTCCCCAAGATTGCATAAGACCGAGCCTTTAGAAGAATGATTTACGGCGTTTCTTTTTGCTAGAAATAGGATCTCAAAAGCCAAAAAGCTTTTATAGCTACATAATTGTCCGCTTCTTAACCCATTTGAGCTTTTTTATCCTATTTTTGCTTAACCCTCATAATAAGTCATGGCCAAACTTTCCCCAAAGTGGAGTACATGTCTAGTTTGTTTGGAGTTGAGTTATTTTGATACTAAGTCTTTGGTTGAAAGTGAATTAATGTGCGTGTATAATTGCAAAAGTTGAGGAAAATTGCGAGAAAGGAAAGACAAAGGAAATAAAAGAAAGAAAGAATGCTCTTAGTGCTTCATTTGGATTTCGATTGAAAAGAAAGAAAGAGCAAGTTATTGAGAAAAAAAAAATAGAAAAAATGTGTTCCAAAAAGTAAAAATCAAAGTGATAATCAAAGATGTGTGAGATTTCGATTTGAGTTGGTGTTTGGACTAGCTTGGGGGAGTTTTTACCTCCTAGTGTGTACTCCACTTTACCCTTTTTGTACCACATTCCTAAGTTGTTATCCACACCTTTAACCTAGCCCCGTTACAACCTCAATGAAGTCCCTTTTGACTTCTAGATTGAACTTGGTCAATTAGTAGTGGCGGGTGAGATTTTGTGCAAGTCATGAGGAGAGTCATCAAAATGTGGTAGAGGCGAGCTATTATGGTTGAGCATCCCTAGGGGAGAGTCAAACTCGGGACTTGGAAGTGGAGAAGAGTGAGAAATCACTTTTAGAAAGCCTATTTTCAAGGGGACTCGGTTGATCGGTGGATTAGATCCCTCAAGTCACTCTTGTGCTTCCTAATCATCTTCCCTCTTGTGTTTGGTTGGTCTCCTAAATCTTGTTATGAACTCATTTAGCTTGCATGTCATATTTGTAGCATTGCTTTTAGAGCATCTAGATTAGTTGTTGCATGATTTTTCTTTTTCGTCTTTTTCACCTCCTCTTTCCTTTCTTTCTCATTCTTGGTTTATTTGAGGACAAGCAAAATGCTCAGCTTGGGGGAGTTTGATAAGTGCGTTTCTAACGTAATTTATGAGCTCTTTCGGTTTAGTTTGATCCTCTTTATACCCTTCTCTTCCCTCTTTCTTCCTCATTTCTCTCTCTATTTCCTTCACTTGATCATTGTTGATCATTGTGACATTTTGCTAGATTTTTGGTCAATTTTGACTGGATTTCTAGTACATCTGCTTTCACCGTGTTTTCCCGTGCTTTGATTACCAGTATGATCTTTTATAAGGTCAAGAGTTGGGAGATACGGTAATAGGCGGGAGTTTCGAGGAGTTTGCATGCGCGAAAGTGGAATAAAGGAAGCTTGAGTTGAGCTCCATGCTGTGCCCGCACCCTCTTAGCACTGCCCGCACACATTGGTGCGCCCGCACCTGGAACTGGTGCGCCCGCACCGCCCCACAGATTGGGCATCCTTATTATCAGTCAGTTAGGTGCGCCCGCACCAGCTCAGAGGTGCGCCCGCACCTTCCCAGCGAAGATTGGCCATCTGAATCAGTGGCCTTGGTGCTCCAGCAACACCTGTTTCCGCGAGAAAATTATAATTCTCATGGGCATTAAAAACAATAGGTGTTATGTTTTTTTCGAATTATGCTTTATTCTATGTAAAACACTTAGTTTTTGATCAAGGTTTGAGATTATAGATCATAGTTTTTGATTTTTGGTACAACATTTAAGGTATATTAATTCAATTAGTTTCAAAGTTTCAGTTTTTATTATCTCTTTTCATTGCTATTATTTGTTCTTCCCTTTTATTAGATCTACTTTATTATAGTTTCATAATTGTTATTTTAATTAGATTAATTATCTCTAAATCATGTTTAGCCCTAGATTAGTTGTAGATTTCATGTTTTATTGTTTAGAATCCATGATTAGTGAGTAGTTCCCTATCTAGGGTTAGGGTGAAAGTATGGATAAGAGTTTAAATGTATTGTTAATGTGATTGTGATGATTTGAAGACGTTTATGCATTGATCTTGTGTTTTAAGGCCTTAGGATAGATATTGATCACATTTGTGCTTTGGTATTTTGATTTCAAATGTTCTTAATTGAATTATGAATTCTTTTATCATCCCCATGAATCAACTTAATTTCTAGGCCAAGATATTGGGTAGAAATTAAGGGGATCCTATATTAGGGGCTTTCCAAATTCATTGGATCTCTTAATCAATTGACTAAAGACCATTCGAGAGCGGATTTAGCTGATTGATTAAGCGATCATTCTCGAGGACCATTCGAGAGAGGACTCGGGTATTTTAGAGGAAAACTAAACCTTGCCTAATCGTCACATTTGATTCACAATTGCATTAATAAACGTTGTCCACTTTGGTCCATACTAGTAACCTTAACTCTAGTGTTTTCCTTATTCATATTTTCATCTCATTTTACTTGCTAGTACTTTGATAGTAGTTAGTCATTAGTTGATGCTAAATCATTCTAAAACCCCTAAAAACCCTTCAATTAAGTAATTTAGACTTGATAGACTTTAATTAATCCCTTTTTCCCTGTGGATCGACCCTTGACTTGCCTTTACTACGTTCTTAGTAATTGCTTGTTAGGAGTTATAAATATAGTTTTAAAAGCGATTTTTGGTGCCTTAACGACACACTAAAAACCTCTTATCACGATCCAAGTCACTAGTGGAGAAAACGCCAAATGTCACAAGACAACTGCTGCGGTCCTTAAGAATACCGCAATGGTAAATTGTCGAAAAATTTGGAGGGAAAAGTGGGAACATAAACCGCTGCGGTCTACAGAAAACCGCAACGGTTAAAAAAACCGCCGTTGTTGTCGGTTAACCGTTGCGGTTTTCGAACCATGGCGGTTTATTTTATTTTTTTCTTAAATCCCGCGTGAAATTGGTCGAGTTCATTCCATTTTTTGTGCGAGCACTCCCTGCACTCCCTCCTTCCTTAGCTTCGAACTCCCTCCTTCCTTCTCAATAACTCACCGTTGACGCCACTATCCGCACCACCGCCGCACCTCCATGCTTCATCAACAACAAACCCTAGAAGCTCCCTCCTTTCTTTTCATCAACAACAGGAATAGCGGCCGTCCTCCTCCGCGGCTACACCGTGTGTCCTCCTTTACGGCTGCACCGTGCCCTTAACACCTACATTCCTCCTCCTCTTCTTAGGTACCTAAAATTTCTCAACTTTTATTGAATCTCATATTTGAAGCTTCAAGTTTTATAATTAATTGTAGTTTTATGAATAATTGTCAGTGAAATTAGGTTGTATCATAGTTAAAGGGTGTAAATTTGATTGATTTGAGTTTATATGATTTTATTTAAAGTAGTTAGTTTGATTTTTAGGTTACAAAACTAGGGCTTTGTTGTGGTTGTTGTTGTAGTTGTAGTTGTAGTTGTTGTAGTAGTAGTAGTAGTTGTTGTTGTTGTTGTTGTTGTTGTTGTTGTTGTTGTTGTTTTTATTGTTGTTGTTGTTGTTGTTGTTGTTGTTGTTGTTGTTGTTGTTGTTGTTGTTGTTGTTGTTGTTGTTATTGTTGTTGTTGTTGTTGTTGTTGTTGTTGTTGTTGTTGTTGTTGTTGTTGTTGTTGTTGTTGTTGTTGTTGTTGTTGTTGTACATACTAACTAGTTAGGTTTGAACTTTAAGCATTGAATATGATTATTGGTTTAGCTATTTAATTAGTTTAGTTTAGCTTAGTTTAGTTTAGTGTTGTTTGATTTGCTAATTTATACCAATCTTAACTTTATACTTTGTTGTTGATTATTGAAGCTAGCTAGTGACGGAGTGTTGAGCTCGATTTCTCTATTGACAACCTTGATATTGGTATGTTATCACTCATATTTAACTTTCTTTCATAGTAAATTGGTTTATATGTGCAAATGTGTATATATTTATCGTCGAATTGAGATTAGATGTAAAATGTTTTGTTGTTTTTAAAAACCTATGTTCACATCATCATATCATATGCCTAGATACCCGTTCGAGACTTACTCATTAGGAGTAAGTCTTGAATAGTCCCTGGTTTGGGACTGTTCTTAGATGTTTAATCTCACTTAGGTCGTGAATGTATGTCTTTAGTTCGATTCTAGATGAAAATCTTGGCTCGTCGTTTCCCTACTTTTGTTCTCTGGGTACATACGTAGATATAAATAACTATATATCTACATCGTGTACTTGGAGAACTGTAGAGAAATGCTGCCGGATTTTCTGTAGATTCGAACAGAAGGCAATACATTCACTAGTGAGATTAGACATCTATGGATGGGTTAGGTTGGAGTGATAAGGACCCTTGGAAAGCATGCCTAATTTCATTAAAAATATATCGTGTATAAACTCTAATAATGTAGTGAAGTTCGTCATTGAAACGGGGTACTTGTTGCTTGTGTTTAATTAGAGCTAGGTTTGGTTGAAATGAATCGTGCATGGATGTATGGTAGTCGTGACACGTGTGAATTCGTGGATGGGGTCTTTGAATTTTGTGATGCTGCATTAAGTCATCAGGCTGCGAAGGGAACCGAGGGGTTTTATTGTCCTTGTGTTGATTGTGGTAATGTGAGCATCGTTAGTAGCATTGAGTCGCTTAGGGAGCATATCTTTCGTCGCGGGTTTAGACAAGGCTACTATGTATGGGTTTGGCACGGTGAGGAGGGTATATATGATGGTCGAAATGCCATTGTTAACGATGTGCATGAAGAAGGTGAGTTTGATGTCATTGAGAATGACAACATCGAGGATGAATATGAGGATATTGAAGTAGAGGATGATGATGATGAAGGGGATCATATCGAGGAGATGATGGCGGGGGTAGATCATTATGGCAAACGGCCTCGTATTTTTGAGTGCATGGACAAGGCATCTCGGAAACATGGTTGTATCCCGGTTGTACGAGGTACACCAAGCGACGGCCGTGATAACACTCTTTAATATCAAGACGAAAGCCGGTATAAGTGACCCTTGTTTCACTTCCTTATTGCAAGCATTTAGTGATATGTTGCCGGACGACCATGAACTACCCAAGTCAAACTACTATGCTAAGAAACTGATGTGTCCGTTCGGTTTAGAGTACCAGAGGATACATGCTTATCCAAACGATTGTGTGCTATATCGAAATGAATATGAAAATATGGATGAGTGTCCTCGATGTGGAAAGTCGCATTCTGGGCGCGCGGGGTTGGTGATAAGTAATGTCCTCCAAGCAAAGGTGATGTGGTGTCTTCTGATTATACCACGATTCAAGCGCATGTTTTCAATCAAAAAAGATGCTAAGAACTTGAGGTGGCATGCAGAACAAAGGAAAAAGGACGGTTTTCTCAAACATCGGACTGATTCTCCTGAGTGGAAAGGTATCAATCATTTTCATAAGACCTTTGGTGCCGAGGACAGAAATTTGAGGCTTGGCCTATGCACGGATGAAATGAACCCATTTGGCACTCTTGGTTCTCAACATAGTACGTGGTCGGTTCTTCTAGTTATATACAACTTGCCTCTTTGGTTGGGCATGAAACGCAAATACATCATGTTGTCGATTCTTACATTACTACTTGTCACAAAGAAGTTTATATGCGGACCCGAAGGTTCCTTCGACGCGACCATCCTTATCGTAATAAGAAGAAGGCATTCGATGGAACAGTTGAGGAAGTGGTTGCTCGTAGGCCATTGACTAGTATTGAGGTTTTTGATCAGGTCAAGGGTATTGCAACGATATTCGGCATAGGAGCGAGTGATGGTGCTAAGGGACTTTGGAAAAAGGAGTCTATTATGTGGAAACTTCCATATTGGATAGATTTAGAGGTTAGACATTGTCTCGACGTCATGCACATAGAGAAATGTATACGCCATTCTAGGGACACTTATGCATATTCCACATAAGACAAAGGATAGCAAAGATGTGCGACTGTATCTGGAAAGTGAGGGGCTTTGACCTGAACTATGGGCTCAAAAGAGGGACACTAAGAAAAGAAAGAAAAAAGAGAAAGTGTCTGGAAAAGGAAAAGGATAGGGAAAAGAAAAGGAACATGAAGAAGGGTCGCCTGTAGGAATTGAAAGAAAAGGAAAGAAAACGGTGAAGGATGATAATAGGAACTATTTACCTCCGGCTTGCTACACTCTATCTAGAGCTGAAAAGCGTCTTTTTTGCGAGTGTTTGTACAACATTAAGGTTCCATCAGGGTACTCATCGAACATGAAAATATTTGTTACCTTAGACGGTGAGTTGAAATTATTGAGCATTAAGTCTCATGATTGTCATGTAATGATGCAAGTATTCTTACCGATTGCAATTCGAGGGTGTTGCCGAAACACGTGAGACATACCATAACGAGTTGTGTTCTTTTTTCAATACTATATGTAGCAAAACGTTACAACCCTCGAAGCTTGATGCTCGCGAGCTAGCGTGATACGTACTTTGTGCAAGTTTGAGATGTACTTCCCACCTGCTTTCTTCGACATTATGGTCCATTTGGTCGTACATCTAGTTCGAGAAATTAAGCTATGTGGTCCGGTGTTTTTGAGGTGGTGCTATCCGTTTGAGAGACATATGGGCTCTCGGAAAGATAAAGTAAGGAATCCAGCGCAACGGAAGGAAGTATAATTCAAGGGATTGTGAGTGAAGAGGTCGGTAATTTTGTGGCTGAGTTCTTAACTAATGTTGATCCTATTGGGCTTCCTATATCTCGACACGAGGGCAAACTCGCAGGTAAAGATACACTTGGCTCCAAAATGATCGTACCTCCTGTTGAAGGCGCATACAAGCACACTTATTTGTATTGCAGCATATGGTACAGGTGCATCTTTACTTGGATGAGCATTTGGAGGAGTTGCGTGACCAGAATCCAGGTAAAGGGACTAGAGCATTGATGCAGTTGCATAATAAGACGTTTATTGATTGGTTCCATAACCGAATAATGCCCGAAGTAGATTCCAATGTTTCGAAACTCGAAGTGGCTAGCATTTGGCCCTCGAGAAGTTGTGCACTCCTATGATGGTTATGATGTTAACGAATATACGTATTGGACGGATCGTCAAGATCAAAAGTCGAGATCTCTCTAGATAAGTGGTGTTTCAGTAGAGGCATCATCTACACAGTATGCAAGTGCCAAAGACAAGTCTCCTATTGATGCTAGATTGTTATACTATGGGCGAACTCAAGATATATGGGAGCTTGACTACTCTGGTTTCACGATCTGCTTATTTCGATGCAAGTGGGTTGAGTATAACCGGAGTTACATAAGAAAAGATGACCCTTGTGGATTTACTCTTGTAGACTTGGGTCGGTTGCGTGATAGTGAAGAGCCATTCGTGCTTGCATCACACGTTAAGCAAGTATTCTACGAATCGACCCTTCGATAACAAGTGGTCAATTGTTGTCCCGGGAAAAAGAAGTATACTTGGAGTTGGTGATGTTGAGGATGAGGAGGAGTATGATGCGTTTGAAGACACCCCGCCTTTCACCATTCCCAACTCCGATGTCACTGATGCGGAGTTAGCGGCAAGTTACATGCGTGCAGATCACGGGGAAGGGATAATGGTTGAAACTTCAAATGAAGGTGGCAAAAGTAAACAATAGGCTCGACTTCTTTGGTTCCAATTCCACTTTCGGCTTTGCAAGGTCATTTTACTTTATTTTTCACTTTTAACCTTTGTAGTGTCATGTATAGTTCTTATTACTGTATATATATGTATTTCAATCAACTAAACTCGCTTCACATGTATTGAAACCCATTTTGGGTAAGTGAATGTCATTTCGGGCCAATTTCGGCTTTTCAAGCTCAATTAACTTAATTTCTCGCTTTTAGCCGCATGTAGTGTCATGTATAGTTCTTATTAGTATATATATGTATTACAATCAACAAAACTCGCTTCACATGTATTGAAACCCATTTTGGGTAAGTGAATGTCATTTCGGGCCTATTTCGGCTTTTCAACCTCAATTAACTTAATTTCTCGCTTTTTGCCGCATGTAGTGTCATGTATAGTTCTTATTAGTATATATATATATATATATATATATATATATATATATATATATATATATATATATATATATATATATATGTATTACAATCAACTAAACTCGCTTCACATGTATTGAAACCCATTTTGGGTAAATGAATGTCATTTCGGGCCTATTTCGGCTTTTCAACCTCAATTAACTTAATATCTCGCTTTTAGTCTCATTATAGGTTACATATAGTTCTTATTAGTATATGTATCACCACTAGAGTCACTTAAAGTCGGGTCACATGATTTGAAAACCGAATGGGTAGATGAATGTCGTTTAGGGCGTAATTATGGGTTGTTTTGGGGGGAAGGGGGAGGGGCTGTGCAAGGGGGTGGGACAGCAAGGGGGGCTATGCGGGGGGTGGGACAGCAGGGGGGTCTGCATTGGGGGGGCAATGAAGAGGGGGAGTGCGGGGTCGCGGTGCGAGGGTGGGGGCGTGAAGGGGGGGTCGCAGGGAGGGGAGGAGTGTGCGGGGGGAGTCTGCAGGGGGTGGGGCCGTGTGTGTGGGGAGTGTGCGAGGGGGGGGTGTGCGGGGGGTGGGGCCGTGTGTCGGGGGTCAGTGCGGGTGGGGGGGCAAGTGAAGGGGGGTTGTGCGGGGGGGTAGTGAAGGGGGAGATGTGCAGGGGGGCACCGGGGGGCTGTGCAAGGGGGCGTGAAGGGGGAGTGCAGGGGGAGTGCGGTGAAGGGGTGGGGGAGTGCGGGGTGGGCAGTGAAGGGGGGGAGTGTAGGGGGGCGCGTTTCTCATTTCTTTCATATTTTTGTTTAATCTTGCACGTTTCTAATATCGTTTTTTTAAATTTCTGGAGTTTCAAACATGGTCCGAGATGATATGATTGTGGAGGAAGAAACCGATGATGATTATGATAAGTCATTGGATGATGATGATGAGTATGATGCGGAGAAGGAGGACGATAAAGGCGAACTGGAAGACATGGCGCATGATGAGGAGAAGCGCTTGCGTGATAGGGAACTTCGCTTGGCTGAAATAAATGAGGAGCTGGCCGATAAGGCTCCCCCCATTGACAACAATGCTAGGGAAGATTATCCTTATATTTCATCCGTCATTGTGCCACAAAAAAATGCGGGGAAAGAGGTTCTTAGTACCAGCAAAACACCAAGCAAAGTTGCAACAAAGAAGCGGAAAGGAAGGGGTGCGACCAAGGGATTGAATTATAAGACTCCTATGACCCTCGAGTATGATGATATGGGTCAACCTTGTGGTCAATGGCGTAAAAAGTATGGGAAGCATTTAGGGTTATGTGTGCGCAAACTGAGCATTTTGGTGGGGTGGAAAGATGTGCCCGATGGAATGAAGAAATCATTATGGGAAGACACTTGTGTAAGTTTATTTTTTAACTGAATTACTTTTATTTCCCGCATTTAGGGGCATGTTAGGTCATATATTGTTCCAATAGCTACATATATAACTATAAGAGTCAATTAAACTCTACCTATATGCTTTGAAACACATTTTGGGTAAATGAAGGCCATTTCGGGCCGATTTTGGCCTTTAAAGTTCAATTCACTTAGTTTTTCGCATTTAGCTGCATGGTAGGTCATATATAGTTCCAATAGGTACATATATAACTATAAGAGTCAATGAAACTCCACGTATATACTTTGGAACACATTTTGGGTAAATGAAGGCCATTTCGGGCCAATTTTGGCCTTTAAAGTTCAATTCACTTAGTTTTTTGCATTTAGCCGCATGTTAGGTCATATATAGTTCCAATAGGTACATATATAACTATAAGAGTCAATTCAACTCCACGTATATACTTTGATACACATTTTGGGTAAGTGAAGGCCATTTCGGGCCGATTTTGGCCTTTAAAGTTCAATTCACTTAGTTTTTTGCATTTAGCTGCATGTTAGGTCATATATAGTTCCAATAGGTACATATATAACTATAAGAGTCAATTAAACTCCACGTATATACTTTGAAACACATTTTGGGTAAATGAAGGCCATTTCCGGTCTATTTTGGCCTTTAAAGTTCAATTCACTTAGTTTTTTGCGTTTAGCCGCATGTTAGGTCATATATAGTTCCAATAGGTACATATATAACTATAAGAGTCAATTAAACTCCACTTATATGCTTTGAAACACATTTTGGGTAAATGAAGGCCATTTCGGGCCGATTGTGGCCTTTAAAGTTCAATTCACTTATTTTTTTGCATTTAGCCGCATGTTAGGTCATATATAGTTCCAATAGGTACATATATAACTATAAGAGTCAATTAAACTCCACGTATATACTTTGAAACACATTTTGGGTAAGTGAAGGCCATTTCGGGCCGATTTTGGCCTTTAAAGTTCAATTCACTTAGTTTTTCGCATTTAGCTGCATGTTAGGTCATATATAGTTCCAATAGGTACATATATAACTACAAGAGGTCAATTGAACTCCACGTATATACTTTGAAACACATTTTGGGTAAATGAAGGCCATTTCTGGTCTATTTTGGCCTTTAAAGTTCAATTCACTTAGTTATTTGCGTTTAGCCGCATGTTAGGTCATATATAGTTCCAATAGGTACATATATAACTATAAGAGTCAATTCAACTCCACTTATATGCTTTGAAACACATTTTGGGTAAATGAAGGCCATTTCGGGCCGATTTTGGCCTTTAAAGTTCAATTCACTTAGTTTTTTGCATTTAGCCACATGTTAGGTCATATATAGTTCTTATTAGGTACATATATAACTATAAGAGTCAATTCAACTCCACTTATATGCTTTGAAACACATTTTGGGTAAATGAAGGCCATTTCGAGCCGATTTTGGCCTTTAAAGTTCAATTCACTTAGTTTTTTTCATTTCGTCGCATGTTAGGTCATATATAATTCCAATAGGTACATATATCACTATAAGAGTCAATTAAACTCCACTTATATGCTTTGAGACACATTTTGGGTAAATGAAGGCGATTTCGGGCCGATTTTGGCCTTTAAAGTTCAATTCACTTAGGTTTTTGCAATTAGCCGCATGTTAGGCCAAATATAGTTCCAATAGGTACATATATAACTATAAGAGTCAATTAAACTCCACTTATATGCTTTGAAACACATTTTGGGTAAATGAAGGCCATTTCGGGCCGATTTTGGCCTTTAAAGTTCAATTCACTTATTTTTTTGCATTTAGCTGCATGTTAGGTCATATATAGTTCCAATAGGTACATATATAACTATAAGAGTAAATTAAACTCCATATATATACTTTGAAACACATTTTGGGTAAATGAAGGCCATTTCTGGCCGATTTTGGCCTTTAAACGTCAATTCACTTAGTTTTTTCGCATTTAGCTGCATGTTAGGTCATATATAGTTCCAATAGGTACATATTTAACTACAAGAGGTCAATTGAACTCCACGTATATACTTTGAAACACATTTTGGGTAAATGAAGGCCATTTCTGGTCTATTTTGGCCTTTAAAGTTCAATTCACTTAGTTATTTGCGTTTAGCCGCATGTTAGGTCATATATAGTTCCAATAGGTACATATATAACTATAAGAGTCAATTCAACTCCACTTGTATGCTTTGAAACACATTTTGGGTAAATGAAGGCCATTTCGGGCCGATTTTGGCCTTTAAAGTTCAATTCACTTAGTTTTTTGCATTTAGCCACATGTTAGGTCATATATAGTTCCAATAGGTACATATATAACTATAAGAGTCAATTAAACTCCACTTATAAGCTTTGAAACACATTTTGGGTAAATGAAGGCCATTTCGGGCCGATTTTGGCCTTTAAAGTTCAATTCACTTAGTTTTTTGCATTTAGCCGCATGTTAGGTCATATATAGTTCTAATAGGTACATATATAACTATAAGAGTCAATCAAACTCCACTTATATGCTTTGAAACACATTTTGGGTAAATGAAGGCCATTTCGGGCCGATTTTGGCCTTTAAAGTTCAATTAACTTAGTTTTTTACATTTAGCCACATGTTAGGTCATATATAGTTCGAATAGGTACATATATAACTATAAAAGTTAATTAAACTCCACTTATATGCTTTGAAACATATTTTGGGTAAATGAAGGCCATTTCGGGCCGATTTTGGCCTTTAAAGTTCAATTCACTTAGTTTTTTGCATTTAGCCGCATGTTAGGTCATATATAGTTCTTATTAGGTACATATATAACTATAAGAGTCAATTCAACTCCACTTATATGCTTTGAAACACATTTTGGGTAAATGAAGGTAATTTCGAGCCGATTTTGGCCTTTAAAGTTCAATTCACTTAGTTTTTTGCATTTAGTCGCATGTTAGGTCATATATAATTCCAATAGGTACATATATAACTATAAGAGTCAATTAAACTCCACGTATATACTTTGAAACACATTTTGGGTAAATGAAGGCGATTTCGGGCCGATTTTGGCCTTTAAAGTTCAATTCACTTAGGTTTTTGCAATTAGCCGCATGTTAGGCCAAATATAGTTCCAATAGGTACATATATAACTATAAGATTCAATTAAACTCCACTTATATGCTTTGAAACGCATTTTAGGTAAATGAAGGCCATTTCGGGCCGATTGTGGCCTTTAAAGTTCAATTCACTTAGTTTTTTGCATTTAGCTGCATGTTAGGTCATATATAGTTCCAATAGGTACATATATAACTACAAGAGTCAATTAAACTCCACTTATATGCTTTAAAACACATTTTGGGTAAATGAGTGCCATTTCGGGTCGATTTTGGCCTTTAAACCTAAATTTACTTAATATTCTTTCCATTCTGCATTTAGCCACATGTTTTCATTGATATATATGTATATGGAAATAACTATTTGTTTGTTTCTTGTTTTTATAGAATACGTTCCATATTACTCCTAATGAGGAAAAAAGGCGGCGTTTCTATCCGCGGTGGCCGAAAGATTTAGAGCTTTCAAAAGAAAACTTGTGAGTGGGTGGATCACGAAACCAAGAAAGAGGACTATAAAGAGGAGGAAAATTCAAAAATCAAAGCAAAATGAGGGTGAGATGGACAAGGAGGCCGAAAAAGAAACTAGAAAAGGAAGGGGGAGAGGAAGAGACATTTCAATCGGATTCTTTGCTTCATCAGATTTGGGGACATATAAAACTAGAAGATTGGGAGGCATTTGTTGCCCAAAATACCACGCCGAAGATGGTGGTAGGTATTGCACTTTAAACTATATATATTCGACTTTGCATGTTCACTTTCAATACAATTAGATGTGTTTTCTAATTACCCATGTGAATTTATAGGCTAAGTGTGAGAAACATTCACACAAAGGTAAGACAAGAGGAAGCACTACCATCATATGGGTTCCCAAACTTATGCGAGTGCGAGAAAGTTATGGATTGACGAGAAATTTTACCCTTCTACCGATACAACTACAACGTCGTCTTCTAGCTCTAAGGCCGCGTCGTCTGTCAAAGTTGATCGTGTCTCTGATTGGTGGTGCTCCTTGCATAGGCGTGACATCAACAATCAAATGACCATTTCGATCTCGAGAACCTTGAAGATAGCCAATGCCGTTGTAAGTACATGCACTACCAATCTAGCTTCTATTACATGGAATACCAATCCACCACTCGCACAACCCCCGCCCTGCTGCCCCCGCCACTGCACAGCCCCCTCACCCCCCCGCACACTCCCCCCACCCCCACACCGCCCACACCCCTAACAATCCCCCCACCCCCCCGCACACTCCCCCCACCCCTTGCTCCCTCGGCACACCTTGTCCCCCACCGCACAGTACCCCCCCGCACACTCCCTCCACCCCTTGCTCCCCCCCACCCCTTGCTCCCCCCCGCACAATCCCCCCACCCCCGCACACCGCCCCCTACACACCGGCCCCCCGCACACTCCCCCCTACACACAACCCCCACCCCCGCACACCGACCCCCTACACACAACCCCCCACCCCCGCACACTGACCCCCCGCACTGCCCCCCCTACACACTCCCCCCCTACACACTCCCCTTTGCACACAACCCCCACCTCCTCCACAATGCCCCCCCGCACACTCCCCCGCACACCCCCCTTGCACACTCCCCCCGCACACCGCCCGCCCCCGCACACCGCCCCTTGCACACCGCACACCTGCACACCTTGCCTCCACCCCTTGCTCCCCGCACACTGTCCCCTTACACCAGACTCCCTCGCACACGCCCCTACCCCCTCGCACACTCCCCCCACCCCCGCTCGCCCGCACGCATTGCCCCACCCCCGCCGCCGCCGCTTATGATGTTGAATTTTTTTTTAACTTACCGTTGTTAATATCTCTATAGATGGGGCTCAAGCAAAAAGAGGTTAGCGGCGAGTTCACTCTCGAAGGCAACAAAGATGCCCTTTATGAGACTTTGGGAAAGGACCACAGTGGACGTTTGAGGGGTTTTGTTGGTATTCGTCTAGGTGTGACAAAAGCGTATTCTAAAGATTACTCCGTGGGTACAAAATCACGCTCTCAACCACGTGATATGGAAGCTATGACACAAGCTATTCGGGAGAAGATTACGGAGGAAATTATGGAGAATGTGACGGAGAAAGTCACGGAGAAACTCACGGAAAGTTTCAACGCGGTCCTCTCACATTTTGGTTTACCGGCGATACATCAACCTAAACTGGATCGTCTTTTGGAGGACAAAGCTAGCCATCCTAACACACAAAAATCCCCACCATCTATACTTGAGTTAGAGGTAACTATTATCCTTATAATTTTTAAAACTAAGTAACATGTTATATTCTGTAATTGCATGTTCGTAACCTCAATTTCATTTACATTTTGAAGGAAGAAATGCCTTGCCAGCTTTTGCAAGATGTAAAAGATGAAGGTTTGATTGTGGTGGTTGTAGGAAATGCACAACCACGAAGTGAACGAGCAATAGTCCATCATGAGCCTATGGACAATGAGCACTTGACGGTTAGTGTAGTCACCATTTCTCCTGGTTACGAAGACTTTGCTCTTCCGCTGCCTAAACCGTCAATTGATATTAATGTCTTGACCGACGCTCGTGGTGGTAATGTGTTGTGGCCATCAGCATGGGTGAGGTTTTCGAGACGAGGTAAATTGAAGCAACTTAAATCCATATTCATAATGATTTGTTTCAGACCTATTAACTAACTAAGTTGAATGTTTTTACCGTTGAATTATTAGGTTTTGGAGAGAATAAACATGCCCAAGAAAAGCAAGGCGGACTCACCTCCTCTAGAGAAGGCAAAGAAGGGTTCAAGCGGGCCAAAGAACGCTATTTTGGGTAAAGGAATGCAAGATTCAAGTCACCAAGAAAAAACCAACTACATATACTTGGATCGAGAAACCAAAGATCGAGTGTCTCACTAAGGCATGCATATGGCTACATGCAAATGCGCGTGATATGTCGGATGATGCACCTCTCGAGGTGAATTTGGGTACCACGCAATTCAACTACTTTGAGGATACATCGACATGGGTGTCTAAGGGTGATTTGAAAGAGTTCTTTTGCGGAGAGATGTTGAATGTTTCCTTGATTCAAGTCTTCATGAGGTAAAACATTTGTACTTTTGAAGTAAATAAAAATGCTTTGCAATATACAATAATATATTTATGTTACGAAGTTGGTTGTGCTTTACAGATTACTCCAAGATGATCGTTGTGGACGCAATAGCATACAAGAGCAATTTGGGTGGTTATGTCCAAATTTCACCCGAGCCGACAATTGTTTGCAAAACACAAATGAGGTGAAGGAGTATATTTGGCTATGTATCAAAACATCTCTACGTGCACAACATAAGTTCATACTTGCCCCTTGTTTTGAAGAGTATAGTTCTTAACCTTGTATCTATTTTTACCACTTTAATTATCATTATATATACAATAGAAGTACTCACATGATTGCTTCCTAACTTTTTTGGCATTTTAGTCTCCATTGGTCGCTCGTTGTGATTTGTCCTTCAAACAACACAAGTATATCATTTTGATTCTATAGCTCAAGATCCACCACAACACTTATTCCTCAAATCATGCATAAATAGGTATATTTGTTATTTAAAATGCTTAGCATTACACTTTTTACTGATTTCATTCTTTGGCCACTTCTCACATGAAATTAACTTAACTACAGTTCTTTGAAGAAATTTAAGAGCACGGGAAAAATACCTGAATGGAAAGCAATGAAGGTAATACATATTAGTTAAGCTACTTCTTTCTTTTAGCAAAAAACAACCATGTATGTTTCTTAATTACATGATTTTTTTATGTAATTCTATGATTAGTGTGCTCAGCAACCGAGGGGAACCGAGTGTGGCTACTATGTGTTGAGGTTCATGTTCGATATAGCCTCAAGTTGCAAGGAAGTTGGGGATATTGAGAAGGTATATACCTATATAACTAATATATGTAGCTTAATTTAAAGTCGATTTTGGCCTCTTAAGCTCAATTTCTTTAATTTCCCACATTTAACAACATGTTAGGTCATCTACAATTCTAACAAGTACATACATAACTATTAGAATCAATTAAACTCCACTCATATGCGTTGAAACCCATTTTGGGTAAATGTATGTCATTTAAGGCCGATTTTAGCCTTTAAAGCTCAATTCACTTAGTTTTGTTTTCTTTCCGCATTTAGCCGCACGTTAAGTCATATATAGTTCCAATAGGTACATATATACTATAAGAGTCAATTAAACTACACTCATATGCTTTGAAACCCATTTTGGGTAAATGAAGGCCATTTCGAGTCGATTTTGGCCTTCGAAGCTCATTTCACTTAGTTTCCAGCATTTAGCCACATGTTAGGTCATATTTAGTTCCAATAGGTACATATATAACTATAAGAGTCAATTAAAGTTCACTCATATGCTTTGAAACCTATTTTGGGTAAATGAAGGTCGTTTCGGGCCCATTTTGGCCTTCGAAGCTCATTTCACTTAGTTTCCCGCATTTAGCCACATGTTAGGTCATATAAAGTTCCAATAGGTACATATATAACTATAAGAGTCAATTAAAGTTCACTCATATGCTTTGAAACCCATTTTGGGTAAATTAAGACCATTTCGGGCCGATTTCGGCCTTCGCAGCTCATTTTGGCTTAGTATCCCATATTTAGCCACATGTTAGGTCATATATAGTTCTAATAATAGGTACATATATAACTATAAGAGTCACTTAAAGTTCACTAATATGATTTGAAACCTATTTTGGCTAAATGAAGGCCATTTCGGGCTGATTGTGGCCTTCGATGCTTATTTCACTTAGTTTCCCGCATTTAGCCACATATTAGGTCATATATAGTTCCAATAGGTACATATATAACTATAATAGTCAATTAAAGTTCACTCATATGCTTTGAAACCCATTTTGGGTAAATGAAGGCCTTTTCGGGCTGATTTTGGCCTTCGAAGCTCATTTGACTTAGTTTCCTGTATTTAGCCACATGTTAGGTCATATATAGTTCTAATAGGTACATATATAACTATAAGAGTCAATTAAAGTTTACTCATATGCTTCGAAACCCATTTTGGGTAAATGAATGCCATTTCGGGCCGATTTTGGCCTTTCTAAACTTATTTCACTTAGTTTCCCGCATTTAGCCACATGTTAGGTCATATATAGTTCCAATAAGTACATATGTAAATATTTAAGTCAACTAAAGTCCACTCACATGCTATGAAACCCATTTTGGGTAAATGATTGTCATTTTTAATCGATTTTGGCTTTTGAAGCTCGATTTCTGTAATCTCTTTAATCTCTTCAAACATAAAATGATATTATGTGTGTTTCCTTATGTTTAAGGTATTCAACCAAAGGGAGAGTTCTTTCACCACAACCGAGATAAACGAGGTTCGGGATTTGCTAGCACACTACCTTACCGAAGTTTGCATGTGAAGATGGTGCTGCGACTTTGAGTTTATATGTTCTTATTGTGCTACTTGCTAGTTATTTAGGTACAATAATATAATTGATGTTTATTTTGGATTTTAGTACTTAGTACAACTTCATTTGTAGTACATTCTCCAAATTTTATATTTATATATATATATATATATATATATATATATATTAATTTGACTTGTATACGACGCGCTTGTGGGATTTATACCAACTATAGCAGGTTAGATATAATAAAATATTATATATATACAAATATAATATATATATATACAATTATAATATATATACAAATATATATATATATATATATATATATATATATATATATATATATATATATATATATATATATATATAACATTAACAGATGTGGTTTTCCCTTGAAACCACATCAGTTTGTGCTTAACTGATGCGGTTCACAACCGCAACAGTTTTTTAATGGATACTGCTGCGCCTCCAACCGTTGCGGGCCAAAACCGCAGCGGTAAGCCCGGGTTTGACCGCAGCGGTTGGATCTTATTCCACTAGTGAGTCTATCAATTCCAATCTAAGTCAAGTTCGAGTCCAATCCAAATCTTAGGTCCATTTAGGCCCAATTCATATCCTAGGTCCAGTTTGCATCTCCATGTAGGCCCTAGTCAGTCTCCATACTATAAAAATCTAGTCTTAGGACTACAAAAGTTTATCCCTTAAAGTCTAGCCTGCTTGCTCACCCGTAAGTTCAAGGTATAGCATTCCTTAAGTCTATAGGCATTGTTGTGTCTAGCCTGATTGCTCACCTGTAAGTTCAAGGTATAGCATTCCTTAAGTCTATAGGCATTGTTGTGTTTAGCTTGCTTGCTCACCCGTAAGTTGAAGGTCTAGCATTCCTTAAGTCCATAGGCAATTTTTGAATCTAGCCTGCTTAGTTTAATGTAAGTTCCGAAGTCTAGTTGTCTAGCTTGCTTGCTCACCCGTAAGTTCAAAGTTTAGTTACCTAGCTTGCTTGCCTTAAGTTAAGAGTTTGGCCTTCCTAGTTGTGTAGCTTGCTTGCTCACCGGTAAGTTCAAAGTCTAGCATCCCATAAATTCATAGGCAATTTTTGAGTCTAGCCCACTTAGTCTAATCTAAGTTTCGAGGTCTAGTTGTCTAGCCTGCTTGCTCACCCGTAAGTTCAAAGTCTAGGTGCCTAGTCTGCTTGCCTTAAGTTAAGAGTTTAGTCTCCCTTATTGTCAAACCTTCCCTAAAGTCTAGCCTCGCTTGCTCACCCATAAGTTCAAAGTCTAGTCTCTCCTAAACCCAATCGTAGAGCCCGTGCCCTTGCAGACACCCCGGTCCAGTCCATGTCTCGCATTTGCATATAGTTAGGCCCATGTCTCCATCATGGTCAAGTCTATACCAGTCCAAAATCCATAACCATTCTCATTTCAAAATCACTTTCCATTTTCATTTTCATTTCCATTTCCACTTCCATCTCCCATTTCTCATCTCCGTTTTTCATTTCGAAAGCGTCATTTCTAAAAATTCACGAGGTCCATTCGATTTTTGTTCAGGACGGATCGTGAGATTATAACCTGGGAACGTCCGAAAGAGAGGCAACAAGGTCAACCTACTCCTAGACTCCTCAAACGCATCCTCACAATTTTTCAAACGAATCCTCCGACTCTTCTGAATCATCATCCGAAATGGGGGACACTAATGAATAGTTCAGTGCCATTATGGCCCAACTTCAATCGATGAACTCACGTCTTGAGGACCAAGACAAAGAGATTAAACACCGAGGAGAAGCTAACTAAAGAGGACGAGCAAGGCGACACTCCATCACCAATCAAGACCAACACAGATTTGAGGTTTGAAAAACTCGAGCAATTGATCCGGTCAATTCTGCGCTCGAGGGTCAGGCTCATGCATGACATCATTGATCCTGAACTAAGGGAGAAACTCCCTAAAAATGTAACATTGGGTGACCTCCCAAAATTCAAGGGGGTTGAAGACCCAGATGACCACTTGAGAGCGTTTTCCATCTCTATGGCTCTCATGGGCATGAGCAAGGACCTGTTTGCTTATGTCTTTCCTTTAACCTTGGATGCACATCCATCCAAGAGGTTCAGGTCACTGAACAAGGCCAAGCTGAATGACTGGGACTACATCAGAGAAGAGTTCCATAAACAATACATCTACAATACTTAGCTTCCCATTGGCCTTCGTCAGTTGGAGTTAACTAAACAAAACTCCAACGAAGACTTCGTCACCTTCCTTAACGGATGGAGGGATAAAGCTGCACAAATGATTAACAGACCATCTCGGGAGGATCAAGTTCGATCGGTGATCCGTAACCTGCAGCCGAAGTATGGGAATCATATCAAGTTCCAACCTATAGAGTCTTTCACGAAGCTCTATAAGGTAGGCCTCGCTGATTGAAGAAGAAATACATGCCAACAAGAACAAGGGTTCCAACAACAACAACAACTCTTTCAAGAAGAGTAACAATACCCCTTCTAGCTCCAAAAGCAATGAGGTCAATGCCATAGCTGCTGAAAAGAGAGGTTATCAAAAACCTCAAAGAAAATTTGCACCTTTAGGCATGTCCTTAGGGATTGTCCCTCCTCTACGGTTCATCAAAATAGTTGGCAAATTGTCTTTGTGGTGAGTCTTGCATCTTTGGAGTTACAAGAATAATGAAGTTTTTAATGGTATCCAATCAATGTTCAATAGGTTTCTTGTTGATCTTAATGCCACTAACAATATGCTACTGAGGCTTTGTCGTTATCAACATTTATCCGAATCGTTATATTCCCTCCCGGAGCTCCCCGCATAGAGGATTCGTAAAAGCGAACACAAATGGTTCTTTGGAAAGGTATTTCCAACACCGGAGGAGGTGGTGTTCTTATAAAAGAAGATGGTTCTTGGTATTTGGGATTCTCTCTTAAATTCATGATGTTTGTTTCTAGCGACTGCAGAATTGTTAACAATTAGGGAGGGTCTTATCTTGCTTAAGATTTCGGTATCACACACGTGGAATTGGAAACTGATGCCTTGGCTCTCAAAACCATGCTTCAAATTGTTGAGAATTATCCAAATCATAAACTTGCAGTGGTCTTAAGAAGGACTGAATTGTTGTTCTTTTCTTCATGCTAGACTTTAAGCTAATGCTATTGCCTGAGACTTGCAAAATTTGGAGAAAGACAGGTAGAATGATCCACTTTGTTACCCCTAAATATCTTTGCAGGATCCTTTGAAGATGATAAGAACAATATGCGTTAAAGCTTTTGGTCTTTATTAATAGCTATGCTTTCCCATCTTGATTACTTAAAACTCTTGGATAATGCCTCTGGCATTCTTGATCTTGTAATAGTTAAGCTTTCTGGGACTAGCCTTGATGCGACTTTTTCCATGAACTCGTGTGTAATATCTGGGCATTAGCCCTTTAATGTTATTCTCCCTTCTCTTAAAAAAAAAAGTGTCAGCAACTCAAGAAATCTTTTCTTGGGTTTTTGTATATTGAATAATTCCTTAATGCAACAATTTAGAAACTTTTTCTTAATGAGTTTCATGTGCATAAAAGAAATGAGAAGTCTTTGAGGAATGGAGGAAGCAATACATAAGGATTTTATTTTTTGACCAAAAACACATAAGGATTGCCAAGTTCTTCATAATACTAATCACAATTAGGTTTATTGGGACCTTACATAGTTTTGGGACTTTCCAAATATAATACTAATGATTTGCTTTGGTGCTCCTTTAATTGAAAATTGCACAACTCACGACTTTCTTCTCTAAAGGAAAAAAAAAATAAAGTTGCTAACCTCTCGTACACAATGAGGTTAGGTCACCATTTATGGCAGTATAGTTTATTGAGACCTTGCATGAGCTTCAAACCTGATGTGAATAAAGTTGTAAATAAATAAAAAAAAGATAAATACAAGTAAGCCTCCTTTCCCTCCCTCCTTTTTCCTTAGAAAAAATCGTTGTCAACTTTGAGCTAGTTTGATGTTGCTATCATCCTTTTCGATATTGATAAGCCCCAACTTTATTTACTAGCTTTTTGTTGTTTTCGTTATTGATATTCCTCATTTCTCTCTTTTGACAATTTTGTGCCAAATTATTAGTTTTTTGTCTGTTGTAGTGGGGGTTTGGAGTTGATATTCTTTCTTGCACCTTGTGGGAGTTTAGGGCTTGAAATTAATAATTTTACAAAAGATACAATTAACATATTATTGTTATATCCATTTGCAATCGGCATTTAGTTGTTTGTTGTCTAGACGGTCGAATAAAGTAATTTCTCAAAATTATATTAGAACGATAAACGCTCTCATCAAAGGCTACTGATTAGTGGAAAAAAAAAAGTGTGAGTATGTTGTATTGTCAAATATGATTCATCATCATCATAGTTACAACAAAGAAGAATTTTGTTCGATTCAGTTAAATTAAATCTCGTTTTTCAGTAATACTTATTTAATTTTAGATTTTGTATGACGTCCAATTAATGAATTTATTCCACTTAAAAAACTTAAAAATAAGATCAAACACTTGAAGGAAAGTTGTAAGCCGAAAATGATTAATTGTATTACTAAAATCAAAGAAGTGTAGTATCGAGTGAAATGTTTGGGAAGTTTCGCTTATTATTGAAAATTATTAGATACTACCTCCGCTTTTTTTATATACACAATTTTAATCTAGGCTATTTCTTTTTAATCTATACACTTTTACTATAACTAAAAATGGTAACATTTTTATCATCTTTTCTCACCTTTTCAACCCATCTCACTCATATACTCTATCTCCTCCAATATTTTAATGTGTTTTTTTTACTCTTTCTAACTTACAATAAGCTTTTAGACGCTTTTTCTCCTACTTATGAAGGCAATTTTCTTTGGTTCTACCTCAAAGATAACTGTGTAAGTCTTTTGGAAATGGAGGTAGTATAAGTTACAACTTTTTTTTGCTTGTCAATTTCCTTTAAATGAAAAAATTGACAAAAACGGTCACATGTGATTGAGGCATACATTTTTAATGTGTTTTAACCCAGTACTCTTTGAAATGTGATGTGCATACATGATTGAGGCGTTCTTTTCACAATTTCTAGCTCTAGAGTTTTGATTGATTACATTATTCCATCTCTAAGCCCTGCTGAAGCCTTTTTGACCATTTATGATTACTAACCTTCATTACAAGCCCATAGCCTTATTTGATTCTTGTCCTAATCCTATCTTGGGGGAGCATTTGTAGAGTGATTGGCTTGTTTTGATAGTTATGTATGCATGCTTTGATGTGTGCTAGTTGGAGTTGGATTATGATGAGACTATGATTGACTTGACACTTCATATAGGAAAACAAAAGAAGAGAAGTTCAACAAAAACAAATCAAGAAATGAAAAAAAAAGAGAAGAGGGAGAAACAAAATAAACACAAAAAATTGAAAAGTGAATAAAGTGATGTTTAAAAAGAAAACACAAGTTCAAAGAAAGTGAAAATGGTGCTTGATTTGAGAAAAATGTGAGTTATATTTTGGAGATGTTGGTGTTTGGAGTTGTGAGGTCCTCATTGGACTAGTTTTGCTAGTTATGCTCCTCCATGCTTGGTTTATCCACCACATTCCCAAATTATTTCCATACCTTTAACCTCAACCCCATTACAACCTTTAAAAGTCCTCATGATCTTTATGTGTTGCATTGTTGGACTGAAAGTGAGTCAAGGGATCAAAGTTAAATAGTAAGTGTCATTTTCGAGTCGACTAAACTAGGTTGAGTGTCATATATTACCTTCCAAACAAACAAGAGTAGTGAGTTGAGAATGGACATATGGTGGGAATGGAGAGCAATCGGGCACATCATTTGCCTGCCACAAAAATGAGAGGCGTGTCCCCTTGATGAGTACCATCTTAGAATCTGCGTGACATGTGTAGTGGCCTTGCTTGATTGTCTTTCTCGGCGATTGGTTGTTGGATTGATGATGATGCATGCCTTCTTGATTGATTTTGAGTCCATTGATACTTTTGAGTTGGATTTTCTATGGGGAGAAATAATTTCATGATGTAACTCATTTGTGTTGTTTTGCTTAGGCACAAGCAAAAGGTTATCTTGGGGGGATTTTGATGTGTCTATTTTATATATAGTTTTTAGGCCCATTCCCTTAGCATTGAGTACCATTTTGAGGTCTTTTGAGCTCATTTGTGTGTGATTTGATATGTTTAGACTTGTTTCTATTTGTTAATTGTTATTCTGCAGGTTAGGCATCTACGGCCTTAATCGAGCCATGGAAGGAAAGTTCGGTGATCACACGTGACCCATAGCGGATCCGGGAAGTCCACAAGAACCTTGGATGAAGAATTTACTGAAAAAGCACGAGAAAGGTCTCGCCCGGTCGATCGGGCGAGCCGAGTTTCCTTATGTTCGTTTGGCCCGGTGACCGGACGAAAAAGGCCTCAAAAATGCTTGCGCGCCCAACCAGGCGGATGTCCAGCTGATGTCGTTAGAGAAGAATCACCGTCGCCCGACCGTGTGGTTTCTCAGGAACCATATTTTTATTGTTTTTTAGCCGGTCATGCAAAGACTATATATAGGGTTTTACAAATTGCGATGACACAATCTTTATTCCTTGTTTTATTAGGTTAAACACTTACTTTTTCTCTATAAGCTTTGTATGCACTCTTTACTTTTGATTCCGCATCCGTTGTTCCTCAATTATTCGGTGTTGTTTCCCTACTTAGTTTAATCTAATGAAATTCTTTACTTTGATTTTGTTTATTGTGTTCTTTACTATCATGAGTGAGTAGTCTATTTCTTGGGCTAAGTGAAGGAAGCCATGTTTATGCTTATTCGATTATGATTTAGAGTTCTTCGATGTTTGGATTGAATTAGAGTAATTCCTATTGATTTATTACCAATGTTTAATTCATGTAATTGCGCAATATCATGAGTTATCATCTAGCTAATAGGACATCTAGCTAATAGGACTTAGAATTGAAATATCGTACTCATTAGAGTCTTATTACAATTGGTGGATTTGATTATTTTAAGCGATTGTACTGCATATGTTGATCTATTAGTGTCAAGACCCGACTGTAGGATTAACAAAAGACTTTAATTACTCGTCCCTCAATCCAAGTATTGTTGAATTGTATTGTATTGATTGAATTGGTATAAGCATGGTGGACTGAACAAATGCCCTAGGTTTTAATTATTTGATTTACATTTGTTTTATCCACTTGTCTAACAAGTAAGCTGTAGGCTTAGCTTCCTTGTCGAGCAAGTAAATTAATATCTTGAGTGTTCTTCAGCTGGAGACTTGTGCAACGATGTCTGAATCCGCTTAGTCCTTGGCCTTGTCTTCGCTCCCGAACCTGCAAAAAGGGACCCACCCTGGAGGTTTGGGTGGTGGTTCCCCCTCCGATGCTTAAGTCAGGTATCAGGAGTAGTGAGAGAAAGTAGAGATAGAGAGAGAAAGTGAGAGAGTATTTTATCAGAGTAACTTTGCACTATTTGCATTGAATGCCTTTTCTCCTGATTTCTGGAGTATTTATAGTGATAGCAAGTTGACAGCTAACCTTAAAAACTAACCTACAATAGTGGCATCTGATTGGTTGAGGAATCAGATCATGACACGTGGCAGACCAGGACTGGTGGATGTCTATTAACCACTCTCCTTCAGCCATCTTGCACTGCTGGGCTCTGACTGTTGGGCCAGAACTTAAACCTTTTAACTCAGCTGAGTGTAGCCCAGAGATTCAAGGCTTTTCTCCTTTTTAACTAGGGTGACACATGTACGGCTCTGAAGAGCCCAAGTGTCTTCAAGGGAACCATAGATGTTGAACTACAACATTTGCCCCTAAAAGGGCTTTTACTGTCGGCCCATCTGACGGTTAAGGCCCTTTTACCCTCAAGGTAGTTCAATTTGAAATGAAGTGACGCGCCTTCTTCTGGTTCTACTGGTCATATTCGACCGTTGTATTCTCTTTCGGTCATTCTTGACCGGCTCCGTGAGTTTCTTATTCCTCTATAAATAACCTTGGTGTGAAGACATTTAATCATTTAACACTTGAACGAATTTTTCTAGAGAGAGAAGCTCTGCGAATTTCCTAGAGAGAGAGAGAGTGATCGTCCGGCTTCAACACTCTTCACCGAATCGCCCAGACGTTCTTAGCAGGTATCGTTTCCTTGATCTTTTCATTCTTCCTTATTCTTTATTTTTTTCTTAGAAAATCAATAAAATGGAATCATCTTCGTCAAATAATCCTAGCCGACCAAGAGCTTGTCTTGACCCTAGAACCGATACTTCTTCTTCGGCGCATTCTAGAGTTGGGCCTCTTCTGGCCGAGTACATATATTTTCATAGTTTTGGCCGAGAAAGTCGGACGACCCGGTCTTTACTGTGCGGGGTAATCTCGGCGCGCATCAAGCAAACGGCCCGTCTAAGACGAAAAGCAATAATCCCATCAAATAGCTCGGATATGGAGGAATCCACCGGACGGGTGCCGGGATGAGGCAAGAGAGGTCCAAAGTGCTCGGCCTTTGGACGAGGCCTCCCTTTGACAATGATGCGGAAGACTCCGAAATAAAACCCGAGACCGGTACTTACGGCGGGGACGCCGATATGGCGGAGATCGGTGAAGGTAATAATGGTAGCGATTACGAGGCGTCGAAGAATCGAGACGAGGCCTCTACTACCTCATCGGAGATTAGAAGACGTTTAGGTCCCCTTTCTGATCCTGGCTTCATTTTGGTCAACCGTAAGGGGTTAGAGAAACTAGGACCAGACCCTAATTACTTATCGTTTTTCATGCCCATGCCGGGCTTTTCCTTTGTCCTTCCTAATAAAGACGCGACGATCCTGAGCGCTCCCGGAGAAGCATTTCGCCGTCTATAAACCGGCCTTAGATGCGGGATTGAGGTTTCCCCTCCATGACTTCATAGAACAAGTCTTTGCTGACACTACCATATCGGCCATAATTAGTTGGCTCCCAACGCTTGGCACAACGTCCCGACGTTTATTGCCGTCTCCGAGCTACGCGGCCTAGCCCTTTCTCTTGGGGCCTTTACCCACATCCATTATGCGGCCAAGGTACTGGGGGCCGTGGACGGGGCATGGGACAGCATCTACAACCGCCTGGCTTCCTAACGGCTTGGGGAAGCCTTCGAAGATGCATGAATGGAAAGCCGATTTCATATTTTTAAAGGCGGCCAATGATTGGGCTACGAGAGCTATAGATTCTATAATCGGTCCGTCACAAATACGGGACGGAAGCGATCCTGGCTGGACCCGGAGGACAATTTCGATGAAGAAGTTGTGGAGTACTTGAGAACAAAAGAGTACTCCGGCCCGGCCAACGATCTTTTAAAGTGCCATCCAAGCTGGATACCCTTTAAGGAAATGTTTTACCAAGACGACTTCTTGGTTCTTTGCCGGCTTGCGGTTGGCCGATGATAAAGGTATATATTTGAAATCATCCAAGTAAAACTTTTCGTCTATAATTCATTTGACGAACATGTTTTTATTCTTTGCGGACTCGGCCGGACAACGCCTCTAAGCATCTTGGACGGGGAAATCAGCATGTCCAAATTCTACGAGACAACTGTGGAAGGAGTATGCAAAGAGTAGTGCCGAGAAGAGGGTCGAAACATTGGTACTACAAATTTTTTTTTTTTTTTTTTTTTTTTTTTGCCGAGTATCATTTCGGCTAAATGCCGGAATTGGCATCCAATCTTTGGACGAGGGTCACACAAAGAAGGAGAACGTCCGAGACTTGGACGGTCACCTTCTTGGGGCCATACTAAATCCGGAATTGGCATCCAATTTTTGGACGAGGGTCACCCAAAGAAGGAGAACGTCCAGACATGGACGGTCACCTTATTGGGGCCATACTCGTCTAGAATTGGCATCCAATTTCTGGACGAGAGTCACCCAAAGAAGGAGAAACGTCCGGGACATGGGACGGTCACCTTCTTGGGGCCATACTCGTCCTGGAATTGGCATCCAATTTTTGGACGAGGGTCACCTAAAGAAGGAGAACGTCCCGGACATGGACGGTCACCTTCTCGGGGGCCATACTGCCTGGAATTGGCATCCAATTTTTGGACGAGGTCACCCAAAGAAGGAGAACGTCCGGTCATGGACGGTCACCTTCTTGGGGCCATACTCGTCCGGAATTGGCATCCAATTTTTGGACGAAGGTCATCCATAGAAGGGCGTCCTTACTTGGGCCGGTCACCTTCTTAGGGGCCGTACTCGTGCGGATTTTTGCATCCAATTTTTGGACGAGGATCATCCATAGAAGAACGTCCATTCTTGGACGGTCACCTTCTTGGGGCCATACTCGTCTGGATGTTTGTAAAACATCTTTCTTTTCTTTTTCCGACGAAGATTACATGAAGTAGGAAAACGTCCACGTTTGGACGGCTACCTTCTTCGGGCCACCCTCGTCCGAAGTCTTGTAATAGCTGATTATTTTTGTTCCTTGGACGATTGATCGATGTCTTCACTTTTTGCGGGAAAAATGCTCCTACAAACAAACTTCCACGGGAAGTCGTCCTCGTCCAAAAAGAGGCCAACTACGCAGGTGACCGGCCCTTGGCAAAGAAGCCTAAGGGCTTTACAAGGAAGAAGGCGGATAAGACGGCTCTTTTGGCGAGGGTGGGGAGAGAAGCATGCCTCCCCACAAGCCAAGGCTCTTAAAAGGGAGCCTTCGATTGTTGGCGGCCGAGGAGGAAAGGGTGCACATGTAGGCTGTTCCGCTCGGCGTTTTGCCGGCCGACTCTGCGAGGTCGGCCCAGTCCGCCTTGGCTTTGGTTGCACGGAATCTGGAGGCTAGCTGCCGAGAACTATCCGGGGTTCGGCGGCTCGGTGGCTAAGCTGGTGCCACGGGATGCCTCTAGCTGTTAGGGCGGCATCACTATCGTCACGGTGAGTCGTATTACCCAAGCATAGTTAGGACGACGCGGGTCGGTGGACGGTCCATGAGTCCGTCCAATAGACAAGCCATCGTCTTTCCTATCAAGATAACTGACTCTCCCACTCTTTCAGATAAGGGCAAAGGCCCTGCTATTCCCCCAACTCCTCCCCTCGTTGATTCGGACGAGGAGTCTTCTCCTGCATTCGCCAAAATGTCAAATTTGGAGAAAGAGCGGCTAAGCGGGAGCTCTTCAAGTGTTACCCTGAATCTTACATTAAAGGATTAAGGGGGAGCGTCTGTAGGGCATGTGGGCTACATGTCTCGGCTTCTTTGCCGAGGTATTGTTTAATGCCGGCTTTGTTTTATACTTGTACAAATTTTGACTCTTTAACTCGTCTAATAACTTGATTTGTTTTCATTGTTCCGGCTTCGGCTCGCAAGCATGCTAAGCGAAGAATGGGCGAGGAGGCTGAGAAAGAGAATAAGCACCTCGTCCATCTTGCTACAACGGCGGGCGACAAGGCCATCCATGACATTGAGATGGCTAATACCCTCCATCGTCGATCCTTTGGACGCCTTGGAGAAGAGATCCGTGGACACTGGAATCCAAGAACAAGAAGTATCTTGTAACCATCAACGATCGGATCAAGGAGCGGGACCGTCGAAGATGATCATAGATACTCTCTCTACCGATCTAAAGGGTGAGAGGGATGTGGCTCTTATTCTTTGCCGTTGGCGAGAAAGGAGAACATTCTCCTAAGGGTGAAGAATGCCCGTCTAGAAAGGTCGGCGGCCAAGGCCTTCGATGATGCCAAGGAGGGGTTGGCTCACGTCGTCGAAATCTCTAAGGACTGGGCCGTCAAGGCCTTCGAGATGCTGGCCGAAGCTAAGGAGGTCCCGAGCTTTGTACGTCGTCCGGAATATCGGCGAGTGTCCATCGGGCTATGGTGTGCGCCGAGGAACCTCCGGAATTTCTTGATTCAGACGACGATCTGCAATTGCGGATGGGAACCCCGAAGACGAAGTCGAGGATGGGAAGCTTGAGGACGACCAAGAAACTTCGCGCTGAGATGAAGCCTAGTTTTAGGCTTATTTTTCCCAGTTTCTTGGCTTGTCTGCCATTATATTCTTAGCCCTTCAGTAGTCTTAAATTGTAAATCCTTGCTTATTGATATATATATGAACAACTTTTTGCCAATTGCCGGTCTTCTTTTTTTTTTTTTAACAATTGCAATTTGACTAAGTATAACTTTAACTTCGTCATGATCGTTGAACATCCTGCTCAGATTTTTAATCTTTAAAACTTGTCTCCGAGTACCAGAAGGGACTCGTTTGAGACGGTTTACAAAATGCTCATACGAGAAGATTGTCCTCCTTGCCCTTGGACAATTACCTGTTATTTTATGAAATATTCAAGTATTTGTTGATAATCGTCCTTGATTTTTGGATGATCTACTTGATTAGACGAGTCTTACCCAAAGGGGGAAGACGACCAATGCACGTTTGAGTTGTGGACGAACCACTTTCAAGCCGTTTTGCTCGAGCTACCAACATTCGTCCTGCACTATCAAACCATCACAGATGCATCTATTGGCTAGGTCCTGGTTTTTGGACGACCTGCACTCTTTAGCTCGTCCTATAGGCTTCTATCATCCCCCCTTCTTGGGCTTAGCTCAACCGTTCATGGGGGGAGAGCCAAAGTCCAAGAAGGAGAGCGACCATCCTTGGGTGAGCCTCGTTGAAGTTGATGGACGAGCTTGAGATAGATGTTCAATAGCATGTTTTAGCCGGGCTTCCTTGAGGGAGCAACACTCGTCATTAAGTAGCGATCCCTTACTAGGGTCTGGACTACTTAGTTGTCCGTGCTTTTGAAAGTAAGTATCCTTTACTAAGGTCTTATTTCAGGCCAGCTTTCTCTCAGAGACTTTGACGTTACTCTTACTAGAGGTTTTGTCAAATTGACGGCCATATATCCGGTATATTTTTGGCCGGTCTCTTTGAGGGAGTGATGTTCGGCGTAAAAGTGAGCAAATTTGACGTTACGCTATTGTATGTATTTTTGTCCAAGTTATTGTCACTTTTAGACGAGTAAAGCGATTTAATGCCCCAAAGTGAAGTAACTTGGTGAAAATAAACAAAGAGATAAGAAAGTAGGAATTGTATTATATGGATTTTTCTTGGGTGAATGCCAAGATGCATGTATACAATTCTTTTCTTACTAACATGTGTCGTGGCACTTTGGAGTAACTACAAATTATTCTACGGGTATCGACGAAGATGCGAGTTAGACGTGGTACTTCTTTAAGTTGTGCGAATTCCAAGTACGCTGAATAGGTCGTCCATCCTAGATCTTGTAGACGAAAAGTCCCACTGCGTAACTCCTGGACAATCAGATAGGGTCCTTCCCAATTTGGTGTTAGCTTCCCTAACTCTTTAGCTCGTCCAACCGCTTCCATCTTTCTAAGAACAAGATCCCCCACTATGAGTGGTCGTCTAACAACTCTTTTGTTAAACTCCCGAGCCATACGCAGTTTGTACAATTGCATTCTTAGCAAGGCATTGCCCCTGACTTCTGGCACTTGGTCCAAAGTCGTGCGTAATGCAGCCCTGTTGGCATCTTCTGTGTACAACATGACTCGCAGGGTGGGTTCCTCAATCTCAATGGGCAATACAGCTTCTGTGCCATAGACTAACATGAAGGGTGTCTCCCCTGTAGAGTTCTTGGCGGTTGTTCGATGGACCATAACACCAACTGCTGACTCTTCAACCTATTGTCCCTTGGCGTTCTCTAGCTTCCTTTTGATTCCATTTGATAGAATCTTGTTGAAGGACTCTACTTGCCCATTGGCTTGTGGGTGGGCAACGGCAGCGAAGTGTGCTTTTATTTCTCTTTCTGCCAACCACTCCTTCAGTTTAGGCGTTTCAAATTGTGGGCCATTATCAAGACGATGGACTGTGGCATACCAAAACAGGTTATAATGCTTTTCTAGATGAAGCCCTTGACGTCGTTTGTTGTTATTCCTCGCATGGCCTCTGCCTCTATCCATTTAGTGAAGTAGTCAACTGCCACTATCACAAACTTCTTTTGCCCAACGGCCATAGGGAAAGGTCCTAGGATATCCATGCCCCATTTGGCAAAAGGTAGAGGGAACAAGATGGGGGTTGAGTAGTTGGACGGCTTCTGATGCACATTTCCATGCTTCTGACAACTGTCACACTTCTTTGCATAGACTAAAGCATCCTCCTTTAAGGTAGGCCAGTAGTACCCCGTCCTTAAAGCCTTCTCCCCTAAAGCTCTTCCCCCAATGTGAGAAGCACAAGCTCCTTCATGGAGTTCTTTCAGAACCTCCAGACCATCTTCTCTGGTGACGCACTTGAGCAGAGGCCGGTTGAATGACTTCTTGTAAAATGTCTCGTCCCATAGCTCAAACCACTTGTCTCTAGCCTTCACATACTTAGCCTCTACAGGATCTAAAGGCAATCGTCCCGTCTTCTTGTATTCTATGATTGGCTCCATCCAGACAGTCCCTCGGCTGAGAAACATAATCTGCTCTTGGTCGATGCTCTTTTTAGGTTTGACTTCCTAAAAAACTGTCCTTGGCACATCACCTTCAGCCGAGCTGGCCAATTTCGAGAGAGCATCTGCTTGATGATTTTCCGACCTTGGCACTTGGTCGAGGACAAATCGTTTTAGTGGCTCTATCTCATCTTTGATCAATCGCATGTATTTGCTCATTGATGCTTCTTTGCATTCAAAATCTCCATTAACCTGGCTGACGACTAAGAGGGAGTCCGATTTGGCCTCGATCTCAACAGCTCCGGCCGCCTTGCACATTTTGATTCCGGCTAAGAGTGCCTCATATTCAGCTTCGTTATTGGACGCTCCGAACCGGAATCTTAATGCATATTCAAACTTGTCCCCTTCGGGAGATTGACAAATGATTCTGCTCCACATCCACCGTCGTGGACGATCCATCAACCATGAGCGTCCAATGCTTCCTTCCTCTAGTTGGATCGGATATTGGCTCTATGGTTGGCCGAGTAAGCTCAACTATAAAATCTGCCAAGGCTTGCCCCTTAATGGCTTTCCTTGGTTCAAATGATATGTCAAACATGTTAAGCTCAACCGCCCATTTTAGCATCCGCCCAGCGGCTTCCATCTTCTTTAGAACTTGCTTCAAAGGTTGATCGGTGTAGACGATTATACTTGTGTGCCAAGAAATAAGGCCTCAACTTTTTGCTGGCCATGACTAGGGCCAATCCAAACTTCTCGACCGGAGTATACCTATTTTCCGCATCTTTGAGCACATGACTCACAAAGTATATGGGAACTTGGACGGTCTCTCTTTCAGCCGGAAGGACGGCACTCGAGCTTGAGTGGACACCGCCAAGTATACAAACAATTTTTCCCCTTAGGTGGGTGACCAACCTAGGAAGTCGCCGAAGGTGATCTTTGTATTTGAAGGGCTTGCTCGCCTCGCTTTGTCCATTCAAACTTGGCCTTTTTCTTGATCGTGGCAAAGAAGTGATGGCACTTGTCACCGACTTAGACAAGAACGTCCAAGGGCAACCAAGCAACCCGTCGATCCTTCGCACTTCCTTTGTCTTTGAAGGAGACTTCATATCTAGAATAGCTTGAATCTTTTCGGGATTAGCCTCTATACCCCTACGGTCCACCAAGAAACCTAAAAACTTCCCTGACAAGACCCCAAAGACATATTTCTTTGGGGTTCGGCTTTAACTTGTATTTCTGAGAGTTTCAAAAGTTTCTCTCAAATCACCAACATGGCTTTCTTCTTGACGGCTCTTGACTATCATATCGTCAATATATGCCTCCATGTTTTGCCCCAACTGTGGCTGAAAAACATTATTGATCAATCTTTGAAAAGTGGCCGAAGCATTACGCAGGCCGAATGGCATCCTCACCCAGCCATACAGTCCTTTTTAATTCAGTAATGAAGGACGTTTTGTCCTGATCCTCTGGCCACATTGGGATTTGATGAAAACCTAAATAAGCATCCATGAAGCTCAGCAAAGCATGGCCAGCTGTGGAGTCTACCAGACGATCCAACTTAGGCAAAGGGAAACTGTCCTTAGGACAAGCCTTATTGAGGTCAGTGTAGTCCACACACATTCTCCAGGTGCCATTGGGCTTTGGCACCATAACCACATTTGCTATCCAATCTGGATAATAGGCTTTTTTGATGAACTTGAATTCCAACAACTTCTGAACTTCTTGGTCGACCGCCTGGTTTCTAGCCGGTCCCAAATGCCTCTCTTTCTGACGAATAGGTTTCAAATTTGGACCAACATTCAACCGATGGACGGCTACTTCCGGATCAATTCCGGGCATCTCTTCAACGCAATAGGCAAACACATCTTGAAACTCTTTCAAAGCAAGTTGACAAGATGACCCTTCAGATCGGGGCGAGCGAAGATCCATTTTGAGAGTCCTCTGCGGGACGAGCTTCATCCGAGACGGACCTCTTCAGGAGCTTCCACTGGCTCTGGACTATCGACCTGCTAGTCCCATGATGGCCATGACCTCTTCAGACGAGGAGGGTTTTTCCTTGATGATTTCATATTTTCTCTTCTTGCTGGGGAGATGTTCAGACGCCTTCCTTGAGGGGGCAAGAGGCGTACGAGGGCTCTCAATGGTCAGCTTTAACGAGGCGACTTGATCTTTGACAAATCCAGACGTTTTCCTTTCGTCAACAACCTTCGTCTGATCCTTCTCTATTTTAGACGTTTTCCTTTCGCCAACAACCTTCGTCTGATCCTCGCTGCCTATTTTCCATGATGACGGCTTGAGGGTAGTCAAATAACACTCCCTAGCCACCTGCTGGTCTCCATATAAAGAGCCAATCGGCCATCATCACACTCATACTTCATCAACATCGGGTGAGTTACTATGACTAATTTGACATGATTCGAGTTGGTCGTCCAAGAATGACATTGTAGGTTCGTCGGGTCTCGGACCACCAAGAACTTGATAAACAAGGTTCTAGCTGCATCCTTTTCTCCCGTTCGAACGGGCAAAGTATCAGTTCCCATTGGATGGATGACTCCTCCCCCAAACCCTATGATGGAATGGTGAACGGGAACTAAGTTCTTCTCCTCAAACTTTAGTCTAGACAAGCAATCAGCACTAATGATGTCCGTCGAACTTCCGGTGTCGATCAGGATCCTTAGTACTCTCAAGTTTGCTATTTTCATTTCTACAACCAAGGGATCATCATGGGGAGTCCTCAACCTGCCCCGATCTTGCTCACTAACTACCACCCTTGGGAAGGGCTCGGCCTTTGTACGATCTCGCTAACAAAACTTGGCCGAGCTCCCTAAGGTAGTTTTTGTGCCCTCTATTGGTTGGTCCCCCGAAAAGCAAACCCACCGGAGATTACGAGAACAACATCTTCGTCGGTGCTTGCACTCTCCTTCTTCTTGCTATGCCAATTATCTTTCCTCGGAAACTTCCTTCCCCCTTGAGGCATATAGGAGTTCATCTTTCCTTTTCGGGCTAACTCTTCCAAAGCTCTCTTGAGGTGCTTACATTCATTGGTCTCATGACCACAATCTTTGTGGAAGTGGCAATACTTGCTCTTATCCCTATTTCTATAAGGGGTTTTCATCTCAGTAGGGGCCTTCAACTCATACTGATCCTTAATCTCCATGAGGATGGAGTATTGGTCTTTGTTAAACTCAACAGGATTGGATGAGGATGGGTCAGCCTCCTTTCTCTTGCTCTTTCTAGACGAAGTGGTGTTGGAGGTTATCGCCCAAGTCTCGGCCTTCTTGGGGTTGCTCTTCTTTGGCTGAGTAACCTCTTCAGGCTTCTTAGACTCGGGATGCTTTGCCTTAGCACATACTTCGGTGGCATGAATAAATGCTTCCGCTTCTCTTAAAGCCTCAGCAAGAGTGGAGATTTTCTTCTTAACAAGATCAAACTTGAAACTTCCTGGCCTTAGACCCCTGATGAAGGCGTCAAAGGCTACTCCAGCATTAAGATCTTGGATCTGAAGTGCTTCTAGGTTAAATCTCTTAACGAAACTTCTAAGAGCCTCCTTAGGTCCCTGGACGACCTTGCCTAGGTGCATGCTTGTCTTTTGCTCTTGCTTGTTGGCAATAAAGTGACTAGTGAATAAGAAACTGAGTTCAGTAAAATTGTTGACGGAATTGGGGGGAAGATTATTGAACCACGTCTGAGCTACTCCCTTCAAGGTAGCTGGGAAATTCTTACACCAAGTAGCATCGTCCACTCCTTGGACGTACATCTGATGTTTGTAAGCAGACAGGTGATCATCAGGATCAGTTGTTCCATCAAAAGGCTCAATGGTTGGGAGTTTTACCTTTGGGAAGGGGAGCGCCTCCATGATCCTGGCCGAGAATGGGGTACGCCAGTTGATCCGGAGGGCTCCCACCTGTCCCTTAATGGGTATGAACTCCTTGCGATTTTCTTTCATTACAGGATTGGATGAAGTGTTTGCGAGCCTTTGGACGCCTATAGACCATGGGTTGAGCCATCTGTCTTCTCCTGTCGCGGATGAACAAGAGAATGACTTAAACTTCGTCCCTCCCCTCTGGACGACAACCTCAAAGGAGGGTCTCTCAAATATGGTGTAGATCCTGTCGCTGATCATTGTAATGCAGCAGCTTTCTTTGCTTCTAGATACTCTCTGGCATCTGTTTCCATGCGGTGCCCGCTTGGACGAACATGGTCTTGAGTCCTCACCACCAGGTTCCAGTCCATCTTTCTTCGTTGATCATTATCCTCTGGCTGCTTTCCTCTTGCCGTCTTCCTAGAGGGCTCCTGGCGAACATGTCAACTAGGACTTGGACGATCTACTTGAGAACATCCTCTAGGACGAGGTGGATTGTTAGCAGCTGGCTCTGGGTTGTGATGAAAAAACAGCATATTGCTTTTAATCTGCTCCTGGACGACCGCCGCCATCTTAGTCTGAAAGTCATTCAGCACATTCTCCAGGTGGGCGGCGATCCTTTGGACGATCCGGATTTACTTGGATGGCCGGTTGCTGGCTTGGTCCAGGAACATTGACAATGGACGGGGGTCTATCTCTTCCTCTAGGTGGTCTTTCATGCTCCACCGTATCTTCGACATTAACTTGAAGGCTTCGATTCCTGGTAATGTTGGACGATTGACAATCAGTCATCGTTGCGTCTCCCCACAGACGGCGCCAAATGTTTTATCCACTTGTCCAACAAGCTGTAGGCTTAGCTTCCTTGTCGAGCAAGTAAATTAGTATCTTGAGTGTTCTTCAGCTGGAGACTTGTGCAACGATGTCTGAATCCGCTTAGTCCTTGGCCTTGGCTTCGCTCCCGAACCTGCAAAAAGGGATCCACCCTGGAGGTTTGGGTGGTGGTTCCCCCTCCGATGCTTAAGTCAGGTATCAGGAGTAGTGAGAGAAAGTAGAGATAGAGAGAGAAAGTGAGAGAGTATTTTATCAGAGTAACTTTGCACTGTTTGCATTGAATGCCTTTTCTCCTGATTTCTGGAGTATTTATAGTGATAGCAAGTTGACAGCTAACCTTAAAAACTGACCTACAATAGTGGCCTCTGATTGGTTGAGGAATCAGATCATGACACGTGGCAGACCAGGACTGGTGGATGTCTATTAACCGCTCTCCTTCAGCCATCTTGCACTGCTGGGCTCTGACTGTTGGGCCAGAACTTAAACCTTTTAACTCAGCTGAGTGTAGCCTAGAGATTCAAGGCTTTTCTCCTTCTTAACTAGGGTGACACGTGTACGGCTCTGATGAGCCCAAGTGTCTTCAAGTGAACCGTAGATGTTAGACTACAACAACATTCATATCTGATTTAGTTTACCTTAGTTCTAGTATTATTCATTTTATCATCTTTCTTCTGGAATAGTTAATTTAATTGAACATTAACCCATAGAAATCCTCTCCTTGTGGATCGACCCGTATTTGCTAAGTCTCTGCTAACAACAGACATTGTGCACTTACTATATTACTTTTAAAACTCATCAATAATTTCCCGTGCTTGTACCATGCTCATGGTATATCAAGGTGTACCATGTATGTACTCTTACTAGCACAAAACTCCAAATAAAGTGATTTTTGAGTCTAAATTCATTATGTTTAGATCTACAACTTCCATGAAATAATAATGTTGTAAAAACCATCCTCAAAATAAATATAGGAGTTAGGAGTTAAGAATTTCTCTAGACACGACTCAATGACAGTTTAATTCAAACATGATTGCATTGAGAGATATAAGAAAAATTAAATTAGTTACTGCAAAGTGCTACACTTTTTTTTATACTGATTTTCATATCTTTTTGTTTTTGATTCATTTTGTTGGTGTGTTAATCTATGGTAATTACTTATAACTATTTGCAAAGTTCAAAGATGATCACGAGAAGCATGGATGGAAAAGTGAAATACTACAAATACATAAAAGAGTGCATAAGCGCAAAAAAAAAAAAAAAAAAAATAAGAGGAGCTTTTTTAGATGGAATGGTGGAAAATTTACATTAAAACGGTCTATAAAATAATGTAAATCAAAACTAAAGAAATAAATTCCTTTCAAAAGGATAAAATAAAATTAATGGAACAAAATTTACAATTATGATAATTAAGGTAATGAAAAAGAAGAGCAAATATGAAAAAATAAAATAATTTTGCTAGTTGACAGATTTTAATATCTTGTTGCTAAACTTAGCAATGGATCTGATCTCCAAATTCCGTTTCTCAATGACTTAGGTACCTGCTGCAGCAGGTAAATAACCTGCAGGGACCACTCACGTGGAGTGCACCTTAAAGTTCGGCCATTGTGGAATAATCAAGAGTTTAGACTTTTTATGGAAGGATAATGACCATAGTTGGATATGTTTTTGTTATTTTTTCCTAAATTTTATGCGATAATTATATCTAATTTTAGTAAAAAGATTGTGCCTCATATAGTCATATGTAAAATGTTCTTTAGCAGAAAACAATTTTAATGAATCGGATTAGAGTCTCTCCATTTTGAATTGGGTCACATTTAAGTTTATTCTATTCTCTTCAAGTTTAGTTTGGATTGGGTTTAACATCATATTACACATTCTGGGGATTACCGAATGGGGTTTATGAGGTCATGTCAACTTACATAACTTTTGTGTTGTCAGATTCAAATTTATTCGAGTTAATTAGGATTAGCCTGGCGTGCTTTTAGATCTTCGATATTTCGGGGTTCGGCTTTTGATTGCGTCATTTGGAGTAAGACGAGATCATTCCATTCATAGATTTTAGCCTTATACGCATGCGATGAGTGCAAAAAGATATAAAGTTATACATAGAAATACAATACATAACAGTTATCAGAAGGGAAAAGATGAAGAAGATCATTGACGAGGGAGGAGGAAAAACCAATAATTTGTTTAGGGTAAACTGTAAAGTTGTGTGTAACAACAAACAATCACGGAGACGAAGTTGCGCCATTAAATTAGGGATTTTGTTTTGAAAGTTAATGTTGCCATGTAAAGTAGTCAGTTTGTTAGTAGTTTTGTGTTTTCCCTTATAGAATGGAGATGTAATTAATACTAAGAACTTTCATTTTTATTGGTTACACAATATTGTATATGTTTCTTCTTTTTTTTTTTTTTACATGAGCCACTATTATGTTAAGAAAAACTTGTTAGAAACCACCCTTTATAAGCAACTTTTTTGTGGGAAACTCCCTTTGAAAAGCAACGTTTTTTTGTGGGGAAACCATCTTTCAAAAATAAATTGTTACTAAACTACATTTTATCAACTTTTTTTTGTTTGCAGCAACCCATTGCCGAAGTTTTGCCATTGACCTAGAATCTCCATGGTTGACTTAGGCATGCCTTGTACGTGACCCACTAAGGGCCTGTTCTCCCCGACTTATTTTCAGTTCAATTCCTAAATTATTATCATAACTATTAATTAGTTATAATTTAATTTAGTTTAGTTCAGTTTAGTTCAGTTCAATTCAGTTCACAGTTGTTTTATGCCGAATAGAACAGGCCCTAAGCCATTTTTTCCCCTTTTTACCCCCAATTCTGATTCCTCCCATTTTCATCCCGCACATGTTTTTTTTCATCTTTGTTTGTTTTCTAAATTGATTTAGGTGTTAAATTACAAATTAATTATATCAAACTAGATGTTGATTGGCTAATTAATCAATGAAAAATGGAGGTCATGTGAATAGATTAATAAAATAAATGAGAATTTTCTAAAAGTTCTTATTTTAGAATGGTTAGAGAATAGACGCTTCACTAGAGAGCTTGTCCAATTTCTGTCTGGTAAGAACATAAATTATCCATACTATTGCCAAACTTAAACAATTTTTTGTACAAGATTAATAAATTCTTATACAACATTTTTTATGCAACATTAATAGTTTAAATACAATATATGTTAATTTATAGGATTTTTTTATGGGAATAATCCCACCTTTGAGCGATCCTCCCAAAACAGTCCCACCTTTCATAATTTTGGGAATAATCCCACCTTTAGGGTGTGTCTGCTCAAAATGGACCCTTACCTGTTGGTAACCTGCAAATGTAGGTTTTCTCTTTTCTTCCTCCTCTACTTCTTCTCCTCCACAACTACCACCACCTAGCCACCCCACCCCTGCAGTCCCCACCCCCTACTCCTACCCCCACCCCCACAGCAAACCCCGGGTCCCCCCCCCCTGCCAGCCTCACCACCCCACCCTGCAGCCCCCACCTTGCGGCCCCACCCCAACCCAGCCCCACCCCTACCCGGTCCCAACCCCCTCCGCCGCAAATCCCCACTAGTAGAATTTTTGCTTATTGTTGCGGTGGTATTGGTGCGATTTTACCCATACGCAGCAATAAACCATGTCAAAAGAAAAGATAAAATATAAATAATAGATTCCAACGAGACAATTTTCAAACTTAAGTTGACTTTTTGACCAGATCTGTTCTTTGCGGTTTCCCGGGAGAAACCGCAGCAATATATTAAAATATTATTTTTTAAATTATATTTTAATCTATTCTTGTCGATTTCTTAAAGGAACCGCAGCAATATCCCTTATTACAACTTTAGCGCTCATCCTCACGCCTCATTCATAAACGGCTCATTAGGGTTTTTAGCTCTCATCGTCCTCACACCTCTCCTCTTTCGAACTCTCTCTCATCCTGTCTTCTCTTTCAGTTTCAGACTCTCTCTCTCTCCTCTTTCAGTTTCGACCCTCTCATCCTTCATCCTTCGATCTCTCTCGATCCTTCATCCTTCGATCTGTCACCTCTTTCGTCCCAATTCCCAAATAACGAATTCGTCGCCTCTGACGAGTTTCCTTCTCGTTGTTCATCGGCCTTTCTTCGTCGGTCACCGGACGAAGACGAAGACGATAACCATCACCGGATGAAGACCAAGACTTATTGAATCGTCGCTCTTTTTCTTTTTTTATCTCCGGCGACAAATTGAATATGCCTTTGTTCACCGCCTCCGACGAGTTTGGTGGTGGTCTGGCTGAAGATGAGTTTGTTCGACGAATTTATCCTCATATTTCCTCGTGACTTCGCTGACGAGTTTCAAGATCGAAGGTTTTTTTTTGTAATTTTTGTGTTTTGTTTCAAGATCTGTAATCTCTACGTTTATTCGACCTTTGTTTCCTTTTTTTAATTTCTTCTTTAGTTCTATATCGTTTTCTTTAGATCTGTAATTTTGTTTATGTTACTGAATTTTTCTTTTTTTCGTTTATTTTGTATTTATTCTTCTTAGTTTTGTTTTCATTTTTTAATATATCTTTGTAGTTAGGATTTGTAAAATATCATTATTATTGAATATATGAAGTTGGTTATATATATTATTTATTACTTTTTTTCGTTTTGTTAGTTTCTACATTGTTATAGTTTAGTTACTTTTGTGTTTGCAATAGTGCTGAATGAATAAATATTTAATTTTTTAAATTTTTTTTTTGCTTGAACCTATTGCTGCGGGTCCTACTAAAAACCGCAGCAATAGACTTTATTTTTTTTATTAAAAATCATACCTATTGCTGCGATTTTTGTTGGGAACCGCATCAATAGGTTATTCTATTGCTGCGGTTAAAAACCGCAGCAATAGATAATTACCTATTGCTACGCCCTTAATTGTTGCGCGGCCAAAACCGCAGCAATAGGCCACTTAATGACCGCCGCAATAAGGAATTATTCTACTAGTGCCCCATCCCCTGCAAACTCCCCTCCTCCACAAACCCCCTTCCCCTGCAAATCCCCCTCCCCCGCAAACCCCCCTTACCCCGTAAATCCTCATCCCCCGCAAATCCCCATCCCCCCGCAAACCCCCTTACCCCGTTAAACCCCCTCCCCCGCAAACCTCCCTCCCCCCGCAAACCCCCCCCCCGCAAATCCTCCTCCCCGCTCGCGCTTCCCCGGCGAACCCCCTCCCCTGCAAACCCCCCCGGCTCGCGCGCTTCCACGGCAGACCCCCACCCTTCTTCTTCTTCATCTTTCTCCTTTCTTTCTCTTTCTTCCTACTCTGGAAATTCAAAAGGGAGGGGCGACGAGGGGAGGGGTGATGGAGGGATACGGGTGGTGGCGGCCAAAGACGAAGATTGGGGTGGGCGGTGGCTGCCTTCCTGTGGGGGTGGGGTGGGGGTTAACTGTGAGTGGGGGTGGGAGAGGGGTGGTGGGAGGGTTTTTTTTTAAAAAAAAAAATTAAAGGGTGGGTGGTAACCTTTTGAATAGGTGACCAGTAAAAAGGCCCGTTTTTGACAAATGTCCCACAAAGGTGGGATTATTCCCAAATTTATGAAAGGTGAGACTGTTTTGGAGAGATCGGGCAAAGGTGGGATTATTCCCATCAAATACTATTTCTAAATAACAATATAAATAAAATATTTCCTTTAATTTTTCTAAAAGTAGTGGCGGATACAGCGTGGGTTTAGTGGGTTCAACTGTTGTAATGTACAAAAACACGCGTATTGTTTCATACATAACATTGTGGCTCAGTGGTAACTTGTGCGTGCAATGTTAACTCTGAGTACTTGTGAGTTGTGATACGGGGTCGGGGGTTCGATTCCATAGAGGAAGTTTTATTTCAATGTTTTCTTTTTCTTTTTTATCCTCTCTTTGTCTTACGTTTATTTCTCGCTCTTCTTTTTCTTTATGTTAGGATATTTAAGATATCCTTGATATTGTTGCTATGTTTTAGGGTATTATTAGAGGATAGTTTCCTATTCACAGTCAACTGTTGTAATGTATAAAGACTTGATGAAGTCAATGAGAAAGGCAAGCAAAATAACGCTGCTATATATTTTACATTTTATCCTTCCTTTATTTTTGGTTCTCCTTTTTATCTATATATAAAATCTCTTCCTTTATTTTTTAACTCTCCTTTTTATTTATATATAAAATCTCTCCCTCCACCAAGTACTAAAATAATAATGAATTAAACATGCACTAAGTAAAACTAGTCAAAAATTCATTGTGTTGATCACTTGATTCACGACTCATGTATTTATATGATACAGTGATATGCAATCAGAAGTGTGTTAAAATGTGAAGGATTAATGTTATATATTTTTATAATTTTTAAATGTGCATGTTATTAACTAAAAGTGCAGATATTAATTTTTTTACATGGAAGAATTTTATACATCACTTCTAAACAAAATTCGTGACAGAGCTCAATATCACCCAAATTGCAAAGAGCTTATTAATGTTGTCATCGTGTTGATTTATTGTTGATTAGTCATTTTAGATTTCATATTTGTGGTAGTTACTAATATTTCATTTTTTTTATGTTTCATATAATAGATATATAGTTATTTCTTTGTAATGTAATCAAGAATGGAAGTTTCTTTAAGTGCAATTGTTGAAAGTTTTTTTTTCTCTAAAAACTGTAACTCTAGATAGTAAAATGTAATTTAGAATTTATGTTCGACCAATTCCGAACCCACGTGGCTCAATTTCTGAATCCGCCACTATCTAAAAGAAAACTTACTTCACAAAAGTAACATAATTTATTTACAAAAATGCCATAACTAGAGTTCAAAGGATTTCGGCATTTCTTCTCCACTAGATGATATTGAATACAAAAACACAAAAAAAATACTACTTGTACATGATTTGGCATTCAACAATTCGAACCGTTGACATCAACCTTAAGAATTTCTACATCACAATTCACAAACCACCTGTAGGCATAAAATTTTTATTATATGCCACGTCACAAATTTAATTGACCCATTAAAGTCTTAAAGTCAAATGTTGACTTTTATTAATGGGTGGTCATCCAAATTAATTAATTTGGGCTTACTATTAAACTTGGCCTGTTTTAATTAAATCATTTATTATTGGGCCATGGACTCATTAAATGAAAGTTGGACTCTTAATAGAGTTATGTCTATGAGGCCCAAGAGGCAGGACAAGTGGAAACCCTAGGGTTCTCCTAACTCTATAAATATAGCTCTCTTCCTCACTTGCAAGGGGGAGAAGAAACCAGACTGCAGAGCCGGCAAGGAGAAAAGCAGAAAGCATAACCTAAACCTCTCAAGTACTCTCTCTGCCAGCCAAGTACTCTCCCGGAAGAAGGAAACATGATCAACCTTGGACGAGATCAATCCTGAAGGCCCTCATTCAAGAAGATCATATTTGTTCGTGATCAGCAACAATTCAACATCCAATCATTCCAGTAGAAGAAGAACAACAAGCACATAAAACTGACCGAGTCGTTCTATTCTACATCAACATCCTTGGACAAGATCAAGCATGAAGACCCTTATTCAAGAAGATTTGTAAAACTCAAGCACACGTGGAGATCGAATCAGAGGATCAAATTAGATATTGTAACCCAAAATTACAAAGATCAATAAAATATTATTCTTATTCACATCTTTTGACTATCTATTTTACAGATCTAAAATTTGTGTTTACAAATTTGGCACGCTCGGTGGGACAATCTCTACCTCTCATCTCTTCCTCCGTTCAAGCAATGAAGTAAATTCATTTAACCATGCTGGCCAAGAGAAGATATGCTCATGACAGCAACAAATCCTTTCCACCAAGCGTGGATCTTTCGATGGAGTCAATCAATGGAGCGACGGACGTTTTTAATGTAAGTGACATGACCATTGAAGCAAATACCATGGAGGAAGAATTAGCAAACATGAAGATGCTCATTCACAAACTCGCCAAAGAGAATGAAGAAAAAGAAGCACAAATCAAACTCCAATGTAAACAACTTGTTGCTCTCACAAAGAAACTCGAGAAACATCCAAGTGATGAAAGTGAAGGCGATAGTGGTGGATCTGAATCTAGCAGGATGTCAAAGCCTAGTGAAAAGGATGGAGCGCCCCATGGCGATTCATTCAATTTCCAACAAATTCAAGATATGATAGCCACAACTGTCAAACGACATCTTGATGGTGATTTTGACGGGAAGGGCCATTACACGAAGCCTTATACAAAGAGAATTGATGCCCTAGAGATGCATATGGGCTTTCAACCTCCCAAATTCATGCATTTGGATGGCATTGGCAATCCTAAACAACATATAGCACACTTTATTGAAACTTGTAATAATGTAGGTACCGAAGGGGACCTGCTTGTGAAGCAGTTTATTCGATCTTTAAAAGGAGTGGCATTCGATTAGTACAGCGACTTAGCAGCTAGATCAATTGACAGCTAGGAACAAATGGAGGAAGCTTTTCTTGATCGTTTCTTCAGCACTCGCCGTATTGTCAGCATGACTGAGTTAACACAAACCACCCAGTTGGAGGATGAACCAGTCGTGGAGTACATTAGTCAACGGCGGACGTTGTGTCTTCAATGCAAAGATTACCTGTCTGAAGCATCTGCTATAGAGTTGTGCGCCGAAGGCATGCACTGGGACCTGACTTACACATTGCAAGGAATAAAGCCAAACACATTCCAAGAACTAGCAACTCGGGCTCATGAAATGGAGATGACCATCGCCAACCATGAAGAGAATTCTGATTGGACATGTACGCCGATGGAGGATCATGGCTGCAACCTTGTAAAAAAAATTCAAAAAGAGATAAAAATATCTAAAAAAAAAAATTACTCCTAAGCAAGAGTATAAAATGTATTCTTGTAAAAAAACATTGGAAAATTGAACTACGTTTGGCTTGATCCAAAAAAGTGTATAAAAATCATTTTATTTGGTACGTAGGCATCTTGAATAATTAAATAATCAAGAGCAGCCACGCAAAAAAAAAAAAAGAGTATAAGTTGAAAATTGTACTCTATTAAGAAAAGTTAAATCATGCTTTTACATAAACAATGTAAAAAAAATGATGAAGTACAAGCTTGGGGCATGGCCGTCGTTCCATTTTGTCTTCACTAATCCACTTTACTGAATGATGGGCATGAAAATTTGACATCACTCACTCGAAGATTGGAAAAAGCTTCCAAGCACAATACTTCATCAAAATTCCACGAAGACCTGGAGAAAGCTTCCATGCACCAGAGATTTGCTAAGAATGTTCAGCATGGAGATTGGAGAAAGCTCTCAAGCACCAACACTCCACCAAACTTTTTAAGATCCGGAGAAAGCTGTCAAGTACCGGAGATTAGAGCGAAAGGCTAGACGATTAGTTCGGAGAAAGCTCGAAAGCACTAACTCATTCCTTGAGATCTGGAGAAAGTCTTCAAGCACCAGAGATTTGAAAAAATGAATGTTGGAGTAAGCTTCATGCACCAACACTTTTGAAAAACAAACACAATATACAACAACAAGATTTGGAGAAAGCTGTTAAGCACTAGATCACCATGATCAAACACCATCCACATGGCCACGAAAGGTCATGTCAAACGAGAAAAAAATGGAATAATGAGGATGCACCACTGATCTTGTATGTAGTGCTAGCTGGATTTCATGATAATTTTATAATGGCGTCAAGAATGACAAGCACGACATGCACTCCTCTATGGCATCAAAAAGTTGAATGGTGGCGTCACGTTGGCTCGACTTTGGACTCCAGTGATGGAAATATTACAGTATCAACTGCTCGGGTATCGTGTCAAGATTAGCGCCACTTTCCTCTTTAATCTTTGGCACCTCCTTCATGGTGTTTGGGATAATAAGGAAATCTTCCCACTTCCATGGAAGATTGCAAGTCTGCTAAAGAAAAATAAAGTGAGAAATAATGAAAACAAAGGTTAAACAAAAAAAAAAAAGGTGCCTGATACCAACCAGAGAACAAAGCAGGGATTTTGGTTTCATTTTTAAGAAGTCACAAGATGATCATCATGATTAATCACATTCACAACAAAAGGAAACAAAGACCCAAAAGAAAAATGGCATGACATCGCGCTGGAATCAATCAAGGAAAAATTATTGGATTATCATCAAATCATGGCCATCAAACAAATAAGAACAAAAAAATAATGAGAAAGAAAAATCATAAGAAAAAAAAAAAAAAAAAAAAAAAAAAAAAAAAAAAAGAAAGAAAAGATTGAAAAGTGCAGCATCAAGACCCACATCACTTATTCACCATGCACGTGATGTTCTTCATAAAAGTGTACTACAACAACATGCTCCTCCACCTCAAGAAGTGAATTGCAAATTAAACCAGACGGATACTACTCATACTAGTATTCAAGGAGGCAAAACAAATGATGGCACAACAACGATGAGAACATCATCACAACTCCACAAGCAATATAGGTTAATGCTTCATTAGTATGTCGTCGTCATTTTCGGCTCCACCTTCTTCCTTGTGTTTTGCATGCAAGATAGGTTCACGCTTCATGAGTTGGGTATGGCGTCGGTTTCGGCTCCTCCCTCCTGCGTGATTCGAGGTTGGCGGTCACCGGGTTCATTGCTTCGCCATGTCATACTCCAGCGTCACAACAACCACGAGCATGGTATGCACTCCATTATGGCCTTAATGTAGCATTGATTCAACTCATTGATGGCTCCTTCACTGAATGTCTTTGTGCTTCGAGAGATGTTGATGCCTTGATGATATGACGTCAACTCTTCAAATGCTCCTCTATGGCGTCAAAACAATAGGGAAGTGAAGGACTTTGCTTGTTGCATCGGCTCATGGCTCAACTCCAGCTTTATGGTGAGAGATGTGGTCTGGTGTGATTAGTGTGGCTTCCTGATTAAATGGTGCTTTTCCTCCATCAATGTTTCAAGGCATGGGCGCATGGATTGGCTTCAATTTTTGCGGTACCAAAAGTTGGATGGGTCCGACATCATGACAGAAGATCACAAATCTGCAAAACATCCTGGATGGACGATGGCTCTTCCTTCGTCATCTCGAAGCGTCAAAGGCGCGTTCGTCCCGGCTCTTTGGTGACATCTCCTCCATGGTGTCATGGCGTCTTCTCCATGGCAAGGCTTCACAAAGATGGCGGCTTTTTCATGTTGTCGGTTCGGATGCACGGCTTCATGTGCCTTCGGGTGCTCCTCTTATTGGCACTTGTAACCTCCTGGATGATTAAAGTTCCTCATATATCTCGTGGTTATATATAACCATGAGATAGGAATATTCCCCGAAATATTCATACGGCCAAACTTATCTGCATAATTTGTTGAGCGTTCCGTGGGTGTTGTTATCTCTCATGTTTATCTAATAAGATGGAGAGCATAGTCATAAGCCAACTCGTGAAGTTCAATAATCACTTGGCAAGCATGGATTAAAAAAAAGAAAAAGAAAAATGAAGAAGTCATAGCTTGAAGTATAACATAATGTCGTGGACTTATCGTAAACAAATTTGTTTCAACCAAAATGAAGCCAACACAATTTTCTATGATGGTAAAAAAATTCGAGACTCGATCACGCTTAAACACTCAAACCGTGTACGTGATACAGTCTCGAGGGGGCAATTTGTAGGCATAAATTTTTTATTATATGTCACATCACACATTTAATTGACCCATTAAAGTCTTAAAGTCAAATGTTGACTTTTATTAATGGGTGGTTATCCAAATTAATTAATTTTGGCTTACTATTAAACTTAGCCTATTTTAATTGAATCATTTATTATTGGGTCATGGACTCATTAAATGAAAGTTTGACTCTTAATAGAGTTATGTTACATGAGGCCAAGAGAGAACAAGTGGAAACCCTAGGGTTCTTCTAACTCTATAAATAGAGCTCTTTTTCTCACTTGCAAGGGAGAGAAGAAACCAGACTGCAGAGCCGGTAAAGAGAAAAGCAGAAAGCACAACCTAAACCTCTCAATTACTCTCTCTGCCAGTCAAGTACTCTCCCGGAAGAAGGAAACAAAATCAACCTTGGACGAGATCAAGAAGATCATATTTGTTCGTGATCAGCAACAGTTCAACATCCAATCATTCCAGTAGAAGAAGAACAACAAGCACATAAAACTGACATGTCAGACCCTTATTCAAGAAGATTTGTAAAACTCAAGCACACGCGGAGAATCGAATCAGAGGATCAAATTAGAGATTGTAACCCAAAATTACAAAGATCAATAATATATTATTCTTGTTCACATCTTTTGACTATTTATTTTGCAGATCTAAAATTTGTGTTTACACCACCTCCTCAACAACAAAGAATTAGAAGACTAATATGTAAGAAGCAGCCCAAATCCATAATATATCAATCCCACAAAACTTTTGACGAATATTTTCCAATCCTCAATTACAACCACACAATAAAACAGAATAAGAAAAGCAACAACGTTAGCTCAGATCAGGTAAAACAAAAGGAGGGTAATAAAGAAATAAAATCAGACGGCCTGAGAAGGTTGATCGGAGGAAGAATCGACGGTAGGGTTGAGAGATGCGCGGATGTTTTCGTGATCATCGGGATCATAATCAGGGTTAAGACTACGGTCAATGGCTTCGCGGCCTTTTTCGAGGCAAGGTTTGCACGCCATCTCCATTGTTATCCAAGCAACTGCTAAACCCGCTACCGCTATTATTGCCGCCGTCACTGCCCCCATTTTCTCTCTCCTATTTTTTCTCTGCGATTTGTGAATGTTACTTGAAAAAGGATGAGATTTGGGGGTAAATGTGACGACGAGTTTTTGGATCTATGTGAGTATTTTTAAAAGTGTCATTGATTAGTGATGAGTTTATTTTGTGGGTCCATTGGCTATTTATGGGGTGAGGCTACCGACGGAAACTTTAAATTTGAGTTTGATAGACACACTGACTTGTATGGATCCGGTTCATATTAATAGTTGTTTTAGGACTCGTGTATTACTTTATTATACTGTATATTTTAATTAGAGATTTTATTCTTACTTTGTAAATTTTACAATTAATATTAATTGGGTTAATTGATTTAAATTTATCCAAGCTTGTAATGTGCATTTTAAAATTAACATGATTTACGTACTTACTTTAATTAATCATATGGTTGGTGGCATATGTTCTACAATTACGTTAATCAAATATGCTTAATGTTTATATATAACTTTCCATAATTTAAGTCAATCAAATTGCTAATTATTTTCTAAAATTATAGGAAAATATTTAATATCCAAACGATTTTAACGAGATAGTATCCTAAAAGTATAAAGAAAATTTCCCATAAAAGATCCAGCCAAAACCAACCAAAATATCTATCTATTTTTGGCCAAAAATGATACTGATTTCGGTTCTAACTATTTTTAAGTTATTGATTTAATTTTGACAAGTAATCAATTTTCCATTAAAAGATCCAAAAAAACCAATCAAAAAAGTGTGATATTATTTGTACATGTACTTTATTTTTACATCTCTCATCATAAATTTGCTTGAAAGAGTATTAGTTTCCATCAAAATGACCAATTATAACAAAACCACTTAACAAAAATGGTCTTTTACATTTAAGGTAACTTAATCATTTTTATTCAACCCCAAAAAGTTATAGTCAATTAGATTATATTAGAGTGTTGTTTTTGTATTATGCACTTTAGTTAATATAGATTTTTAAATCAAATCAACCCGGTTCTAACACCGTTCATCATTAGTCATGAAAATCAATTAACGTGTTGTTAGATAGCCTAATTTTATTTACGGTCGTGTAACATTGCTATATGACGTATGCATAATGTAATAAGTAACCTAAATAACCATAATGGTGAACAATATAAAAATTAAAAGCAATATAGTAAGATATAATATGGAGTTGATGGTTTATTTGATGTACATAATAGGGAATTGGTGTTTATTTGATGTACATATTTGCTAATTATTTACAATAAAATAGATAGAAAATGTATGTAAGGATTTCACTATATAACAATTAATTGAATTCATTATTGTGATATCTCACTTGATTTCCTTTACTTGATTTCTAACATATTTATATTTTTTATTTAAATGCTAAACAATATTAAATTTATTTATTGTTGGTTTAAATTATAAAAAACAGTTTAAAATAATATAATTAATTATCATTTCAAGCGTGAGTTCTTTGCATACAGAATCCAAGATCGGGAGGTAGAAGTTGAAACCATATTATATTTATTTGTGTGACGTTTACGGGTACAATGTGTAAAGTTAAAAAAATGGGTACAACGTAGAATTTCATAAAACACGGGGGCACTACATAGAAAAATTCGAAAAAAATGTGGTAAGCATTTACCCAAGAGATATTGATGCCACTAAAGTGGATGATGAAGGATATCATGTCTACAGGCAAAGAGATATTGGGTCTACAGTTGAGAATAGTGGATTTCATCTTTGTAATCGGTATGTTGTTCCATATAATCGCCAATTGCTTCGTAAATATCGAGCACATATCAATGTTGAAGATCCTCCTGTTTCTCTTCTTTCTACATCGCCTCTTAAATTCTTGACATTCGCGGCTCTCAGACTCTGTTGGTTATTTCTAAGAAAACACAATCTTTCAACTTTAATCATTGTGTAACCATCAAACTAAGAGTTGTTGTAAGCCTGCAACAACATCTGAGATAAGAGTATGGTTTCAACTTTTTCCACCCGATCTTGGATTATGTATGCAAAGAACTCCTGCATTGTAACTATATCTCTTTGTCTCGTTGAACTATCTGTTGGAGTATTATCACTATGCATAATACCCGTTCAAAATCCATCTTCTCCATATGGAAATAATAGTGGATATTGCATTGGAAGGTAAGATGGATGGAGATAAGAAATTGGCCTTAACTTTCCACCCCTTGTTTCTATTAATTATTATCTCTCTTTTATCAGCACTATCAATATCCCCTACAATAAGGACAGCAACTTCTGATGTCGTTGGTAAATTGTAAGTTCTTCCATCAAACTCTCGTCTTTTAATAAGCCATAATTTCAAATTCTCACATGTGCTTGATGCAAACCTATCCCTAGCCTTTTTATGAGTTTTTGCTAAAAGGTAATTTTGATCTATCATATCTTGTAACTGCGCAACTAAGCTATCTTCAAACTTATCGGTAAGATATATATAGAAAACAAATTAATATTATAAAGAGAATATAGATAATTGTTGGATTGCAAAACACATAACAACTAAATAATATGTAATGTATTTAGTTATGTAGTCCCTTGCAGCTATTTTTCTAACCCTGATTTCATCCTTAATACTCCCTCTGTCCCAGAATACTCTTTACACTTTCCTTTTTCATCTGTCGCATAATACTCTTTACACTTCTATTTTTGGATATGACCCACTATTATTTTAATTCTTCTACCTTTTAACCATTGGCCCACATTCTCTCTCCTCCAAATAAAATAATAGCACTCCTACTACCAACCAATCTAACCATGGCCCACATTCTCTCTCCTTAAAATAAAATAATACTACTTTTACTAGCTACTAACTCCTATCACATCTACTTTTCAATAAAATAACAATTGATAACCAAACAACAACTTATCATCTAAAACTACGTGCCTTGATAAGTGTCAAGAGTATTCTGGGACGGAGGGAGTAACGTATATAGACAGTTGTGAGAACTCTGAGTTGTAGGTGTAATAATTCTTCCCCCCATCTATGTAAGTGAATACATCATCTAATATCCTCGTATGTTTTCAACAAAATGATTGCTTCTATAATGTTTCTTCTTTATTAGGTCATAAATAAGTTGAGGTGGTTGTTTAAGTAATGGTAGTTGAACCTTCCCTTGCGTACAACATAACGAAAACCTTGGCTTGCTTGTTTTGTTTCTTTTGTTGACTCTCTCGTTAAACCACATTTGCGCCATACAAAACTCACAAACATATGTAGGGTCTCCTATGTTTGAGTAGTTCCCTGTGCGAATCAATTGTATTACTAAATTTGCTACATAAACTTCGGATTATAATAATTTTGTGGTAATGTTATTGAATTTCAGATTTGACATTAATGAAAATATTTAGAATGTATAACATACCAACCTGTAACGATCTCCATATCATCAATGTCGTTGTCACTAGTAACTTGCGTAACGCACTCCTGTTGAATGTTAGTATTTGACTAACCACAATTAGTTGCTTGAATATTTTCATATGTACCAAAAATCATATTAAAGAACACATGTTAGATTTGATAAGAGATACACAAAATTATAACCATTTACAGTCGATAAATAACAAATTAGTTAATCATTTATAATTTTGCGTAATTGATATGAGGATTCTTGAACTTTCAATGACATGTTTCTTTGATCAAACCTGACTTTGCAATTGTGCCAGTTCTAACATGTCTCTCTATGCAATACCACTACCTAATATTGATATTTTTTTTAGTAAACCACAATCTTTTCTCTAGTATTATGAGCCTTCTTTTATTTCTAACAATCTGTGATGCACATAGTTTGTCTGAGCAACATCAAAAAGTATATGAGCATGAGGATTTAACAATCAAAATTTGTCATCATGCACTAAAAATAAGCACAATTCAATGTCAAAACACTTGATAAATTTTTACCATTACTAATGACGCTTGTAGGATTATCGTTTGTCCTAATAGTATCAAGTCTTGCATCAAAAGACGTAGCAGAAGATGCATATAAATGCAAATCTATAACAAAATAATGGCATTTCATTAAGGTTTCTCCTACATATGTAATCCATATAATTGACCTAAATATGTATTAACTGCTACCTTAGAGCTGAATTCTAATTTGCATTGAATGGTAATGTAATTTACAATTTGAGATCAAATAAAGTGGTTGCTATTAGACACTATATTTTTATCTTATGTATTGTTTTTTTATTGTATAGTTCGTATCCATCTAACACTATAGATGTGTTGTTGTAGCCTAACATCTACGGCTTCCTTAACGACACGTGGGCTCATCAGAGTCGTACACGTGGCACCCTAGTTAATATGGAAAGAAGGCTTAATCTCTGGGCTATACTCAGTTGGGTTAAAAGGTTGCTTTTCTGGCCCAACAATGTCGAACCCCAAAGACTACAAGGTGGCTCGGGAGAGTGGTTAATAAACCTTCACCAATCATGGCCTCGCCACGTGTCATGATCTCGATTCCCTAGCCAATCGTAAGCCACTATTCTAGGGCAGATTTTAAGGATAGTTGTCAACTTGCTATCACTATAAATACCCCCGAAATCGGGAGAAAGAGAATTCAATGCAAACAAAGGCAAAGTTACTCGAAAAAATACTCTCTCACTTTCTCTCTCTATCTCTACTTTCTCTTACAACTCCCGTTATCCGACTTAAGCTTCGAAGGGGAACCACCACCCAAACCTCCGGGCGGGTCCCTTTTTGCAGGTTTGGGAACGAAGCTCAGGCTCGGACTGAAGAAATTTAGACATTTGTTGCACAAGTCTCCAAAGAAGAACATCGAAGGGATACAAATTTACTTGCTCGACAAGGAAGCTAGGCCTACAGCTTACTTGGTGGACAAGTGGATAAAACATTTGGCACCGTCTGTGGGGAGACGCAACGATGACTGATTGTCAATCATCCAACATTGCCAGAAATCGAAGCTTTCAAGTTAATGTCGAAGATACAGTGGAGCATGAAAGACCACCTAGAGAGCAAGAGATAGACCCCCCGTCCATTGTCAATGTTCTTGGACCAAGTCAAGAACCTGGTCATCCAGATGAATCTTGATCGACCAAAGGATCGCCGCCCATCAAGAGAATGTCCATAACGACTTTCAAACTAAGATGGCAGCAGTAGTCCAGGAGCAGATTAAGAACAACATGCTGTTTTTCCATCATAATCCGTAGCCAGCCGCCGGCAATCCAGCTATTCTTAGGGTAAGTTCCCAAGAAAATCGTCCAGGTCCTAGTCGACCTGTTCGTCAGGAACCCTCTAGGAGGACGACGAGAGGAAAGCAGCCAGAAGACAGTGATCAGCGAAGGAAGATGGACTGGAATCTGGTGGTAAGGACTCAAGATCAAGCTCGTCCAAATGGACACCGAATGGAAACGGATGCCAGGGATTACTTAGAGGCGAAGAGAGCAGCGGCTTTGCAACGGTCGGCTACCGGCTCCACCCCGTATTTGAGAGATCCCCCCGTTAAGGATGCCATCTAGAACGAAGGAAGAAGTTCCGGGTCCTTCGATGGTTCGTCCGAGACAAGAGAGGACAAGTGGTTCAACCGACGGTCTACAAGCGTCCAAAACCAACCCAACACTTCATCTAATCCAAGGTGATAAGAGAATATCGCAAAGAATTCATACCTATTGAGGGACAAACGGGAGCTCTCTGGTCAATTGGCCTACTCCTTTCTCGGCCGTAATCATGGAGGCACCTCCCTTCCCTAAGGTGAAGCTCCCGACAATAGAGCCTTTTGATGGAACCACCGATCCAGATGATCACCTGTCTGCTTACAAGCACCAAATGTACGTCCAAGGAGTAGACGATGCTACCTGGTGTAACAATTTCCAGGCTACTCTAAAGGGTGTAGCTCAGAAGTGGTTCAATAATCTTCCCCCTAATTCCGTCAACAACTTCACTGAACTCAGTTTCTTATTTACTAGTCACTTTGTCGCCAACAAGCAAGAGCAAAAAACAAGCATGCACCTATGCAAGGTCGTCTAGGGACCTAAGGAGGCTCTTAGAAGTTTTGTTAAGAGATTCAACCTAGAAGCCCTTCAGATCCAAGATCTTAATGCTGGAGTGGCCTTTGACGCCTTCATTAGGGGTCTAAGGCCAGGAAGCTTTAAGTTTGATCTTGTTAAAAAGAAAATATCCACTCTTGCCGAGGCTTTAAGGGAAGCTGAAGCGTTCATTCACTCTACCGAAGTGTGTGCAGAGGCAAAGCATCCCGAGTCTAAGAAGCCTGATGAGGTTGCTCAGCCAAAGAAAATCAACCCCAAGAAGGCCGAGACTTGGGCTATAACCTCTACCACCACTTCGACCAGAGAGAGCAAGAGGAAAGAGGCTGAGCCTTCTTCATCCAATCCTATCGAATTCAGCAAGGACCAATACTCTATCCTCATGGAGATAAAGGATCAATATGAGCTGAAGGCTCCGGCTGAGATGAAGACTCCTTACAGAATTAGGGATAAGAGCAAGTATTGCCACTTTCACAAGGACTGTGGTCACAAGACTAATGAATGTAAGCACCTTAAGAAGCACTAGTAGAAAAAACCTCAATTGCTCCGGTTTTTAAGGCCACAAATGCTCCGTATTTGACCCGTAGCAGACGCCATATGAGCATTTGGATGTTTTACAAATGTTTCGGTTGTTAACCGGAGCATTTGATAGTCAAATGCTCCGGTTATAAGATAAAACCGGAGCATTTGACTAACAAATGCTTCGGTTATTATGGGAAAACCGGAGCATTTAGTAGTCAAATGCTCCGGTTTTTACTTAACAACCGGAGCATTTGCGCTGGTTTTTTTATTAAAAAAAATCGCATGAACATCCAGGTAACAGCCCAGCACTACATAGCAAGGTAGCACCTCCTATTAGACTGCCACCTAGCACCAGTAGCAGCCCCACATTACACAACTAGCTAGGTAGCACCAAAAAACTAAATCAGGTATTATATATTCTGTACAATACAAAAAAAATAAACAAAAAATTTATTAACCATGATTAATTAGAATCAAAGTACATGAAATATATAATACAACTATAATCACTTGTTCCTTAACTACATATATACAAATACAGGAAACCATCTTACGAGCAAAATCTTCAAAACGCCATCTTTAACACACCAAATAAGCCGACTTCAAAACACCATCTAAAAATAACAATTAATTAATAATTTGGCTAAAATAATAAGATGCAACGAAACTAAAAAATTAACCAAACTAACATCTACCCCCACAATCCCTTTTCAACCATCATTTTCAAATTATGCAGAAAAGTGTTAAGAATGCGGATAGAAAAGCTACAAATCCCACTATAACTATAATTGTAAGTCTGACAAAAAACAGGTGTAAAATGTCACGAAAACACCAACCAGTGCATTATAATTTCACTCTCAGGGAAACCCCTATAGAAGGATTGATTAGAGATGCTTAGAAACGTGGAGAAGCTCACACACGCTTACCTTTCCCAGAAATATATTAAAATAGACTAGATTTTCCATGAAAGAACAAAAGGTAAAGCAACGAAACAACAGTATCTCATTACTCAGTTAAAGAGAGAAAAAAGTTAACTTTTATAAGTAACACAAACCTGCTCACTCAAAAGAAACAAAAAGTTCCATTTATAGAAGGAAAATGTTTACATTTTAACTCAGCCACAAATCACTTAGAAATTGTGACTTTTAAGCTTTACTAAGTACAGTTTACTTCACATCTTTTAAAAGCATTAACACCGAATAAAGGAGAGTTATTTCAACTAAATTTCATAAATTATCATCCCAAAGCACTTGCAACAATGAGAGTGGTGAGCCACAAGCACCGTTCGTACCTTAAGGTTGTTCTTTCTCATGCACAAGTAAAGGTCATGCAATCCAAGTCTCACACAGTCAAACCACGTGCCACGTAATTGATAATAACAAACAATGATAACATTCAAACATGTGCAAACAAAAGGAACCTCTAGCAAACACATACAAAGTTGAGGAATTGATATAACTTTACCTGACAAAAATAAAGAATGAACAACGGATGTTATGAAAATTGAATGAGCCTTTTGCCAACATAAACATTGGATATAGTGTTATAGAGCCTTGGGAAGATCACCATAGTATTGAAAGTACACAACCTGCAATAAATAGTTAAATACAGATATTAGTTCTCAGAGAAAGAAATGTAGACAGCCTGAAAGGAGAGTTGCTTAACAAAAGGTGATTTGGAGTATATAAGGATAGAAAATAACACGATTATACTTTAGAGACCATGGAAATATATCAGTCAAACCATATTATAAATGAAAGGTGAAAAAAATACATCTATGAGGGAGTAAAATAGTATCTTTTGCAAGTGGAACAAGAACTGAGTGGTGAGGGAGTAAAGCGGTCATATAGTATGGATTCGAGGGGTTATATTTTTTTAATCTATTATCAGGTAAATTATAGGGACATTTTTGGATAATATGACCCGGAAAAGAAAGTATGAGGAAATATCAGCATTTGGAGGAGAGGCACTTGAAAATTGAACCCGCCAGTTATCCCATCGATATTCAATATCTGCAAAGAAAGGAATTATAAGTTATATAGTGTCTCGTTTCTCCCTCTTTCAATGATCTCAAACCTCAAAAGTCAAAAGACAGCTCCATTTGTCTCAAACAGATATGGACCAAACAAGTGTGATTAAATTGTTAATCTACATTTATGTGGTACAGAGCAAACGATCTCCATAACTACGTAAATCGGACCCGCAAATGTACATTACCTTTCCTAGGCACCACCTAATAATCACCTATGGTAGTAGGCTACTGACTTGGGGCAGTTTCATGGTATGGCAACAGCCAAGGCTTAACCCACCTCAAAAGCATTACCTCATTCAATCACAAATTAAGCACTCTCAACAAACAAAATAAACACCTTGCATAAAAAATTAGTTAAATTCATAAACTTCGGAATTCACTAGTGACTTCACATAAAAGAGTTATTTCAGCTGCACACTAACAAACACACACTCACAAACAGGGAGTGAGAGATTTAAAGTGAGATTACTCCATTAAATATTCAATAACCAAATAAGCAAAGGTAAACACAATAAATTTCTCCTTTCCCGTCTCGGATAGCTCGATTGCATCAGATTATAAGAAATTATCAGCAAATGATGCAAATTAAACAAAAGTAAATAAATCACCAAACGCCCCTTGTCCAGATCTGCAAAATCATCCAGCAGAAATTCTCTAGAAAAGGATTATGAGATATTCTACATTGTTGCTATAACTCCTACAAAGATTTTTGTCAAATTCATAAGAAAAAAAAGGAATATTAATAAGGGTGTGATCTTATGAAATGGTGACTGATCTCAACATATTCTACATTTTATATAAATTCTAACATGTAAAAGGTTGGATGCAGCAGGAACATAGACAGGGGAAAATATGAGATAACTGCAATTTAAAATATTTCATAAGGAATTTGCTATGTTCATGATATTTTTCCAGTGACAGAAATGAAGTATCTACATCACAATATATTTTGTAGCAAAGCCCTCAATTCAGTCTCGTATATGAAAATCATCACATTAAAGATCCTAAAATTTCATATTAAATGGTGGCTTGTCTTTGGTTGCACTAATCCACTAACTGGAGAAACGATCCAATCATTACTAAAATCTTGATATGGTCAAAAGAACCTACCTGATCCAATGTTTGCACCATAATACATTGGCATTGTAGGGCAACCTCACGCTTTCTTTAGCAATAGGAAACAAAGGATTGGTATCATTAGCTCCAAACATGCTCCTCAGGAAAACCATCCAACCAAGTGTTAACACTCTATATTAGGTCACTGCATATGTTGTAACAAGTCCTAAACATCAAATAAAAGAAGCAAAACTAATTGAAAATACATATGCCACATTTAGAAAAGCACATAATATCCTGAAACAAGGAATAGATCTAAAACTCGGACAAACATCTCTCTCGCCCCCATCAATCCCTTCCTTCAAGACAAGGCCGATCAACACAAGACAAATTGATTTATACATATCAAGCACTGTATAAGCAAGAGCATAGCATATGTGATAATAAACTATAACTATAAATATAGCACAAACAAAATCAAGTGGCACAATCCGAATAAGATCAACTTCATCAAGCATTGTGTTTCACAATAGGGGCAATCGACTTGTGATGGCGAGCAACTTATTCTATTTTCCAACTTTCTCCCCTTACAGCTCAAAGGTAGTTTAAATACTTAATTTATCCCAAAAAAATTTAATAAAAAAAATCCTAGAGAAAGGAAGTGAAGAAAATTGTATAAAGCTATAGTAGTGCCTCATAGGTCTTTTAAGTATCTTGTAATGAGAGTTTAAGCTGAACAAAATTGCAGGAAATGTGGCAAAGGATGTATGCTAGAATGTTTATAGGTAAGAAACAATATAAGAATATATATACAGTGTACTATACTTTATAAATCAGAGCACTGCCTGCAGTACAACAACAGGGAAGTAGAACAAAACTCAATTCGCAGCTCTATAAGCCTACTTCCAACAGCAACCAGAACTTCAAGTGAACCATGAAAACACTCCACTGAAGCTAAGCTTTATCAAGAAAGCACTAATAATACAAATTACTATTAAATTGAATTGATGTGAAACTGACCTTCTCATTACCAGCCCTTAGAGTAGGTCTATCGACGAGATAAGTAGCAACAACTATCTGTCGCCTGATCATATCTTTGCTTGTAAAAACCTTTGTATATGCCTTGAATGTAGACCTGCATTGAACAAAAGCAAGCAATTGAGAAAACCATTCAAAGCTAAAAAAAACAGCAAACATGGAGGTGAAATCCCTACAAGGCAGCTACCTTCAACTTCCTTGCTTTCTCATATTTCTCCCTGTCACTTTGCCCCTTCAGTGTTAACACTCTATATTAGGTCACTGCATATGTTGTAATAAGTCTTAAACATCAAATAAAAGAAGCAAAACTAATTAAAAATACATATGCCACATTTAGAAAAGCACATAATATCCTAAACAGAAGGAATAGAACTAAAAAGGAACAAACATCTCTCTGCCCCCATCAATCCCTTCCTTCAAGACAAGGTCGATCAACACAAGACAAATTGATTTATACATATCAAGCACTGTATAAGGAAGAGCATAGCATATGTGATCAGAAATTATAACTATAAATATAGCACAAACAAAATCAAGTGGCACAATGCGAATAAGATCAACTTCATCAAGCATTCTGTTTCAGAATAGGGGCAATCGACTTGTTATGGCGAGCAGCTTATTCTATTTTCCAACTTTCTCCCCTTACAGCTCAAAGGTAGTTTAAATACTTATTTTATCCCAAAAAAAATTAGTAAAAAAAATCCTAGAGAAAGGAAGTGAAGAAAAATGTATAAAGCTATAGTAGTGCCTCATAGGTCTTTTAAGTATCTTGTAATGAGAGTTGAATCTAAACAAAATAGCAGGAAACGTGGCAAAGGAAGTATACTAGAATGTTTATAAGCAAGAAACAATATAAGAATATATATACAGTGTACTATACTTTATAAATCGAGCACTATCTCCCATAAAGACAACAACAAGGAAGTAGAACAAAACTCAATTTGCAGCTCTGTAAGCTTACTTCCAACAGCAGCCAGAAGTTCAAGTGAACCATGAGAACACTCCACTGAAGCTAAGCTTTATCAAGAAAGCACTAATAATACAAATTAATCTTAAATTGAATTGATGTGAAACTGACCTTCTCATTACCCGCCCTTAGAGCAGGTTTATCGACGAGATAGGTAGCAACAACTATGTGTCGCCTGGTCATATCTTTGCTTGTAAAAGCCTTTGTATATGCCTTGTATGTAGTCCTACATTAAACAAAAGCAAGCAATTGAGAAAACCATTCAAAGCTCAAAAAAACGGCAAACATGGAGGTGAAATCCCTACAAGGCAGCTACCTTCAACTTCCTTGCTTTCGCATATTTCTCCCTGTCACTTTACCCCTTCAATGTACTGCTAGCTCCCAAGAATACGTACTTGAACTCTTTCTAGTTTATGGGATCAATCCAATAAGCTAACCATGTAACTGTGTTGTGACACCTTACTTCTTTCTAGCTAGCAACAAAGATGAAACTTCTTAGATGCATATTCTAAAAATCAACGAAAATGGAAACAAACGGGAAGCATTCTATTTTATTTAGACATGTATTTAAAATATTAAACCAGCACCTCTGACTAGGGATAGGACATTTTGGAATCGGAGCATCCTTTCATATATTTATAATAACGTCACTTGGATAGATACGCTTCTTAAGTTTTCCCATCTGCAACACGACAATTAAAGTTATGACTTAAAACATTAATTAAGTTAGTCCATTAAGTCAAGGTACAAAATAGAAACGATGACAACCTTGGGATGCTTGCCGCGGCCCCTAAACAGCCCAGGAGGCTCAACTCTAAAGTTGCCCACCTGTAAAGAAAGAGTAACAAGCGTATCATGAAGAGTCAAATTTTTAACACATATGAAACACAAACAACAAGCGACTCTTGTACAACACTCAGGCACTTGCCTTTTGTAGATGATAATGGATTGCCCTTTTGAAAGGTGAAATCTTCAACATCAGGCAGACCAGATTTCTGCATCGAGAGTAGTAAATCAAAACTTAAACTCTCCATCATCAGCACATTCGATTTCAAGGCACACATGTACTAAACACAAACTTTAATGAATTCAAATTCATGACCAAAAGCTATCTATATATCTCAAACAAAGAGCTTTGAAATCACCATTGCTATGTGTCCTCTTAATCAAATGTTCAAAACTTCAAACACATCCGTGAATAAAATGTCACCTAATTTAAGACTTAAAGTGAGGTATGAGACAAGAAATTCGAAAGATTAAACCCTAAAAAATCAAAGAAATTGGGAAGATAATAGTAGTCCGATTAACCATTATCCTATCCAATTTTTTCCTGCACAACCCTCTCAGGTTCATCACTTAGTCACTTGTAGCATTGAAGATGGCCCTTGCTATGGCTACTCTCTGCTTTAGTCCTCTATAAAGCTGAGTTCCATGCTCACCAACTAAGATCTCTTCATTCTCATCAACAAATCATACCAATCACTGAACGAATTATGGCAAAACAAAATTCGCATAATAAATTTTCGAATCTCAAAGTTTAGGTTTGGAAGAATAAAAAATTAAAAACCCTAGAAACACAAAAACTGCAAAACTCTAACAATTAAATAATCATCACAACATAGCTAGCCAACAAAAAAAAACAAAAAAATCAAGAAATTCGAGCAAAAAAGGGGCAAATCGAAAAGCCCTAATTTGGATTCTAGGGTTCGTTTTATCTAACAAAATCAATTAGAAATAGAAAAAAAACGAATTCACGAACGTAAAAGTAGCATTTGACCTTGCCAAGTTGACCTAGGGCATTGAACACCGACTAAAAGATGCATAATTTTGACCATAGTCGGGGGTTGGACGCCGACCAATCTTCTAGGGCAGAAAACTATCTACAACAAGATGGAGGAAGACAAGAAAACCTAGAAATGAAAGGAAGACTTTGAGAAATGATTGAATAATCTAATTAGATTAAACCCTAGTATTATTTCGAGCAATTCGTAAAAAACCTAGAAATTAGGAGAAAACAAAACCTGAAGGAGTTTGGGAGATTGAAGAAACAGCTATGGACTTGTGCGAGGTCGATGCCTTGTGATTCGACAGTGTCGTTAATGGCGGAATTGAGCAAGGCACCGAGGGAGCGAAAGACGCCTTATGATTTCAGTGATACTTGAGCGAGGTCGTTGAGCAAGGGACGACGGGGAGCGAGGGACGATGGAGGTGTTTAGTGCGAGGGTATCAATTGAGAGGGAAATAATGCGAAATTGATAAAGAGAAAGAGAGGGAGGAACTGATGGAGCGCGCAAATAATAACACGAAAATTATACTACTATTAGATATGCAAATGCTCGGGTTGATTAGCCAACCGGAGCATTTGATGTCAAATGCTTCGGTTGGCTAATCAACCCGAGCATTTATGAGAATATTAACTTAAAATTTTCACAAGTGCTCTGGTTAATTAGCCAACCGGAGCATTTGATAAGTAGCAAAAGCAATTTTTTTCCACTAGTGAAGGCTTTGGAGGATTTAGCTCGAAGAGGAAAGATGAACTCCTATTTGCCCCAAGGGGGAAGGAAGTTTCAGAGGAAAGATGATCGGCAGGCTAAAAAGAAAGAGATGTGAAAGCACAGACGAAGATGTTGTTTTGGTAATCTCAGGAGGATTTGCAGCAGGAGGACCAACCAATAGAGGTCACAAAAACTACCTTAGGGAACTCGGCCAAGTCTTACTAGCTGATCAGGCGAAGGCCGAGCTTTTCCCGAAAGTGGTGGTTAGTGAGCAAGATCGGGCCAAGTTGAGGACCCCCATGATGATCCTTTGGTTGTGGAAATGAAGATAGCAAACTTGAGAGTCACAAGAATTCTGATTGACACCGGAAGCTCGACGGACATCATTAGTGCTGATTGTTTATCCAGGTCGAGGCTCGACGAAAGGAACTCGGGTACCCGTCCACCATCCCATCATAGGGTTTGGGGGAGGAGTCATCCATCCCATGGGAACGGTCACGTTGCCCGTCAGAGTTGGTGAAAAGGAAGCCTCGAGAACTATGTTTATCAAGTTCTTGGTGGTCCGAGATTTGACGGCCTATAATGTCATTCTTGGACGACCAACTCTGAATCACGTCAAAGCAGTAATAGTAACTCACCTGATGTTGATGAAGTATGAGTGTGATGATGGCAAGATCGGCTCCTTATATGGAGACCAGCAGGTGGCTAGGGAATGTTATCTTACTACCCTCAGGCCGTCATCATGGAAGATGTGCAATGAAGATCAGACGAAGGTTGCTGGCGAAAGGAAAACGTCTGATATGGAGAAAGATAAGACGAGGATGACCAGCTAGAGGAAAACATCTGAGATTGTCAAGGACCAAGTGGCCTCATTGTAGACGGCCATTGAGAGCCCTCAGACGCCTCTCGCTCCCTCAAGGAAGGTGTCTGAAAATCTCCCCAGCAAGAAAAGAAAATATGAGCCCATTAAGGAAGAATCTCCCTTGTCTGAAGAAGTGATGGCTATCATGGGACTAGCACTAGAGCGTCCAGAGCCAGTCGAGGTCCCAGAAGATGTCTGTCTGGATGAGGCTCGTCCAGATCGGACTTTGAAAATTGGTTCTTCGCTCTCTTTCTGTTTGAGGGGTCTTTTAATCAGGTTGCTGAAAGAATTTCAGGATGTGTTTGCTTATTGTGTTTAAGAAATGCCTGGAATTGATCCAGAGGTAGTCGTCCAGCGGCTGAATGTTGATCCAAAATTAAAGCCAATTCGTCAGAAGAAAAGACATTTAGGACCAGCTAGGAATCTGGCGGTCGACCAGGAAGTTCAGAAGTTGTTTGAGTCAAAATTCATCAAAGAGACTTATTATCCAGAATGGATAGCAAATGTGGTCATGGTGCCAAAGCCCAATGGCACCTGGAGGATGTGTGTAGACTATACTGATCTCAACAAGGCTTGTCCCAAGGATAGCTTCCCGCTGCCTAAGTTAGATCGTCTAGTGGACTCCACAGCCGGCCACGCTTTACTAAGCTTCATGGACGCCTATTCAGGTTTCCATCAAATTCCCATGTGGCCAGAGGATCAGGACAAAACGTCCTTCATTACCGAAAAGGACCGTATGGCCGGGCCGAGAATGCCATTTGGTCTGCAAAATGCTCCGGCCACATTCCAAAGATTGATCAATGCTGTCTTTCAGCCACAGTTGGGAAGGAACATGGAAGCGTATATTGATGATATGATAGTCAAGAGCTGGCAAGAAGAAAGTCATGTTGGTGATTTGAGAGAAACTTTTTAAACTCTCAGGAAATACAAGTTAAAGCTGAACCCCAAAGAAATGTGTCTTTGGGGTCTTGTCAGGGAAGTTCTTAGGTTTCATGGTAGACCAGAGGGGAATAGAAGCTAATCCCGAGAAGATCCCAGCTATTCGAGACATGAAATCTCCGTCAAAGATAAAGGAAGTTCAGAGACTGACGGGTTGCTTGGCTGCCCTTGGACGTTTCTTGTCTAAGTCAGGCGAGAAGTGCCATCACTTCTTCGCCACTATTAAGAAAAGGGCTAAGTTTGAGTGGACAGATGAGGCGGAGCAAGCATTACAGCAGGTCAAGGACCACCTTCGGCAGCTGCCTAGGTTGGTCAGCCCAGCTGAGGGGGAGAAGCTGTTTGTATATTTGGATGTGTCCACTCAGGCTGTGAGTGCCATTCTCGACGACCGAAAGAGAATCCGTGCAAGTCCCAATATACTTCGTGAGTCACGTACTCAAAGACGCGGAAAATAGGTACACTCCAAAGAGAGAAGTTTGGATTGGCCCTCGTCATGGCCGCAGAAAGTTAAGGCCTTACTTCTTGGCACACAAAGATAATCGTCTACACCGATCAACCTTTGAAGCAAGTTCTCGCAGAAGATGGAAGCCGCTGGGCGAATGCTAAAATGGGCGGTTGAGCTCAACATGTTTGATATATCATTTGAACCAAGGAATGCCATTAAGGGGCAAGCCTTGGCAGATTTTATAGTTGAGCTTACTCGGCCAACCATAGAGCCAATATCTGATCCAGCTAAAGGAAGGAAGCATTGGACGCTCATGGTTGATGGATCGTCCACAGTCAATGGATGTGCGGCAGAAATCATTTGTCAATCTCCCGAAGGGGACAAGTTTGAATATGCATTAAGATTCCAATTCAAAGCGTCCAATAACAAAGCCGAATATGAAGCACTCTTAGCCGGAATCAAAATGTGCAAGGCGGCCGGAGCCGTAGAGATTGACGCCAAATCGGACCTCTCTTAGTCGTCAATCAGTCAATGGAGATTTTGAATGCAAAGAAGCATCAATGAGCCAATACATGCGATCGATCAAGGATGAGATTGAGCCATCAAAACGATTTGTTCTCAACCAAGTGCCAAGGTCGAAAAATCATCAAGCGTATGTCTCTCTAAATCGCGCTCGGCCGAAGGTGATGTGCCAAGAATAGCTTTTTGGGAAGTCAAACCCAAAAAGAGCATTGACAAGAGCAGATTATGTTTCTTAGCCGAGGAGCAGTTTGGATGGAGCCTATCATATAATACAAGAAGACGGGACGATTACCTTCTGACCCTATAGAGGCCAAGTATGTGAAGGCTAGAGACAAGTGGTTTGAACTATGGGATGAGACCCTTTACAAGAAGTCATTCAACAACCCTCTCCTCAAGTGCCACCAGAGAAGATGGTCTAGAGGTTTCGAAAGAACTCCATGAGGGAGCTTCGGGCATCGCACAATGGGGAAGAGCATTAGGAGAAAAGGCTTTAAGGACGGGGTACTACCGGCCTACCTTGAAGGAAGACGCTCTCGTCTATGCAAAAAGTGCGATAGTTGCCGTAAGCATGGAAACCCCGCATCGAAGCCGTCCAACCACTTAAGCCCCATCTTGTTCCCCTTGCCTTTTGCCAAATGGGGCATGGACATCTTAGGACCTTTCCTGTGGCAAAAATGGGCAAAAGAAGTTTGTGATAGTAGCAAAGTGGACTATTTCACTAAATGGATAGAGGCTGAAGCCATGCAAGGAATAACAACAAACGACGCCAAGGGCTTCATCCGGAAAAACATTATAACTCGTTTTGGCATGCCTCACCCATCGTCTTTGATAATGGTCCACAGTTTGAAACGCCGAAGCTGAAAGATTGGTTGTCAGAAAGAGAAATCAAAGCTCACTTAGCAGCAGTCGCCCACCCACAAGCCAATGGACAAGTCGAGTCCTTCAACAAGATTCTATCAAATGGAATCAAGAGGAAGCCTGGATAACGCCAAGGGACAATGGGTCAAGAGCCGCAATTAGTGTTATGGTCCATTAGAACAACCGCTAAAATTCTACAAAGTAGACGCCTTTCATGTTAGTCTATGGCACCGAAGCCGTCTTGCCCATTGAGATTGAAGAACCCACCCCGCGAGTCATGTTGTACACGTAAGATGCCAACTGGCCGCATTACGCACGGCTTTGGACCAAGTGCCGGAAGTTAGGGGCAATGCCTTACTAAGAATGCAATTGTACAAGTTGATAATGGCTCGGGACTTTAACAAAAGAGTTGTTAGACGACCACTCAAGGTGGGGGATCTTGTCCTAAGGAAAATGGAGGCGGTTGGACGAGCTAAGGAGCTAGGCAAGCTAACACCAAACTGGGAAGGACCTTATCTGATTATCCAAGAGCTGCGCAGTGGGACTTTTCGTCTCCAAGATCTAGATGGACGACCTATACAGCGTACTTGGAATTCAGATAATTTGAAGAAGTACAACGTCTAACTCAGTTCACTGTCAGATACCTATAAGGTAGTTTGTAGTTACTCCAAAGTGCCACGGCACATGTTAGGAAGATGAATTGTATACATGCATCTTGGCATTTAGTCAAGCAAAATCCATATAATACAATTCCTACGCTTTTATTTCTTTGTTTATTTTCACCAAGTTAGCTCACTTTGGGGCATTAAATCAGTTACTCGTCTAAAAGTGACAATAACTTGGACAAAAATACAAACAATAATAGAACGTCAAAATTACTCACTTCTATGCCGAACATCACTCCCTCGAAGAGACGGCCAAAAATATAACACATACATGGCCACAACCGACAAAATCTCTAGTAAGAGAGACGTCAAAGTCTCTGAGAGAAAGCTGGCCTGAAATAAGACCTTAGTAAAGGATACTTACTTTCAAAAGCACGGACAGCTAAGTAGTCCAGACCCTAGTAAGGGATCACTACTTAATGACGAGTGTTGCTCCCTCAAGGAAGCCGGCTAAAACATGCTTTGAACATGTATCTTAAGCTCGTCCATCAATTTCAACTGTGCCTCGGCCAGGGATGGCCGCTCTCCTTCTTTGACTTTGGCTCGCCCATCATGTGCGGTTTAGCTAAGCCCAAGAAGGGGGGATGATAGAAGCCTATAGGACGAGCTAAAGAAAAAAGGTCGTCCAAAAACCAGGAGGACCTAGGCAATAGATGCCCTTGTGATGGTTTGATAGTGCAGGACGAGTGTTAGTAGCTCGAGTAAAACGGCTAGAACATGGCTCGTCCACAAAACAAATAGGTATTGGCCATTTTCCCTCTTTGGGCACGACTCGCCTAATTAAACAGATCGTCCAAAAATCTAGGACGAATCTCAATAAATACTTAGATATTTCATGGGATGATTGGTAATCGTCCAAGGGCAAGGATGGCAATCTTCTCCTATATGCATTTTGCAAACCGCCCCGCATTCGAGTCCAAGGGCATTTTGCAATCTTCTTGATCGTCCAAGGTCAAGAATTAGGTCCGGCAAGTCTCGTATTACTCGGATAAGGTAGATCTTCCAAAAGTTCGTGGCGAGCCTATTCGGATAAGGTAGATCGTCCAAGGGCAAGGAACAAAGCTTCGACAAGTTTATATTATACGGATAAGGTAGATCGTCCAAAAGTTCGTAATGTGTCTCTTCTTGTAGATCGTCCAATAGTTTAGGACGAGTCAATTCTTGTGCTTGGAGGCAATTTTTAAAGATTTGCGATCGTCTAAAGGCAAGCACGCCGCTCTTTCCTTAAACATCTCAGGCTGGACGTCCAAAGAATCATGACGGTTAATGTTATACCGAAGTTAATTTTAAATTCAAACAGAGAAAAGACAAGGAATTGGCAAAAAGTCTTCATATATATAATTGGCAAAAGATTTACAACTTAAGACTGAAGAGTTAAAGGTACAACGGCAACAAGCCAAGAAACTTAGGAAAATAAACCTAAAACTAGGCATCATCTTCGCCGCGAGTTTCTTGGTCGTCTTCAAGCTTCTCATCCCTCGGCTTCCTTCTCGTCGTCGGACTCTAAAAACTCCGGAGGTTCCTCGGCGCATACCATAGCCCGATGGACACTCGATGATAGTCCGGACGACGTACAAAGCTTGGGACCTCATCAGCTTCAGCCAGCATCTCGAAGGCCTTGACGGCCCATTTCTTAGACATTTCGACGACTTGCACCAACCCTTCCTTGGCATCGTCGAAGGCCTTGGCCACCTCCCTCTCTAGACGGGCAGTTCTCGCCCTCAGGAGAATATTCTCCCTCCTCAGCTGGACAGCGGCAAGAAGAGCAGCATCTCTTTCACCCTTTAGATCTGTAGAGACAGTATTTATGATCATCTTCAGGCGGTCTTGCTCCGTGTACAGATCGTTGATGGTTACAAGATAATTCTTGTTCGTGGATTCCAGGTCTGCTGATCTCTTCTCCAAAGCGTCCAGTGACTGACGATGAAGGGTATTGGCCATCTCAATGTCGTGGATGGCCTTATCGCCTGCCGTTGTTGCAAGGTGGACGAGTTTCTTATTCTCTTTTCTCAAGTCCCTTGCCCATTCTTCAGTAAGCATGCTGCGAGCAAAAAGCTGTTGCAATAAAAACCAAACAAGTCATTAGACGAGTTACAAAAAGGAAATAAATATACACAAATATTAAACCAAAGCGGCAGTAAGTTATACCTCAGCAGCAAGTTGTGACATGTAGCCCACATGCCCGGGCGATGCTCCCCTTAATCCTTTGGTATAGGATTCAGGAAAACACTTGAAGAGCTCCTGCTTAAGCCGATCCTTTTCAGCCTTTGACATTTTGGCAAAAGCAGGAGAAGTCTCCTCGTCCGAGTCTATGGTAGGAGGAGCTGCGGGTATAGCGGGGCCTTTGCCCTTATCTGAAAGAGGGGGAGAGTCAGTTATCTTGATGGGATAGACGATGGCTTGTCTATTGGACGGACTCATAGACCGTCCGCCGACCCGCATCGTCCTAACTATATTCGGATAATACGACTCACCAGACGAAATAGATGTCGTCTTAACAAGCCTAACGACATCTCGAGGCACCCGTTGGGCCACCGAGCCGCCGAGCCCGGTAGTTGTCGCCCGCCGTCTCGGCTCCGGACAACCAAAGCCAAGGACGACTCGGGTCCAACCTCGCGCAACGCTGGCGTAACGTCCAACCCGACTCGCCAGGATCCGTCATCTCTTCCCTCTCGACAGGGGCAAGAGCTCGAAGGCTCCTTTTTCGGGGCCTTGTCCTTGGGTGGCGGCATGCTCTTCTCAACACCTCCTTCAGCAGAAGTCGTCTTCTCTGGCCTTTTTCTCATAAAGCCTTTAGGCTTTTTCGCGAGAGACTGGTCCGCGGCTGCCATAGGCCTCTTCTTAGACGAGGACGACTTCCCGGGTGGGAGTTTGTTAGTAGGAGCATTTTTCTGCAAGAAATAATCAAGTTAAAATGACGGACGTCCACAGATCAAAACACAAATCAAATTGCAAATCTTCAGACGAAAATTACCCAAAGAAGGAAGGCGTCAAACACTAAACACCTCCTATCCTAAGGGAATTTCGTCCGAGAAAAACTTCGGATACAGAGGAAGCTTATGCACAGATAGAAGCCGTCCCAAAATTGGACGGACTAAAATGGCTCCCCGTCCAAGGAAAGGGAAATCAACTCCTCGTCCGGCTTCGCACCCAAAGCCTCCCGCATCGAGAATGGCGCCAAGAAGGTGGCCGTCCGAATATGTACTCGTCCCGGGGAACAAAAAAAAAAAAAAGATAAAACCAACTAAAAAATCTCAGACGAGTACGGTCCTAAGAAGGTGGCCGTCCTATCGTGGACGCTTTCCTTCTTCTGGCTATCCTCATCCAAGGAAAGGCAGAAAGTCTTTGGACGAGTCCAACATTGACTCGTCCAAAGACTTTCAAAGTTACATACGAGTATGGCCCCAAGAAGGTGGTCGCCCAAGCTTGGACGCTTTCCTTCTTCGGGCTACCCTCGCCCGCAGAGAGTTCCGATTACTTGGACGAGTCCGAATGGCACTCGTCCAAAGACCATACACTCTCGGGACGATAATGCCCCAAAGGTGAACGTCCTTGCTTGGACGTTCTCCTTCTTTGGGTGATTCTCGTCCAAAAATTGGATGCCAATTCCAGATGAGCAAGAATGATCCTCGTCTTAATATATATATATATATATATATATATATATATATATATATATATATATATATATATATATATATATATTTTACCCTCTTTTTTTCGGCGCCGCTTTTGGCATATTCCTTCCACAAGTTGTCTCGTGAATTTAGACATACTTATGTCTCCCCGTCCAAGAAGCTTTGAGGCGAGTTCGGCTCGAGTCCGCAGCAAAAAAAGATAAAAAATTGGTTAGTCTAATGAATTATGGACGAAGAGTTTTACTTGGGGGATTTTGAATATATACCTTTATCATCGGCCAACCGCAAGCCAGCGGCCACCAAGAAGTCGTCTTGGTAAAACATTTCTTTAAAGGGTATCCAGTTAGATGGTCCCTTAAAAGATCGTTGGCTGGGCCTGGAGTACTCCTTTACTCTGAAGTACTCCACCACTTCTTCGTCGAAGCTATCCTCCAAGTCCAGCCAGGACTGCTTCCGCCCCGTATTCGTGACGGACCGATTGTAGAATCTATAGCCCTCAGTGGCCGAATCATTGGCCGCCTTTAAGAAGATGAAGTCGGCCTTCCATTCATGCATCTTCGACGGCTTTCCCCAAGCCGTCATAAAGCCGGGACGGTTGCAGATGTTGAGCCATGCCCCGTCTACGGCCCCAGGTACCTTGGCCGCATAATGGATGTGAGTAAAGGCTTGAAGGGAAAGGGCTAAGCCGCGCAGCTCACATACGGCAATGAACGTCAAGACGTTGTGCCAAGCGTTTGGAGCCAGCTGATTATGGCTGATGTGGTCGTACTGCAGCACTTGTTCTATGAATTCATGGAGAGGGAACCTCAATCCCGCGTCCAAGGCCAGTTTATAGACGGCGAAATGGTTCCTGGGAGCGCTCAGGATCGTCGCGCCTTTATTTGGAATGACAAAGGAAAAGTCTGGCATGGGCATATAGGACAATAAATAGCTAGGGTCTGGGCCGATTTTCTCTAACCATTTACGATTGACCAAAATGAAGCCGGGGTCTGAGAGGGGACCTAGACACCTTCTAATTGCCGACGAGGTAGTGGAAGCCTCGTCTGACTCTTCGACATTATTAGACTCATTGACGTTATTATCATCTTCGCCGGTTTCCTCCATGTTGGTGTCCCTGCCGTACTGGCCTCAGGGTTTATTTTGGTTTTTAAAATATGGTCAGGGGAAGGAGGGCCGTCCAAAGGCCCAAAGACTTTGGACCTCTCTTGCCTCGTCGGCACCCGTCCAAAAGAGATTCCTCCATATCTCGAACTATTTGACGGGATTATTACCTTTCGTCTTAGACAAGTCGTTGCTCTGACGCGAGCCGATTACCCCGCACAGGTAAAGACTCGGGTCGCTCGACTTTCTCGGCCAAAACCATGAAAAAACATATACTCGACCTGTAAGAGGCCCAACTCTAGAATGTGCCGAAGAAGAAGTATCGGTTCTAGGGTCAAGGCAAGCTCTTGGTCGGCTAGGATTATTTGACGAAGAAGATTCCATTTTATTGATTTTCTAAGAAAAAATAAAGAATAAAGAAGAATGAAAAGAACAAAGAAACAATACCTGCTAAGAACGTCTTGACGATTCGGTGAAGAATGCTGAAGCTGGACGATATCTCTCTCTCTCTAGAAAAGTTTGCAAAGCTCCTCTCTCTAGAAAAATTCGTTCAAGGTGTGAAATGATTAAATGTTCTCACACCCAGAGTATTTATAGGGGGATAAAAAACTTGTGGAGCCGGTCAGAAATGACCGAACAAAAGAAGGTAACGGTCGGTTATGACCGGTAAAATCCTGGAAAGGGCGTGTCATTTCCTTCATTTTTGAATAAACTACCTTCTGTAAAAGGGCCTTAACCATCAGATGGGCCAACAGTGAAAGCCCTTTTAGGGGCAAATGTTGTAGCCTAACATCTACGGCTCCCTAACGACACGTGGGCTCATCAGAGCCGTACACGTGTCACCCTAGTTAATATGGAAAGAAGGCTTAATCTCTGGGCTATACTCGGTTGGGTTAAAAGGTTGATTTTCCGCCCAAACATCGTAACCCAAAGACTATAAGGTGGCTCGCAGGAGAGTGGTTAATAAACCTTCACGTACCAATCATGGCCTGCCACGTGTCATGATATGATTCCCCAGCCAATCAGAAGCCACTATTCTAGGGCAGATTTTAAGGATAGCCGTCAACTTGCTATCACTATAAATACCCCTGAAATCAGGAGAAAGAGAATTCAATGCAAACAGTGCAAAGTTACTCTGAAAAAATACTCTCTCACTTTCTCTCTCTATCTCTACTTTCTCTTACAACTCCTGTTATCTGACTTAAGCTTCGGAGGGGGAACCACCACCCAAACCTCCAGGGTAGGTCCCTTTTTGCAGGTTTGGGAACGAAGCTCAGGCTTGGACTAAAGAAATTCAAACATTTGTTGCACAAGTCTCCAAAGAAAAACATCGAAGGGATACAAATTTACTTCCTCGACAAGGAAGCTAGGCCTACAGCTTACTTGGTGGACAAGTGGATAAAACAATCATCATATAAAAAATAAAAAATAAAAAATTATGATATCGCGTTACATGAAGAATGAAAATGAATATCAACCACACGATTGGATTAACGTTTATAACACTTGTTCATTAGAGTTATACACGCGACAAAATTTTGATCCCAAAAAAAAATTATTTTTTTGAAATTTTTTTCTTTCTAATATTTTCTTTTTGGAGTTACATCACTTTTTCATTAGAGTTATAGCGCGTAAAATCCATTCATTTCTCATGTAAGTATGCATTCTCATATGAACTCACTTCTATATATATATATATTTCAGTCCTATTAAACATAGAATTAATAAAGTATATACTTACATCATGGTTAACCAAATCATGATTATGGAACAGATGATACAAAATTCACAATAGCAATTGTATGAACTTAAGAAATCTGCCACATTGTCTTCTAGACTATGAAATTATTAACAATTTCTCTCGCAATAAATGAACTTATCAGACATACAATATACTTTACTTCTTACTTCTTACTTCTTACTTCTTACTTTTTTATCGCGAGACATGAAAATGTTCTTTTGGCATGATTTTTACTCAAAATATGATCTGATCAAAGAGACATCAAGTAATCACGAAAACCATTAGATAATCTTGCTACATCTAGCTTGGTTGTTATTGGAAAAAATAGAACATGATTTCTTGGTTCTCTTTTTTATTTGGAAAAATTCACATAATTAATCCCAACTTTCACTCATCTTTCCAAATTAATCCCACCTATTAATTATTCAGGAATAATCCCAACTTTAGTGGTGAGTTTCTCAAAATAATCTGAATTGTTATTTTACTTACTTTCGTTGATCCATTTTGGGTTTATTTTGAGGTAGAATAAAACATTTCGGATCATTTTGAGAAGGTACACTTGAAACTTGGGATTATTCTAGAATAATCAATAGTTCAGATTATTTTGAGAAAACGGTCAATAGTTTGGATTATATATGTGAATTTTTCCTTTTTATTTTTGACTGGAAACATAACATTTTATTCATTCAAAGAACTCAAATCCACCATTAGAGCACTATTAATCTCAACTGGGTGTTCCTCTAACCACATTAACATTTCCTCAAAGATCCCTACTTAGTGTTTGTTTGGTTGCAATGGGAATTATTTTCCCATAGGTATTTACAATTTGTGGGAATTTACTTCCGTTATGAAATTCCTAGGAATTAGTCTAAGTTGTTTGGTAGTCATAAGGGAAGTTGTAATTCATTGGAATTTATGTCGGAATTGTGAGTGACCAAGGGGAGGGTAGGTAAATAAATTCCTACACTTTGTGGAATTTCAAATTCCCATGAATTTTCATTGCGTCGACTTTCCCCACTTCCTGTCAACCAAACAACTAGCCAAATCAGAAAATCATGGGAATTTCAATTGCTTACATAATTTACCGTATACCAAACAACCACTTAGCTTGGCTAGACTATGCGCCACCCCATTACCACTCCTTTTCACAAAAGAAAACATATAAGATGTGCAGTGACTACATAGCTGAAGGATATCCTTACTAACCTTACCAAAGTAAGTTGGTTCACATTTCCTTTTCTCTATATGCTTAGACACTTTCATATTATCTGTTTCAATTTGAAGATTATGAAACCCAGCTTCTATGGTTGTGCATACATCATGTACTGTTCACATTTTGGTTCGCATACGCACTATTTATAGCATAGTAGTTTACCAATGTATTAGGGTGGTTCATTTTCTTATTTTTTTGGATAATTATTCATTTCCAAATATAATTTTCAAATTATGTGCGGTGATCTGGGTAAATTAAATAGCCACTTAATTAGTCTCCTCCTCTCCCCTCTCTCCTCTTCCTTTTCAAAAAAACCCTAATCCTTCTCTTCTAATTTGGGGCTGTCATCATCTTTTCGATGGTGGTAAGCCCCAAATTGTTCTTTTTTCTTCTAGTTTTCATTGTTTTTGTTATTAATAATCTTCCATTCTCTCTCTGTTTGAAAGTTTTCTACCTAATTTTTGGGTTCTTTCTCTCCTTTCATGGGAGTTTGGAGTTTAGTTTTATTCTCTTCCCACGTGGAAGTTTAAAAATTGGCATGAGAAATTGTTCTTATTCTTTGAAGTTCAAGACCATCAACATCGAAGTATTGGAAATTCAGATGCGGTCAACCTGGTTAAATCAAGAATTTTATTCCCTAAACTATGTCAGAATGATAGACTTCCCCATCAATAGCTGCATGATTCAGCAAATACAAGGGGGGGTTTATTTGTATTGCTCGATCTCGGTTCATTGTAGTTTATTCGAAGACGAATTTGATTTGATCTTGTCTGATTATATCTTGTTTTTCTTTAATACTTATTGTACATACCGTTTAGCATTCAATTAATGAAAATTCTCTTTAAAAAAAAGCCACTTAATTGGAGAAAATATTTCCTTAGGTGCGTTGATTTGATTATGAAAATCAGGCTGTTAGGAAAGCAATATTAGAGGGAAGATTTGACCATCTATTTTAGTAATAAATAAGACATGACCTCTAAATAATTAAGCAAAGTTTTACTTATCATTCATAAGTACCACGTGGACACCTTAATAGAGTGTTTTTAAGTTTCAAAGCTCCAAGTTTGCTTGGTAAATGTGAGGATGACACATAGGACTTTGTATTTTGTTTTAGATAATTATATAGATTAGTGTGCACCAGGCCAAAAGTACGTATCATTTTTTAACAATCTATTATATCATTCAGAATCACACTATATCACGCAGAGACCCACTATATCATGTATAAACCACATCATTTCTAAACAATACACTATATCATTCAGAAACTCACTATATGATGAAGAAACTCACTATATCATATTTCAAAACATACTATGTCATGCAGATTCTACATCATTTCTGAACAATCCACTATATTATTAAGAGATTCATTATTCATGCAGAAATATCAGTCAGAAACTCATTATATCATGCACAAACTACATTTTTCTATATGCTAAAGCACATGTTACAATATATATACTACACAACCTATATCTTCCCGCATGTTATAACATTAAAATTAAATTCTCCACAATATTGCATATAATTTTACTATATGTTTTCTGTTAATAAAATCCACTATTGTATATAAGCTCATATCTCTATAAAACTCACTATATGAAGTTAATATCAATTATCAAACCGGTGCACACTAACTTAGTATGCACCTGGTCCATTTAAGTTTTTTAAAAATGTTTATTGATGTGGAACTCGGAGAGTATAAACAAAAGGGAAAAATTATAAAATTCCTCCATTTATATTTAAAATGTGTTGACTTTTATACTATTCATCTAGTCCATTTAATCGATTTATGCGAATTCAATGTAAGGAAAAATTTAATCATATAGGATCTTGTTAGATTCATCTCGATATTATAGTTTCAAAATATCAACTTTTAAAGTTTTTGCATATAAGGAATGAGACATATTAGTGATTAAAGTTCCGCGTTGAGAAGCGTGCACGGAGAGACGGATGGAATATTAATCTCATAATGTATGAATGAGAGAGAGTGTGTTAGAAATTTGAATGTATAAATTGATAAATGAAATATGTATAAATCAATCAATACAATTGTAGGCGTGCTTTTATAGCCTACACGAGATGAGCGCGTATTTGACTACCTTATTGAAGAATTTTAATTTATTGGAAAACCTTTTGAAGTCGCCAACAAGTCTTTAAAAGGAAGACTCATAAACCTAATTGGATATTAGGAAATTGTAGGAACAACTTAGGGACTTACCTAATGTAGATTTCCCTGTCATCACTACATAAATGGCCATTGAACCAGAGATTGAGTTCGAGGGTTGATGGTATGAATATAGTCAGGAATCAAATTCGCCTATTGATGGCCTATACTTAATATTGATTCATGTCAAGATTGATGCAATTAAACAACCATGTAATATGTTAATGCAACGTATAAACTAATCTATATGTAGATTTATTACACACAAAAGATTATTTTTTGGTGACATCACTAGAGGAAAAAAAAGCTCAAGTGCTGCTTAAAAAAGGATGCGGTTAATGCAAAAACCGCAGCCCTTAAATTAAGGGCTGCAGTTAGCTCAAAAACCGCAGCCCTTTAGTAGGCTAACCGCAGCCCTTTAGCAGCCCAAAATTAAATAAAATAAAGGGCTGTGGTTTTTGGGCTACCTGCAGCCCTTGAGCAGCCCAAAGGTAAATAAAATCCCTAGCTCCCTTCCATTCCCATTTTCCCGCACCCACGAGAAGCCCTAATTTATTGAACCCCATTCCTCTCTCACCAGTCAGTGCATCATCTCTCTCTTCTCATCTTTCTTCGTCGGCGATGGTTCGTCTGCAGCTCACCTTCACCCCTCGCAACCAACCTAAATCTTATCACCTGTACTAACGCCGGCATCTTGCTGCACGGACCTAGTCTTTAATCGTAAGCCACACCTCGCTAGAATGCAGCACCCAACCCTTCTCCACCTTTAACTCACCGGAGATTCACCGCTGCTGTTCCTGCTATATTCTCTCCTCTGTTCGTGCTGCCTTCTCTCTGTTAAATTCGTGAGTGGGAAAGGGTTTCAACAATGGCGACAATAGTTTCAACAATGCTCTCTCCGTTGTTCGTATTGATTCCGAGCACCGGTGCCGAGGTAATTTTCTGGTTTCTAGAATTTTCTAGGTTTTTAATTTACTGTTTTCTGCATCTGATTGACGAGATTGATTGACTTGTTTAAGTTTGGGGAAATAATTGAAGAAATGGTTTTGGCTTTAAAATGGTGGCTCTCTCCTCTTTTCCCCCTATCTTAGTCCACTTAAACGCATTTATGAATGATTAATTCCTTTTTGATCCAGAAATTACTAAGGAAGCCGACGAATTCGACGATGTTGATTATTTGGCGGCGTCGTCATTTTCGTGACGGTTGTGATCATGAAATATTTATTCACGGAGATAGTTATATTCGATTTTTTTTTGTTTTTTCTGCAGCAAGTTTAAATTTACGAGAGTTGTGCTTTTGTTTTTTTTTTGTTTGCTATGTGTTTCATATACAATTTGTCTTGCAATTTTTAATGATTTTTAAATTGAAGCGTTGGAGAGTAGAAGATGATGAGTATTACTGGCGTAGGATTGATTTATTATTACTCTTATTTTTTTTAAAAAATAATCTTGGAGATTTGTTGTTTAGTATTGTTTGGGGCGAATAGATGAGCGGCTCAATAATTACACAAAAGCCACCCTAGCCTCAGACAGGTGGCAACAGTGGGTCCCACTTGGGAGTTGACCTAACCTTAGAAGCTTAGGGATCCACTAAAGGGCTGAAATGATGGTAACCTGAAAAGGTAAGATAACCATCTCTCCCAGGGATAGCCCATCCCGTCATTGTTTCCTGTCTGGGAATCCCCAACAGTATAAATATCACCAGTCTCATCAATGAACAGGTATTGAATTCTAATCTACCAAAACCAGAGCATCTCTGTCTACATTGGTCACTTTCTCTCTCTACCTCAATCATTTACTGACTTGAGCATCGGAAGGGCGATCCCGGAAACACCCCCGGGGTAGTCTAACCTTCTTTTTCAAGATTCCAGCGTACGGATAACAGAGCTCCGACGAACGTTCTTGGGGCCCACAACAAGTCTCTCACCCTATCACAACCCTTAATTTCTTAGCAGAAACAGTTTTGCGCCATCTGTGGGGAAGTTACAAATAAAGTTACTTCGCCGCTACTGAGTAAGATTCACCTTGTTACCACTCAGCAATGGCCCCAACCATGAACACTCGCTCCAGACCCCATGCATCATCACAAGCTCAGAGGTGTGGACAGGCTCAGAGGTCCGGACGAGCACCTACCCCTTCTCCTCACCGTACCCCCACTGTACAAACCACAGACCTCAAGGCGGAACAATCCAACGAGAATGGCCCTACCCCTTTGAATCAGCTGCAACAAGCTGACCCCCAACCCTACAGCAGATATCAACCTAATAACCACTCAGCTTCAACAAACCTTGCAACGTAGCCTGATGAGCATGTTGGCCAACCTACAGTAAGGATGCCCTCAGCAAAAATCCAAGGAGCAAGCCTTAGTGCCCTCCCTTTGGGAAGAAAATATCCCTCGCTCCGCACATGGTCAGCCTAGCCGGCAACGATCCGGAGCGAGGGAATACAGTCAACACGATCGGCAACGATCTAGGCAGGGGCAAGAGGAGCGTCATATGTCTGTAGGAAGATCCGTTCGACAGGGGGAAGAAACCCATGTGTCCAAATCACCAAGGGGCAAAGTCGGGCAAAAGCGTAACGACGCTCAACACTTCCTTAACGAGAAGCGCCTAAGGAAAGGGTACGGCACAAGGGATATCCTCGATAAAAAGAGGTCTCGCCGGGAAGGGCATGATGACTCGCCGCCGATCTAAACCCGCTCGGATCAATAGTGGAGCCCTCAAGTTCATGGTCCTATTGAGCCAAGCAACACTAGAGGAACCCAGCCCGAGAAAGATCAAAACACCTGCCATTGAACCATTCACGGACCTAACCGACCCGGATGACAACATGGCCACATATAAGGCTCAAATGAGCGTTCAGACTGGCTATGAAGCCACTTAGTGCCGATTCTTTCCCACAACATTGAAGGGAATGGCTCTGAACTGGTTTCAGGAGCTCCCTGCCGGAATCATAACAGATTTTTTGGTATTAGAAGATCTATTCATCCATCAGTTTCTTGCGGGAAAGAGGCAGAAGAAAACAAGTCTTCATCTAAATGGAGGTCAGACAGGAGAAGAACGAGACTACATCAAAAGATTCAATGAAGAATCACTGAAAGTTTCAGATTTGCAAGATGCGATAGCATTCGCCGCCCTAATGTCCGGACTCCAATCCAGTCGGTTGAGATGGTCCTTAGCAGAAAACGAAGTCAAAAACTTCTCCGAAGTGATGAGCAGAGCCCAAAGGTCCACCCAGGCGACAGACATATGTTGCCACTCGGATGATGAGAGCAAGAAGAGAAAAGACGAAGGACATCACAAGGATCAGTCGAAACAACAGAAAACGAGAGGTCGATCAGACAGATTCAACGACCATGGAAATGACCCCCACTTCAGTAAGAATAGGAGGGAGATATACCTGGACATCAAGGACAAATCCATGCTCCCCAGGCGTCCCCCCATCAGAACCTCCTTCGCTAGGCGGGACAAGAGTCAATGGTGTGAGTACCACAAGGAGTGTGGTCACACCACCAAAGATTACAGAGAGTGAAAAAAATCCCTCGACAACCTGGCAGATCAAGGAAAATTCATCTGCTACCTCAAGCACTCAAGTGAAGAAAAGGGAAAGCAGAAAGTGGGTCAGTTAAACAGCGGTGACAAAGAAGGATTCATTGGGGTCATAGCAGGTGGATTGGCGTCGTGAGGCCTAACCGGCCGATCACGTAAATCCCACCTACAGAGTCTCAAGCACCAAGTGCTTGACGTCCACCACCCTCGACCTGACTGCCCCGTAATAACCTTTGGGGAGTCCAGTCGGTCCCTACACACGCCACATGACGGCCCCCTGGTAATCGAGCTGAAAGTGGCAAACACAAGAGTTAAGAGAGTGTTAGTGGATAGCGGCTCGTCAGCTGATATAATCACCTTGGAATGGCATAGGAAGCTGAAGTACAGCGAGAAGGATGCCACCCCTCTGAATCAGCCACTCATAGGCTTTCGGGTAAACTCGGTACATCCGGTCAGATCGATAAAGTTGCCCACTCGAATAGGTGAAAAAGGCAAGGGAAGAAGCCTACTAATTGACTTCCTAGTGGTGGACATCCGTCTGCCATATAACATCATAATGTGGAGGCCAACTCTGAACAAGGTCAAAGCTGCAATTTCCATCTATTAGCTCCTCATGCAATTTGAAACCGACGAGGGTAAGGTCGTAAAAATCCAGGGGGACCAGCAAGCAGCAAGGGAGTATTATGTGAACAGTTTCAAGAGTAAGGTCAACATCCAAGAGGACTCGAAGAAAAGAAAGCGAGAAGAGAATCATCTAGTAAGTGGCATCGGGGTATACATCACTGAGAACCCTAAACAATACGAGCGCCCTTAGCCAACCGAAGACGATGAAGAAGTTATCATCGACAAAGAGCTCGGTAGGACGCTGAGGGTAGGCAAAGCCATGGAACCTCAGACAAGAAAGGAAATCATTCAAGTACTCACCGAGTACAAAGATGTTTTCGCCTGTGAAGCCTTGGAAATGCCTGGACTTGACCCCAAAATCATGTGCCACAAACTTAATATCAAATAGGGTTTTAAGCCGGTCAAGCAAAAACTAAGACACCAGGGCCCCGAGAGGAAAGCCGTAGCAACAGCTGAGGTTAAGAAATTGCTTGAGGCAGGCTTCATAGAAGAGTGCTAGTAGTCGGAATGGTTGGCCAATGTAGTACTGGTCAAAAAGTTGAGCGGGGCATGGAGGATGTGCTTGGACTTCACGAGACATGAACAAGGCCTCGTCCAAAAGATAACCACCCTCTACCCAAAATTGACAAGGTTGGTTGATTCAACAATTGGGCATGCTCTCTTAAGCTTCATGGATGCAAACGAGGGGTACCATCAAATCATTGTTGAACATGACCAAGTCCACATCGCTTTCGTCACAAACCAAGGGGTGTGCTACTACAAGATGATGCCATTCGGACTAAAAAATGCAGGGGCTATGGACCAGCGAACGGTAAAAAAAGTCTTCAACGACCAGCTCGGTCGGAATATTGAAGTATATGTTGACGACATGATCGTCAAAAGCAAAGCCTAGGGGGGATCACCCCTTAGACTTAAGGAAAGCCCTCGAAACATTGAGACGGTTTCGCATGATGTTAAATCCGAATAAATGTGTCTTCGGAGTGAAAGGTGGGAAGTGCCTCGGATTCCTTGTGGATGAAAGAGGAATCGAGGCTAACCCCGATAAGATCAAGGCAGTAATGGAGATGAAATCCCCTTGGAACGTGCGAGAGGTGCAACGCCTAACCGACCGCTGGCCCTCGCGACGCTTTCTCTCCGGATCAACAGACAAGAGCCTATAATTTTTCAAAGCATTGAAGAGGAAAGAGCTCGCTTGGGACAAAGAAGCGGAACAAGCCTTCACTTCCCTCAAAACACACCTATCAACTCTCCCAACGTTGATCTCCCCCTTGTTGGGGGAAACCTTGTTCATTTACTTGGCTGTCTCAGAATACGCGCTCAGCGCTGTTCTAGTAGCTGAGAGAGAAGAAAAGCAACACCCCGTCTACTTCATAAGCCATGCCTTCCGAGGAGCAGAAGCTAAGTATAGCGAAGTAGAGAAGATGGTCTTTGCCCTCGTAATAGCGAGTCGGAAGCTAAAACCATACTTCCACGCTCACCAAATTAAGGTCCTCACCGGACAGCAACTCAGAAAGCTGATAGAGAGCAGAAAGCACTCCAGTCGGATGACAAATTTGGCAGATCAACTAGCCGACTTCAGGTTGGAATACGAGTGCAGAAGGGCCATTGAAGCATAAGCTCTAGCAGACTTCATAACAGAATGCACCACAAGACCCTCAGTCGGCGAGCAAGACAGCTGGGAATTGCAGGTGGACGGGTGTAGACACATAATCGTATGTCCCCATTTAAGGGTCCAATGATGAAACATACTGCATTATTAGTTGGCGCAACCCAACGGAAGAGAATCCGAAGAGCCAATCCAAAATCAGTTTAAATTGAGTTTCGAAATATTATTCTAAAAGCCCAATTAATTATTCATTATGATTAATTGTATTTTAAGCCCATGAAATATTTTAAGTCCATTTAAAGTATTTTAAAAGCCCAACTATTTATTTATTGTTTTTAATAAATATCAGATTTTTATTCCATAAAATTCAATCTCCGGATTTTAAGGATAGAAAATTATCTTTAAAAACGCGTTTAATGAAAAAAAAAGATCGGCAAATGAGCCGGACGCAAGTTGATCAACAAATTGTTATTGTTGTTTCAAAATTTTAAAAATGTGTATGTATATACCAAAATTTGAATAAATTCCTTTTGTTAAAATATTATTAATTTTGTATTGTACAGGAGACTATAAACGAGAGGTATAAAATTGGTCGACCCAGTTGGTACATTACCCACTACTAACAGAATATAATATAATATGGAATTCGACTCAACATTATTAACAATTATTTTTTATAATTTATTTGAAGTGGATAATCCACGCAGTGGGTATATTAATATATGAGGAGTCAAAGATGGGAGGTTCCATTTAGTCCTAGTTGGGATGACTTGGAGAAAATAGGGTCCATGTTTAGCTGCTCAACCAATTGTTCTAGTTGTTTCAGAATTTTAAAAATTTGTTTACCTTCTATATCAAAATTTGAATAAATTCCTTTATTTAAAATATTATTAATTTTGTATTTTACAGGAGACTATAGAAGCGAGAGATAAAACTTAGTCGGCCCAGTGGGTACTTTACCCACTACTAACAGAATATAATATTATAGGGAATTTGACTCAACATTATTAACAATTATTTTTTATAATTTATGTGGAGTGGATAATTCACGCAGTGGGTATATATGAGGAGTCAAAGATAGGAGGTGCTAGTTAGTCCTAGTTGGGTCGACTTCGAGAAAATTGGGTCCATGTTTAACTCCTCAACAAATTGTTCTAGTTGTTTCAGAATTTTTAAAATTTGTATACCCTCTATATCAAAATTTGAATAAATTCATTTTGTTAAAATATTATTAATTTTGTAATTTACAGGAGACTGTAGAAGAGAGGGATAAAACTTAGTCTATCTACTGGGCATTTTACCCATTACTAACAAAATATAATATAAGATGGAATTCAACTCAACATTATTAACAATTATTTTTTTATAATTGATTTGGAGTGGTTAATCATGCAGTGGGTATATATAGGAGTCAAAGATGGGAGAAACCATTTAGTCCTAGTTAGGATGACTTGGAGAAAATAGGGTCCGTGTTTAGATGCTCAACAAATTGTTCTAGTTGTTTCGGAATTTTAAAAATTTGTATACCCTCTATATCAAAATTTGAATAAATTCATTTTGTTAAAATATTAATACTTTTGTATTTTACAGGAGACACCAGAAGATAGGGATAAAACTTGATCGGCCCAACAGTAGTTTACCCACTATTAAGGGTATGTTCTATTCGGCATAAAACAACTGAACTGAATTGAACTGAATTAAACTGAACTGAATTGAACTGAACTGAATGGAACTGAACTGAACAGAATTAAATTATAACTAATTAATAGTAATGATAATAATTTAGGAACTGAAATGAACTGAAAATAAGTTGGGGAGAACAGACCCTAATATAATTTAGGCTATGTTCAGTTCACCTTATTTTTGCTTATTTCAGATCAGATCAGATCAGTTCAGACCATATCAGATCAGATCAGTTCAGACCAGATCAGATCAGATCAGAAAAAATAAGTTCAGATCAGATCAAATAAGTTCATATTATGCTTATATTTTAAAACTTATTATTATCATTATTATTATTATTATTATTATTATTATTATTATTATTATTATTATTATTATTATTATTATCATCATGATTATTATGATTATTAGTATTAGTATTACTAATGCTATTATTGTTATTGTAATAATAATAATAATAATAATAATAATAATAATAATAATAATAATAATAATAATAATAATAATAATAATAATAATAATAATTATTATTATTATTATTATTATTATTATTATTATTATTATTATTATTATTACTACTTTATACAATTACTATTACTATTAATATTACTATTTACTAGTACATTTGTTCTTTTAATTTCTAGCTAAATTCTTATTATTAACGGACCTTGAACATGAGTGTTCTTTTATTTTTAATTTTTTTGGGCCCCTTTCGGGAATCCCGTGGTAAGATGAATTTTCTCTGGGCTGCCCTCGCACAGGGTCACTCACCTAAAGACCCAACAATCCCCAACCCCCCTTCCCCACCCACAACAATATTGAAATATATGCATCCACCAAGATTTGAACCTTGGTCTCCCATGTGTGAGGTAAGAAGCCATACCATTGGATCCAAGAGTCCTTAGTCTTTTATTTTTAATTGTATGTTCATATACTAATGTGCTCTTTTTCAAAAAAAAACTAATTATGCTATAATAATATTAATAATAATAATAATTGTTGTAGCATAATATCTACGGCTCCCTTCACGACACATGGGCTCATCAGAGTCGTACACGTGTCGCCCTATTTTTAAAATAAGAGTAAACCGAATCTCCGGGCTATACTCAACTGAGTTAAAAGGATCAAGTTCGGCCCATTAGTCGAAGCCCAACAAAGGCCAAGTGGGTGAAGGAGAGTGGATAATAGACATTCCCCCGGTCATTTATACGCCACGTGGCGTGACTCCGATTCCTCGGCCCAATCGGAGGCCACTATTGTAGGTCGGTTTTTAAGGTTAGTTGTCAACTTGCTATCACTATAAATACCCCGAAATCGGGAGAAAAACACATTCAATGCAAACAAGTGTAAAGTTACTCCGATAAATTCTCTCTCATTTTCTCTTTCTATCTCTACTTTCTCTTACAACTCCCGATAACCGACTTAAGCATCGGAGGGGGAACCACCACCCAAACCTCCCGGGGTGGGTCCCTTTGTGCGGAGTTCGGGAGCGAAGCCCGGGCTCGGGATCAAGCTATAATTCGGGCATTGTTGCACAAGTCTCCATCTCGAAGAACACTCAAGATACTACTCTACTTGCTCGACAAGGAAGCTAAGCCTTCTGACTTACTTGTTGGACAAGCTGACCGAAACATTTGGCGCCGTCTCGTGGGGGAGACGTAACAATGACCGATTGTCAATCATCCAACATTGCAAGAAATCGAAGCCTTCAAGTTAATGTCGAAGATACGGTGGAGCATGAAAGACCACCTCGAGGAAGAGATAGGCCTCCATCCATCGTCAATGTTCCTGGACCAAGCCAAGAACCGGTCATCCAGGTTAATCTAGATCGTCCAAGTGTCGCCGCCCATCCGGGAGAATGTTTTGAATGATTTCCGGACCAGGATGGCGGAGGTCGTCCGAGAACAGATTAAAAGCAATATGTTGTTTTTTCATCACAACCCGAGCCAGCTGCTAACAATCCACCTCGTCCTAGAGGATGTTCTCAAGTAGATCGTCCGGGTCCTAGTCGACCTGTTCGTCGGGAACCCTCTAGAAAGACCGCGAGAGGAAAGCGGCCAATGAGGATACCGAACGAGAGAAGAAAGATGGACTGGAATCTGGTGGTGAGGACCCGGGACCATGTCCATCCTAGTGGGCACGAGAATGGAAACCGACGCCGGGGAGTATCTAGAGGCAAAAAAGGCTCGCGGCTTTGCAACGTTCGGCTACGGGATCTACCCCATACCCGAGAGACCCTCCTTTGAGGTTGTCGTCCCGGAGGGGAAGGCCGAAGCTTAAGCCACTCTCTTGTCCATCCACGACGGGGAGAAGACCGTGGCTCGGCCCATGGTTTATAGGCGTCCAAAACCAGCCAACACTTCATCCAATCCCGTAATGAAAGAGTATCGCAAGGAGTTCATACCTATTGAGGGACAGTGGGAGCCCTCCGGATCAACTGGCCTACCCCATTCTCGGCCGAGGATCATGGAGCGCCCCCCCTTCCCAAAGGTAAAACTCCCAACCATTGAGCCTTTTGATGGAACAACCGATCCCGACGATCACCTGTCCGCTTACAAACATCGGATGTACGTCCAAGGAGTGGACGATGCTACTTGGTGTAAGAATTTCCCAGCTACCTTGAAGGGAGTAGCCCGAAGTGGTTCAATAATCTTCCCCCCAATTCGAGTCAATAATTTTACTGAACTCGGTTTCTTATTCACTAGTCATTTTGTTGCCAACAAGCAAGAACAAAAGACAAGCATGCACCTAGGCAAGGTCGTCCAAGGACCTAAGGAGGCCCTTAGGAGTTTTGTTAAGAGATTTAACCTAGAAGCACTTCGGATCCAAGATCTTAATCTTTGGGGTAGCCTTTGACGCCTTCATCGGGGGTCTAAGGCCGGGAAGTTTCAAGTTTGACCTTGTTAAGAAGAAAATCTCCACTCTTCTTTGAAGCTTTGAGAGAGGCGGAAGCGTTTATCCACGCTACCGAAGTGTGTCTTGAAGCAAAACATCCCGAGTCCAAGAAGCTCGAAGAGGTTGCTCGGCCAAAAAGAAGAGCAACCCCAAAAAGGCCGAGACCTGGGCTATAGCTGCGACCACCACTTCGGCCCGGAAGGAGCAAGAGAAAGTTGGCCGAGCCATCCTCATCCAATCCTATTGAGTTTAACAAAGACCAATATTCCATTCTCATGGAGATCAAGGATCAATATGAGTTGAAGGCCCCAATTGAGATGAAAACACCTTATAGAAATAGGGATAAGAGCAAAAATCTGTCACTTCCACAAGGATTGTGGTCATGAGACTAATGAATGTAAGCACCTGAAGAGAGCTTTGGAAGAGTTGGCCCGAAAAGGAAAGATGAATTCCTACATGCCGCAAGGGGGAAGGAAGTTCCCAAGGAAAGATGATTGGCATAACAAGAAGAAAGAGAGTGCGAAGCACTGAGACGAAGATGTTGTTCTCGTAATCTCGGGTGGTTTTCTTCTTTGGGGACCAACTAATCGAGGGCACAAAAACTACCTTAGGGAGCTCGGCCAAGTTTTGTTAGCTGATCAGACGAAGGCTGAGCCCTTCCCAAGGGTGGTAGTTAGTGAGCAAGATCGGGGTAGGCTGAGGACTCCCCATGATGACCCCTTGGTCGTAGAAATGAAAATAGCAAACTTGAGAGTGAGAAGAATCCTGATCGACACCGGGAGTTCGACGGACATCATTAGTGCTGATTGCTTGTCCAGGTTGAGGTTTGACGAACGGAACTTGGTCCCCGTCCACCATCCCATCATTGGGTTTGGGGGAGGAGTCATCCACCCCATGGGAACGGTCACGTTGCCCGTCCGAGTTGGTGAGAAGGAAGCCTCAAGAACTCTGTTTATCAAGTTTTTGGTGGTCCGAGATTTGACAGCTTACAATGTCATTCTTGGACGACCAACCCTGAATCATGTCAAAGCTGTGATAGTAACTCACCTGATGTTGATGAAGTATGAGTGTGATGACGGCAAGATTGGCTCCCTGTATGGAGACCAACAGGCGGCTAGGGAATGTTACCTAACTACTCGAAACCATCATCATGGAAAAGCGATAAGCAAGACCCAGACGCAAGATTCTTTGGCGAAAGGAAAACGTCCTGGAAAAGAGAAAGATCGGACGAAGGTTGATAGCGAAAGGAGAACGCCTGGGACAGAAAAAGAACAGCCGAGATGACCAGCGAGAGGAAAACGTCCTGGATTAAAGGCCGACCATTGGGAGCCCTCGGACGCCTCTTGCTCCCTCAAGGAAGGCGTCCGAACATCTCCCAAAGCAAGAAGAGGAAATATGAAATCATCAAGGAAGAACCCTCCTCGTCTGAAGAAGTAATGGCCATTATGGGACTATCAGTAGAACGTCCAGAGCCAGTAGAAGCCCCTGAAGAAGTATGTCTGGATGAGGCTCGTCCAGAAAGGACCCTCAAAGTTGGATCTTCGCTCAGTCCTGGTTTGAAGGGTCGTCTAGTCCACTTGTTGAAAGAGTTTCAAGATGTCTTTGCCTATTGCGTCGAAGAGATGCCGGGAATTGATCCGGAAGTAGCCGTCCACCGTTTGAATGTCGACCCAAATCCGAAACCTAGGTTCGTCGGAAGAAGAGACATTTGGGGACCGGCTAGAAACCAGGCCGTTGACCAAGAAGTCCGAAGTTGTTGGAATCCAAGTTTATCAAAGCAACTTACTATCCAAGCTGGATAGCAAATGTGGTTATGGTGCCGAAGCCCAATGGCGGTTGGAGAATGTGTGTGGACTACACGGACCTCAACAAGGCATGTCCTAAAGACAGTTTCCCTTTGCCTAAGTTGGATCGTCTAGTAGACTCCCACGGCTGGTCATGCTTTGCCGAGCTTCATGGACGCCTATTCGGGTTTTCATCAAATCCCCATGTGGCCGGAGGATCGGGACAAAACGTCCTTCATAAGCGAAAAAGGGTACATGCGGGCCGAGGATGCCATTCGGCCTGCGAAATGCTCCGGCCACTTTTCAAAGATTGATCAATGATGTTTTTCACCTACGTTAGGACGAAATATGGAGGCATATATTGATGATATGATAGTCAAGAGCCGACAAGAAGAAAGTCATGTGGATGATTTGAGAGAAACTTTTGAAACTCTCGGGAAATACAAGTTGAAGCCGAATCCCAAAATGTGTCTTTGGGGTTTTGTCGGGCAAGTTTTTAGGTTTCTTGGTGGATCGGAGGGGAATAGAAGCCAACCCCGAAAAGATTCAAGCCGTCCTAGACATGAAGTCTCCTTCGAAGGTAAAAGAGGTGCAGAGGCCGACGGGATGTTTGGTGCGCCCTTGGACGATTTTTGTCCAAGTCGGGCGACAAGTGCCATCACTTCTTTGCCACGATCAAGAAAAAAGCCAAGTTTGAATGGACAACGAGGCGGAAGCGACCCTCCCAGCAGGTCAAAGATCATCTTCAACAGTTTGCCTAGGTTGGTCGGTCCGCGAGAGGGGAAAAATTGTTTGTATACTTGGCTGTATCCACTCAAGTGTGAGTCTTTGTCTGTTGGCTGAAAAGAGAATCCGTCCAGATTCCAATATACTTCGTGAGTCACGTGCTCAAGGACGCGGAAAACCGGTATACTAATGTTGAAAAGTTTGGATTGGCCCTCGTCATGGCCAGAGAAAGCTAAGGCCCTACTTTTTGGCGCCACGGTATACTCGTCTATCTTGATCGGCCTTTGAAGCAAGTTCTGCGAGAAGATGGAAGGCTGCCGGGCGAATGTTAAAATGGGCGGTTGAGCTCAACATGTTTGATATATCATTCGAGCCAAGGAAGGCCATTAAGGGGCAAGCCTTAGCTGATTTTATAGTTGAGCTTACTCGGCCAACCATAAAGCAAATATCCGATCCGGCTAAAGGAAGGAAGCATTGGACGCTCATGGTTGATGGATCGTCCACAATCAATGGGAGTGGAGCGGGGATCATTTGTCAATCTCCTGAAGGGGACAAATTTGAATATGCATTAAGATTCCAATTCAAAGCGTCCAATAATGAAGCTGAATATGAAGCACTCTTGGTTGGAATCAAAATGTGCAAGGCGATTGGAGTCGTAGAAATTGAGGCAAAATCGGACTCTCTCCTAGTTGTCGGCCCAGGTCAACGGAGATTTTGAATGCAAAGAAGCATCAATGAGCAAATATATGCGACTGATCAAGGATGAGATTGAGCCACTAAAACGATTTGTTCTCGACCAGATACCAAGGTCAGAAAATCATCAAGCCGACGCTCTCTCAAAGTTGGCCGGCTCGCCGAAGGTGAGGTACCAAGAACAGTTTTTTGGGAAGTCAAACCCAAAAGAGCATCGACCAAGAGGAGGTTATGTTTCTCGGCCGAGGGAATGTCTCGGATGGAGCCGATCATTGAATACAAGAAGACGGGGCGATTGCCTTCGGATCCTGTAGAGGCCAAGTATGTGAAGGCCAGAGACAAGTGGTTTGAACTATGGGACGAGACACTTTACAAGAAGTCGTTCAACCGGCCTCTACTCAAGTGCGTCACCAGAGAAGATGGTCTGGAAGTCCTGAAAGAACTCCATGAAGGAGCTTGTGCCTCTCACATTGGGGGAAGAGCCTTAGGCGAGAAGGCTTTAAGGACGGGGTACTACTGGCCTACCTTAAAGGAGGATGCTATAGGCTATGCAAAGAAATGTGACAGGTTGTCGAAGCATGGGAATGTGCATCAGAAGCCGTCCACTATTTGACCCCCATCTTGTTCCCTCTTGCCTTTTGCCAAATGGGGCATGGATATCCTAGGACCTTTCCCTGTGGCCGCTGGGCAAAAGAAGTTTGTGATTGTAGCAGTGGACTATTTCACTAAATGGATAGAAGCTGAAGCCATGCGAGGAATAACAACAAGCGACGTCAAGGGCTTCATCTGGAAGAACATTATAACTCGATTTGGCATGCCTCAGTCAATCGTCTTTGATAATGGTCCACAGTTCGAAACGCCTAAGCTGAAAGACTGGCTGTCAGAAAGAGAAATCAAAGCTCACTTTGCAGCAGTCGCCCACCCACAAGCTAATGGGCAAGTCGAGTCCTTCAACAAGATTCTATCAAATGGAATCAAGAAGAAGTTGGACAATGCCAAAGGGCAATGGGTTGAAGAAGCTGCAATTGGTATTATGGTCCATTAGAACAACTGCTAAGAATTCTACGGGCGAGACGCCCTTCATGCTAGTCTATGAGTCCGAAGCCGTCTTGCCCATTGAGATCGAGGAGCCCACCCTACGAGTCATGTTATACACGAGAGGAAGCCAACCGGGCCGCATTGCGTACGGCCTTGGACCAAGTCCCGAAGTCGGGGGAAATGCCTTGCTAAGAATGCAATTATATAAGCTGCGTATGGCTCGGGAGTTTAACAAAAGAGTTGTTAGACGACCGCTAAAGGTGGGGGATCTTGTTTTGAGGAAAATGGAAGCGATTGGACGATCTAAAGAGTTGGGAAAACTAACACCAAATTGGGAAGGACCTTATCTGATTGTCCAGGAAATACACAGTGGGACTTTTCGTCACGCAAAGTCTAGATGGACGACCTATTCGGCGTACACTGGAATTCGAGACAACTTAAAGAAGTACCACGTCTAGCTCGAGTCTCGGTCGGATATAAGTAGGGTACTTTGTATTTACTCCAAAGTGCCACGGCACATATTAGTAAGAAAAGAATTGTATACTGCATCTTGGCTTTCAGCCAAGCAAAATCCATATAATACAATTCCTACTATCTTATCTCTTTGTTTATTTTCACCAAGTTGCTTCACTTTGGGGCATTAAAATCGGTTACTCGTCTAAAAGTGACAATAACTTGGACAAAAAATACAAACAAAAGCGAACGTCGGAATTGCTAGCATTTACACCGAGCGTCACTCCCTCAAAGAGACCGGCCAGCAATGCATATATGGCCGTCAAATTGACAAAACCTCTAGTAAGAAGTAACGTCAATAGTCTACGAGAGAAAGCCGGCCTCGAAATAAGCCCTTAGTAAAGGATGCTTACTTTCAAAAAATACGGACGACTAGGTAGTTCGGACCCTAGTAAGGGATCGCTACTTAATGACGAGTGTTGCTCCCTCAAAGAAGCCGGCTAAAACATTATGTGAACCTGAGTTTAATGCTCGCCCATCAACTTCAACGAGGCTCGGCCAAGTCGGCCGCTCTCCTTCTTAGACTTTAGCTTCCTTCAATATTTGATCGAGCTAAGCCCAAGAACGGGGGATTACGAAGTACATAGGACGAGCTATTGATCGAAGGTCGTCCAAAACCCGGATGGCCCCGGGACGAAGGTGGCCCCGGGAAGGTGGACGTCCAAGTATGGAAACTCTCCTTCATTGGGTAATCCTCGTCCAAAAAGGGAGGCCAATTCCAGGACGAAGATGGCCTCAAGAAGGTGGTCGTCCAAGTATGGACGCTCTCCTTTATTTGATAATCCTCCCCAAAAAGACGTATAAGGTGACCTCAAGAAGGTGGTCGTCCAAGTATGGACGCTCTCCTTTATTTGATTATCCTCGTCCAAAAAGGGAGGCCAATTCCAGACGAAGATGGCCTCAAGAAGGTGGTCGTCCAAGTATGGACGCTCTCCTTTATTTGATAATCCTCGTCCAAAAAGGGAGGCCAATTCCAGACGATGATGGCCCCAAGAAGGTGATCGTCCTTACTTGGACGATCTCCTACATTGGGTAACCCTTGTCCAAAATTGGAGGCAAATTCCAGACGAAGGTGGCCCCAAGAAGGTGATCGTCCTTACTTGGACGATCTCCTACATTGGGTAACCCTTGTCCAAAATTGGAGGCAAATTCCAGACGAAGGTGGCACCAAGAAGATGATCGTCCAAGTATAGACGTTCTCCTTCAATGGTTACCCTCGTCCAAAAATTTGTAATCGTTCAATGACGAGACGAATTTTTTTTTGGTACTTGGATGCATATGCAATTATCAAACTCATATTGTAAACCGTCCAGTTTTTCAGGACGAGTCACCTTTTTACTTGAAATTGAATTTTGTAAATTTTCATGAGAAGCAGATCGTCCGATGATTTAGGACGAAGGTGCTATTATACTTGGTCAAAATTAGTGTTCAGAAAGATAAAAGGCAGGGAATTGACAAAAATATTCTTTCATATATGATTTGTGAAGAATTACAAAGTAGGAGCTGAAGAGTTACAAAGAAGCATGAAAATAAACCTAAGCTTAGGCTTCGTCTTCAGAATGGGCCTCTTGGTCGTCTTTAGGGGTCTCCACCTCAGCAGCAGCTTCGTCGTCTGACTCTTCAAACTCAGGAGGTTCCTCGGCGCATACCATAGCCCGATGAACGCTCTCTTGATTCCTCCAGACGACGAACGAAGGCCGGGGACCTCGGTTTCCTCGGCCCGGCATCCCAAAGGCTTTGACGGCCCAGTCCTTGGTCGTATTGATGACTTGATTCAACCCTTCCTTGGCATCGTCGTAGGCCTTGGCCGCCTCCCTTTCCAGACGGGCAGTCCTTGCCCTTAGTAGAATGTTCTCTCTTCTCAGCTCAGCGGCGGCAATAAGAGCGACATCCCTTTCGCCTTTCAACTCATCGAGAGAGCGTCCATGATCATCCTTAGACGATCCTGCTCGGCATATAGTTGGTTGATTTTAACAAGATGATTCTTGTTCTCGAGACTCCGGGGAGTGCCGACCTCTTCTCCAAAGCCTCCAGGGATTGACGATGGAGAGTGTTAGCCATCTCAATATCATGGATGGCCTTGTCGCCGGCTGTAGTCGCCAAATGGACGAGCTGCTTATTCTCTTTCCTAAGCTCCCTTGCCCAATCTTCAGTCAGCATGCTGCGAGCCAGAAGCTGGGGCAAGGAAAACAAGGCAAGTTGTTAGACGATTTGCAAAGCGAAAATTTATACAAATATAAAACAAGGCGGTCATAAAGCAATACCTCGGCAAGAAGTCGAGACATGTAGCCCACATGCCGGCGGACGCTCCCCCTTAATCCCTTGATGTAGGATTCGGGGAAGCATTTGAAGAGCTCCTGCTTCGGCCAGCTCTTTCTCCGGCTTTGACATTTTGGCAAAGGCGGGGAGAAGACTCCTCGTCCGAATCGGCAGTGGGAGGAGTTGGGGGAATAGCGAGCCTTTGCCCTTATACGAAAGAGGGGAGAGTCGAGTTATCTTGATAGGGAAGACGATGGCTTGTCTATTGGACGGACTCATGGACCGTCCACCGACCCGCATCGTCCTAACTATGTTGGGGTAATACGACTCACCGGGACGAAATCGATGCCGTCCTAACAGCTAGGGGCATACGTGGCACCCGGCTTTGCCAGCGAGCCGCTGAACCGGGATAGTTCTCGGCAGCAGCAACAGCTCCCGGCGCAACCAAAGCCAAGAGCGAGACTCTTGGTTGACCTCGCGGAGCCGGCCCAGGCAAAACACTGAGCGGCACACTTGCGTGTGCATCCCTTAACTCCTCGGCCGATCCAGTTGTTGACGGCCCTTTTTTATGAGTCTTCGCTTGTGGTGGAGGCATGCTTTTCTCCCCACTCTCGGCGGGGGGCCGTCTTATCCGCTTTCTTCCTTGTAAAGCCCTTGGGCTTCTTCGGCGAAGGTCGGTCGGCGGCGGCAGTAGGCCTTTTCCTGGACGAGGACGACTTCCCAGGGGGAAGCTTGTTTGTAGGAGCATTTTTCTGCAAAAAGTTAAAGGCATCAGACTGATCGTCCACAAAACGGAATAACTACTATTGTACAAATGCGAGACGAGAATGGCCCCAAGAAGGTGACCGTCCAAAAAATTGGACGTTCTTCTATGGACGACCCTCCCCCAAAAATTTTTTTTGAATGCAAGAATCCCAGGCAATCTTGTCCCCAAAGAGCTAACCGTCCAAGTACGGACGATCTCTTCCTTTAGTTGTTCTTCGTCCAAGAATGGGACACCAACTCTTGGACGAGAATGGCGCCAAGAAGGTGATCTTCTTGAGATGACCCTCGCCCAAGAATTGGTACACCATTCTTGGACGAGCATGGTCCCAAAGAGGTGACCGTCCAACTGTGGACGTTGTCCTTCTTGGGACGACCCTCGACCAAGATTTGAAAAACAATTCTTAGACGAGCATAGTCCCAAAGAGGTAACCGTCCAAGTTTGGACGATCTCCTTCTTGGGATAACTCTCGTCCAAGAATTGGGAACCAGTTCTAAGACGAGCATTGTGACAAAGAGGCTGGTCGTCCAAGTCCGGACGACCTCCTTCTTGGGATGACTCTCGTCCAAGAATTGGGAACCAGTTCTAAGACGAGCATGGTGACAAAGAGCTGGTCGTCCAAGTCTGGACGACCTCCTTCTTGGGATGACTCTCGTCCAAGAATTGGGAACCAGTTCTAAGACGAGCATGGTGACAAAGAGCTGGTCGTCCAAGTCTGGACGACCTCCTTCTTGGGATGACTCTCGTCCAAGAATTGGGAACCAGTTCTAAGACGAGCATGGTGACAAAGAGCTGGTCGTCCAAGGCTGGACGACCTCCTTCTTTGGTTGATTCTCGTCCAAGAATTGGACACCAATTCTTGGACGAGCGTGGGCCCAAGGAGATGACCGTCCAGGTTTGGACGTTCTCCTTCTTGGAGTGACCCACGTCCAAGAATTGAAAAAAAAAAAAAAAAAAAAAAAAAAAAAAAAAAAAAAAAATATATATTATTATTACCACTGTTTCCGCCCTTTTTTCGGCGCTGCTCTTTGCATACTCCTTCCACAAATTATCTGTGAATTGGGACATGCTGATTTCTCCTGTCCAAGATGGGTCGAGGCGTTGTCTGGCCGAGTCTGTAAATACAAAAAAAAAAAAAAAAAAAATATATACGTCTGTCATATGAGTTATGGACGAAGGGTTTTACTTGGATGATTTTAAATATACCTCTATCCTCGGCCAAACGCAAGCCGGCAGCTACCAAGAAGTCGTCTTGGTAAAACATCTCCTTAAAGGGTATCCAGTTGGACGGTCCCTTAAAAGATCGCTGGCCGGGCCGGGAGTACTCCTTCACTCTGAAGTACTCCACCACTTCCTCGTCAAATTCATCCTCCAGCTCCAGCCAAGACCGCTTTCGTCCGGTATTGGTGACGGATCTATTATAAAATCTGTAGCTTTCTGTGACATGGTCGCTGGCCGCCCGTAAAAAAGATGAAATCGGCTTTCCAATCGTGCATCTTTGACGATTTCCCCCAAGTTGTCATGAAGCTCGGACGGTTCTTGATGCTTAGCCAGGCTCCGTCCATAGCCCCAGTACCTTAGACGCGTAATGGATATGGGTGAAGGCTTGAAGGGAAAGGGCTAGGCCGCGTAACTTCATGACGGCAATAAACGTCGAGGATGTTGTGCCAAGCATTTGGCGCCCGGTAGTTATGGCCGATATGGTAGTCTTTGCAAACACTAGTTCTATGAAGTCATGGAGAGGAAACCTCAGTCCAGCGTCAAGGGCCAGTTTATAAACGGCTAAATGGCTCCTGGGGGCACTCAGGATCGTCGCGTCATTATTAGGAGTGACAAAGGAGAAGCCCGGCATGGGCATGAAAGACGACAAGAAATTAGGGTCTGGTCCTAGTTTCTCTAACCACTTACGGTTAACTAAAATGAAGCCTGGATCGAGAGAGGGGACCTAAGCGTTTTCTAATCTCGACGAGGTTGTAGAGGCTTCGTCGATTCTTCGGCGGCCTCGGGATCGCTACCGTTATTACCTTCGCCGATCTCCTCCGTATCGGCATCCCGGCCGGAAATCTTGGTCTCGGTCCTTATTTCGGAAGTTTCTTCATCATGATCAAAAGGAGGCCGGCCCAAAGATTGAGCACTTTGGACCTCTCTTGCCTCATCGGCACTCGTCCGGTTGATTCCTCCATATCCGAGCTATTCGATGGAATTATTGCTTTTCGTCTTAAACGGGCCGTTTGCTTGACGCGCGCCGGATTACCCCGCACGAGGTAAAGACTGGGTCGTCGACTTTCTCGGCCAAAACTATGAAAAAATATGTACTCGGCGGGAAGAGGCCCAACTCTAGAATGTGCCGAAGAGGAAGTATCGGTTCTAGGGTCAAGACAAGCTCTTGGTCGACTAGGATTATTTGACGAAGATGATTCCATTTTTATTGATTTTTTAAGAAAAAATAAAGAATAAAGAAGAATAAAAGGATCAAGGAAACGATACTGCTAAGAACGTCCTGGGAAATTCGATGAGGAGCGCCGAAGGCTGGACGATCTCTCTCTCTCTCTAGAAAATTGCGGAGTCTCTCTCTCTAGAAAAAATTTGTTCGATGTGGTAAATGGTTGAATGTTTTCACACCAAGGATATTTATAGAGGAATAAGAAACACTGCAGCCGGTCAAGAATGACCGAAACAAGAGTCAAACGGTCTAATATGACCGGTATAGCACAAGGCCGGAGGTTCGTCATTTCCTCCATTTTGAATATGCGACCTTCGCAAACGGGCCCTAACTAGCGAGATGGGCCAACAAAAACTACCTTGGGTAAAAGGGCATTAACCGTCAGATGGGCCTACAGTGAAAGCCCTTTTAGGGGCAAATGTTGTAGCATAATATCTACGGCTCCCTTCACGACACATGGGCTCATCAGAGTCGTACACGTGTCGCCCTATTTTTAAAATAAGAGTAAACTGAATCTACGGGCTATACTCGATTGAGTTAAAAGGATCAAGTTACGGCCCATTAGTCGAAGCCCAACAGGTGCCAAGTGGGTGAAGGAGAGTGGATAATAGACATTCCCCGGTCATTGTACGCCACGTGGCGTGACCCGATTCCTCGGCCCAATCGGAGGCCACTATTGTAGGTCGGTTTTTAAGGTTAATTTGTCAACTTGCTATCACTATAAATACCCCGAAATCAGGAGAAAAACACATTCAATGCAAACAGTGTAAAGTTACTCTGATAAATTCTCTCTCATTTTCTCTTTCTATCTCTACTTTCTCTTACAACTCCTGATAACTGACTTAAGCATCGGAGGGGGAACCACCACCCAAACCTCCAGGGTGGGTCCCTTTGTGCGGAGTTCGGGAGCGAAGCCCAGGGCTCGGGATCAAGCTATAATTCAGGCATTGTTGCACAAGTCTCCATCCGAAGAACACTCAAGATACTACTCTACTTGCTCGACAAGGAAGCTAAGCCTACAGCTTACTTGTTGGACAAGCGGACGAAACAATAATAATAATAATAATAATAATAATAATAATAATAATAATAATAATAATAATAATAATAATAATAATAATAATAATAATAATAATAATTATTATTATTATTATTATTATTATTATTGTTATTATTGTTATTATTGTTATTATTATTATAATATTATTTATATTATTATTATTATAAAATTATTATTATTATTATTATTATATTATTAATAATATTATTATTATTATTGAAAGTTGTGCATAGTAATAAAATGAAAGTAATAGTAATACTAGTAATGAAATACAAAGTAATAATAATATTAGTAATAATATGTTTTTCAAAAGATAAGTTCAGATCAGAAAAAATAAGTTCAGATCAGATAAGTTCAGATCAGAAAATTTCATGTGAACTAAACATAGCCTTAATATAAGGTGATATCCAAATCAAAATTAACAATTAGTGAATTAATTAATTTTTTTAAATAAGATGAAGATCCCATATTACAGGGTGGGCCAGTGAGGTGGGCCTCTACCCAAGTATGCCAAGTGGCCAACCTTCATTTTTGAAGAGACTAGTGAATTGATGAAACGCGTATCAGCCAATGCCAAGCAAGTACGACCAACGGAATATTCCCATCATTCATTTCTTCTTTGAGTGATCCACTCACGTGCATTGCTGAGTTGCTAGAAACAGCACAGGTTAAAAAAAAACACATTTAAATTCTTAAATAAATGTGTGTTCACTATAACAAAATCTGGTGGGATTATTTGCTTTGCTTTTACAAGAAGTAAACCATTTGAACAGGCTGAGGATAATTGTCTCTTAGGTAGGTGGTTGCGTCGTTGGAAAGTCACAAAACCCAAACCCCTTTGATCTCCCACCCTTCTAAAACTCTATAATCAAACAAAATAAACTAATAATTATTATTGACTAATCTCATTATTGAAATACATACCTGAAATACAATATTGTCAAGGCAAGTCTACTAAAACTCCAAAATTCTTGGGTAACCCTTCTCTTATATCTTACCTCCAAATATTTGAACAAGTAAAGAAAAGAATTCTCCCTCCTCACCCCACCCAACTCCCACGTTTTTATTATATATACTTCACCTCCCTTAACTTCTCTCTTCCCTTTCTTCCTTCCTCCCCACCCTCTCATCTTCTTTTCAATCCCTCTTTTTCTTTATAGAAGTATTAGTTATTACAATGAAGTTTTATGGTTCTACAATAAGTACTCTATGTCTTTTCCTCCTCTCTTTCTTCATTTCAGGTAATTAATCTACTCATCCTCTATTTTTAATATATGTAGCACGTAGATATTTCGATAATGGAGAAACCTCATGTTTCAGGCATTTTCGAGCTGTATTAGCATAAAAACAACGGGAGTTACATAAGCATAAACGTTTCAGAAACTATAGCTACAATGTTTTTCGTGCTTAGTTCATAGCTTTTTAGATAATTTTGGTTAGTAAAATTTGTTGTTTTATGTATTTGAGTAATTTATTGGCTGTTTGCTGTTAACTGTTGTTCAGGGTTTGTGGAATCATTGGGAATAAACTACGGGCAGGTTGGCAACAACTTACCGCCACCAGAGACGGTATTAACCCTGATAAAATCATCAAGACTAACAAAAGCAAGAATCTACGACACAAACCCTCAGATTTTGACCGCCTTCGCCCATTCTGGCGTCGAACTCATTGTCACCGTCGAAAACAATATGTTATCAACCCTTATGAACCCTCAACAAGCTCTTCAATGGGTTAATGCCCACATTAAGCCCTACTATCCGGCAACGAATATCACCGGAATCTCCGTAGGCAATGAGGTTTTTACGGATGAGGATACTTCGTTAACATCTTATGTTGTCCCTGCAATGGTTAGCGTTCATGGTGCTTTGAGTCAACTCGGTCTTAACTCGTACATACAAGTATTTTCCCCTACCTCTGCAGGAGTTTTACAAGAATCGTACCCGCCATCTGCTGGATCATTCAAGCCCGAATTAGCTAACGTGATCACCCAGTTTTGCCGGTTCTTGCAAAGTACTAATGCACCCTTTTGGGTTAATGCGTACCCATATTTCGCTTACAAGGATGATCCGACCCGAATTCAACTCGACTATGTTTTATTCAACCCGAATGCAGGGATGGTTGATCCTTACACTAATCTTCATTATGACAACATGTTGTATGCTCAAGTGGATGCTGTAATTTTCGCGATTTGGCGGTTGGGTTATGGTGGATTGGACGTGAGGGTGTCCGAAACCGGGTGGCCGTCCAAGGGTGATCAGAATGAGATTGGAGCTACAGTTCAGAATGCTGCAACTTATAATAAGAATTTGTTAAGGAGGCAAATGGCTAACCAAGGGACTCCCTTGAGGCCTAGTGTAAGGCTTGAAATTTATGTGTTTGCTTTGTTTAATGAAGATATGAAGCCTGGCCCTACTTCTGAAAGAAATTATGGGTTGTTTCAACCTGATGGTACAATAGCTTATAATGTGGGTCTCTCTTCTTTGGCTCATTCTTCTACATCTTCGACTTCCATTTCATTGACATCTTCGGCGATTAAGGTATGCAAATGCAATACTCTGGTTTCTTTTCATTGCTTTAGTTTATTTAGGGTCGGTACTAGTTTCAGTTTTAAATTTCTTAAAGTTGAATGATAAAGGTTAAGTAATTATATTACAAGTAATAGTAGTCTATCTAATTATGTTTCATTTGAAAACTGACAAAAAAATTGAAAACTATTGTTAAGGAAATTAACAACTGAACAGAAAAAATGATAACGTACGTGCCATATTTTTTTAATACCTCTCTACTATAGTTTTTTTCCTTCTTCGAAGAAATTTCAACAACGCTCATTATAATTTTAATACCTTTTGTATTCTTGATTGTACTCTTAAGTTTTGCATTCTATGATGAACATTATAGGACGTCAAATCTTTTTATAAACAACTACTCACCAATTATATGTTTTGGGTTAAGTTTTGCACTATAGACCTTGTTTTTGGTTATTTTGACAAAGTAAGCCATAGTGAAATGATTTTATAGTAGGAAGAAAAGAAAGGAACATATGAAAAAGAGGTGACGAATTACAAATAAGAAATTAAAAAAGTAGGGAGAAAGGATTTGTTTTGTTGAATCCACTAATATTTAGATATAGTACATAGAGCATCAAAGAAATTTAGCATGCTATTCTAACCGATCCTTTTCTTTTACCCATTGTACACATTCATCCATTGCTTTTTAATCTATACCCATTTTAATGTTATTCTTTCTCAGCTAATATTTTTTTTGCTCATATTACCCTCTCTAATACTCTACATTATCCCTTGCGCGCACTTTGTAGATACTTCTGAACATATAAAATATACCTTAGTCTTTTTCTCTCCTCCAAAAAGTATAATGATCTTCAATAGGTGGTCTCTCTCCTTCTTATCTTTGGTGTTTGGTGCTACTGTAAATCAACCAATTTTAAAGAATGCAAGGAGTATCTAATAATAGTTAACTTAGACTAGTACCATATGAGGCATGCTAGTTTCATTCTTAACGGATAACAAATTATGCTACTTTAATTTGCTTACCTTCCAAAATTGTGAACAATGATGAATTAAGTTGTTGAGATGCATACTAATTATCATGGACACTGAATTGTATATATTATTATTGTTGAAAAACATCATTAGTATTTAGTAGTAATTGTGATATGCGTTCTATCTATTTCAAACATGACTCCCTTATGTTATTATAGGCATGTCTTTTACCTTTCCTTATTTATTTGCGTAGAAAACACATTGTTCACCTGCCTTTACTTGCTTTCTATTGTAAAACAGGAAACACACAAGGGATATCAAAGCTTGGTTTACTGGATGTTTATATATTTGCTGGCTTTTCAAGGTTTTATGAGAAGACCAACTTAACAACAATTTTTTGCTAATTTATGGCAAGATTAATTAATCATGTACATACCAAAGATTTTCATTTTGTATTATATTCATCATATAGGTTGTGTACCATCATTTACAAACTTTAGGTCTAGAGATCAGGAAATTATTCTAGTTACACTTCATTAATTAAAAGGTGGTACATAAAATATGTGATGAAAATATTACAAGATTAAATTTCCAGAAATTTCGCCAATTGGCTTGAAAAAGTTGGGCTCTTTTTTCACCAACTTTTTATGAGGGACAACACAGAAAAGAACAGCTTCAAGATACAACAAAAAATTGGAAGAACTAGCCCCGCAATGCTGATTATGATGGGTGTCTTGGTTGGATATGAATGAGTCTTTCACCTTCAAAATAAGTCAAGCACCTAAACTTTTATGGGGTCCAAATATATTTCCTTATCCAAATTTCTTTCTCCTATATTATCTTATGTATGATGTATGATTTACCTTTTACCCTACATTGAGTCACCAGTCAAACAAGCATTGTACATTTATTGACTATGGGATTACAATATATATACGATTATATATTTATGTTAACAAAATTATCCAATAACCTAACTATAATTGGGTTCTCGTTACCTGTGGCACCAACTTGATATTCATAAACCATAGTACGTCAACTTGTCCACTTTCTATATCCAACAAGGCAACAATACAGAGGTGTCCTCGTTATAACCCAATAAGAGCTATTTCCAACGAAATTGCAAACATCCGGTTCATTAATATTTTGTTGGATATAAAATGCTTACAGTTTTATAACTTATATATAGTGAAAACTGAAACCTTTGTGTCAATAAATATGTCATCAAATACAATTATTGTTGTCAAAAATAAAATACAAATTATACTTTCATCCCTAATATTGGGTTTGAGCAAATATATACAGAGTAAATCGTAGAAGAGTGTGTATAGATTTTGAATTGTTAGAGTAAAAGTATCAATGAGCTGAACTGATGGACTAAGAGAGAAAGTTAGTAGAGATTCCCATATCATATACATGGAAAGAAAATATCGGATGAATCGGTTTGGCAAAATAGATTTATGTTCAAAATAAAATGACATATATATATGTATTGATCAACATAATATACAACACAATTTTTTGAAGGCGGAACGAGTCAGGTTGTGATTGTATTTTTTGAATTTCCATTTTGGGATACATGACAAAAGTATTATTTCAAGCTTAATGTAATTCTACCAAAAAAAAAGTGTCCAATTTAATATTATATCATGCAATTCTTTTCCTCGAATGAGATTTGAATCAATTTGCATCATTACTTTTAGGACGTGGAATCCATGACAATCTAATTGATTTGCTAAAACAATCCTAAAGCTTCGCTTTAATATACAAGTATGTTCTTTTTAACATAATTAGATATTGTAATTCTAACAATATACTTGGCTACGTTATACTCCCTCCGTTTCTTTTTAATCTACACACCGTCGTTTTTTCTATTTTTTGGTAACATGTCACATCTACTTTCTCCTCTTTTTCCACCCATATCATCCACTTTTTTATATTTTAACCCACTTTTTAATTTCTCTCTCTCACTTTTCAATTTATTTCTCCACCTTTTCAGTTTATCTCTCATACTTTTGCACTTTCTTTTTGATTCTCCCCCAAAGTGAAGTGAGTAAATTAAAATGAAACTGAAGGCAGATATAATATAACAAATTAGTTTTGCGTGACATGATAAAGTAAAAAAGTTTGGCACTTTGGCGGCCTTAACTTTATTCTTTCTCAGGCTAAAAACCGTCAGCATTGGGTAACTTTTATGAAAGGACCTTTTGATAAACTGCTGCTTTAAGGATACTAAGGACTGTGTATACCTCATTTTCATTACAATATGATGAGGATGATGGACTGTTTTATGTACATCTCACATCAGCCAACGTGGTGCACATGCAACCCAATGTTTTTATGTGGGCCTACGAATATACAATATGATCTGTTTATATGAAAATGTCGTAAGCACTTTTTATAGCGGGGGAAAGATCAAGGGTATGTGCATGCATCGGATCATATTATTAAGGTTGATGTATGGTATATCATATATGGATGATTAAATGGAGGAAAGGCCGATGAATTTTGTACAAGGTTGGTTGTGTTATTGTAACTTGGCGGTTTGTTTGTTTGTTATAAGCTTTGGGGCTGGGGAAACATGTTTGGTTATGTGTCGTGGGTTCATCACATGAGATGGCTTAACTTTTATCATTTGTGAATAATTGTGATGGTGGACACATAGCTTCTTCATTGTTCATATGCTTTTTCTAAGAAAAAGGTGCAAAAATTTACAAACAATATATAAATTTGGTTGAGGAGGTGAAGGGAGAATCGTTTGCTTCTTAAGTGGGCGAAAATATGGCTGACCTTTATTTAGGAAGGTATATTGGTCTGTATTACCAAATATATATATATATATATATATATATATATATATATATATATATATATATATATATATATATATATATATATATATAAGATACCCCCTCATCCTAGAATAATTGTCATACTATCACTTGTACATTAGTTTAGCTAGAATAGCTAGCTCATAATAGACCATTTCTTTTGTAGATTTATGCCCTTTTCTTTTACTTGAAATTTGTTGAACTTAATCGAAATGAGTTGAAATTAATTCTACTCAATAAAATTGAATTGAAATTATTTTGCTCAACCAGATCGAACCGAAATAAATTTTTTTGAACTAAATTAAACTAAAAAACTAGAAAAAATTACAGTAGTAGTAGTAGTAGTAGTAGTAGTAGTAGTAGTAGTAGTAGTAGTAGTAGTAGTAGTAATAATAATAATAATAATAATAATAATAATAATAATAATAATAATAATAATAATAATAATAATACCTCCATCCCAGAATAGTCTGAACACTTTCCTTTTACGTTTGTCCCAAATTAGTTTGAACACTTCCATTCTTGGCATGGTCCCACCATTAATATATTATTTCTTTTACACATCTTTGGCCCACACTCTACCTTTTATCAATAAAAAGTTACCCAACTTTCTCTCCTCTAATAAAAAATACCCCACCAAGCCCTAGCACATCTACTTTTTAAATAAAATAACATTTGATAACCGTACCACAACTTATCACCTTAAACTACGTGTCTAAACAAGTGTTCAGATCTTTTTGGGACGGAGAGAGTAATAAAAATAACAACACAACAACAACAACAACAACAATAATAATAATAATAATAATAATATAAATAAATAAAGAAATAAATAACAACAGCAACAACAACAACAACAACAACAACAACAACAACAATAATAATAATAATAATAATAATAATAATAATAATAATAATAATAATAATAATATATGTAGTAATAATAATAATAATAATAATAACAATAACAATAATAATAATAATAATAATAATGATAGTAATAATAATAATAATAACAATAATAATAATAATTATAATAATAATAATAATAATAATAATAATAATAATAATAATAATAATAATAATAATAATAATAATAGTAATAATAATAATAATAATAATAATAATAATAATAATAATAATAATAATAATAATAATAATAATAGTAGTTGTTTAGTATACTTGTCTAGCAAGTAAACTAATTTCCCTATATGTTCTTCAGTTGGAGACTTGTACAACAATGTCTGAATCTGGTGGATCTGAACCTGAGCTTTATCTGGTGGATCCGAACATGAGCTTTGCTCCCGAACCTGCAAAAAAGGGACCCACCCTGGAGGTTTGGGTGGTGGTTCCCCCTGTAAAGCTTAAGTCAAGAATCAGGAGTTTGAAGGAAAAAGTAGAGATAGAGAGAGAAAGTGAGAGAGTATTTCCACAGAGTAAGTTTACACTGTTTGCATTGAATTACTACACTGTTTGCATTGAATTACCTTTCTCCTGATTTCTAGGGTATTTATAGTGGTTGTGATATGACTGGTGCCTTTTCATGGTACCCTAGAATAAAGGCACCTGATTGGCTAGGCAATCAAATCACGACACTTGGCAGGCTATGGTTGGAGATGGATCATCAACCAATCACCAACAGCCATTTTAGGGATTTGGGCTCTGACTAACCTTTGGGCCAGAAAGTGAGCCTTTTTCTCCCACCTAAGCAAAACCTAATGGTTAAACCACCTTTCTGAATGTCTTCTGGTGGGACACGTGTACGGTCCAGATGGAGCCTTGTGTCTCAAGCAGAGCTGTCGATAATTTAGGCTACAACATTTACCCCTAAAAGGGTTTTTACTATTGGCCCGTACGACGGTTAAGGCCCTTTTACCTAAGTAAGTCACCTCAAATTCAAAAGAGGCAAAGACGCGCCATATTTTGGGGCTTACTGGTCACATTTGACCGTTTTATTCATTACCGGTCAACTTTTAACCGGCTCAGCAGGTTTTTCACCCCCCTATATATATGCTTACTTTGCCTTCATTAAATCATTTCACACCTGGAGATAAATTTTCTAGAGAGAGAGGCTCTGCGTTTCTTGTTCTATAGAGAGAGAGAGAGAGATCGTCTATTTTCCGTTTTCTTCACCGAGCCGTCCAAGCGTTTCGTCAGGTATCTTTTCTTCCTCTTTTTTTTTTCTTTTTGTTTTTCTTTATTCTTTATTCTTTTTTAGAAAATCAATAAAATGGATTCCTCTTCTTCGTCAAATAATCCTGGCCGCCCAAGAGTTGGTCTTGACCCTAGAACCGATAGTACTTCTCCTTCGGCTCATTCTAGAGTTGGGCCTATTCTGGCAGAGTATGTATTTTTTTATGGTTTTGGCCGGCAAAGTCAGACGACCTTGTCTTTACCTGTGCAGGGTAATCTGGCGCGCGTCAAGCAGACCACCCGTCTAAGACGAAGAATAATTCTACCGTCCTATAGCTCTCAGATGGAGGAATCTACTAGACGAGTTCCAGATGAGGCGAAGGAGACTCAAAGTGCTCAGCCTTTGGCCGGGCCTACCTCCCCTGATAACGGTAGTGAAAATCTTGAAATAAATCCTGAGGCTAGTCCGTCTGGCAGAGACATCGAGATGAAGGAAGCCGGCGACGAGAATAACGAGAGTGGTTCTGGCACTGCTGATGAGTCGGATGAACCCTCCACCACTTTGTCTGAAATTAGGAGACGTTTAGGTCCCCTTTCTGACCCGGCCTTTATACTAATTAATCGTAAGTGGTTAGAAAAATAGGACCTGATCATAGCTACCTGTCCACCTATATGCCGATGCCGAGCTTCTCATTCGTCATACCTAATAAAGAGGCTACGATTCTGAGTGCTCCCAAGAATCACTTCGCCGTCTACAAGCTAGCCTTGGATGCAGGGTTGAGGTTTCCCCTTCATGACTTCGTAGAACAAGTGCTTAAGCATTACAAAATAGGCCATAATCAATTGGCGCCCAATGCCTGGTACAGTATTTTGACATTCGTAACCATCTGCGAGCTACGCGGCCTGACCCTTTCCCTTCAGGCATTTAACCAGATACATTATGCGTCCAAGATTCCAGGGACAGTGGATGGAGCGTGGCTCAGCATTTGCAACCGCCCTGGTTTTCCTATGGCTTGGGGCAAACCTTTCAAGATGCACGACTGGAAAGCCGATTTCATCTTCCTTCGGGCGGCCAACGACTATGTCATTGAGGGCTATCGTTTTTATAGACGGGCCGTTACGAACACTGGGCGAGGGAAATCCTTTCTAGAGTTAGAGGACAAGTTTGATGAGGAGGTGGTGGAATACTTTAGAATAAAAGAGTATTCCATACCAGATCACACATCCTTTAAAGGGCCAGCTAACTGGATTCCCTTTAAAGAGATGTTTTATGATGATAACTTCTTGGTCGCCGCTGGCTTGTGGTTGGCCGAGGATAGAGGTATATCTTCGGAACTCCCAAAGTAAAATGCCCCGTCCAAAAAATGTGTGTTTGACTAACCCATTGTTTCTTTTTTATAGATACACCCATAGCACTCCTCAAAAGATCTTGGACATGAGACATCGGCATGTCCAAGTTCACTCGATAACTTGTGGAAGGAGTATGCCAAGTCCAGCACAGAGAAGAGGGCTGAAACTCTGGTAAATATTTTATATTTTTTGGACGAGGGTAGCTCGAGGAAGGAAAGAGTCCATAACTAGATGACTTCCTTCAACGAACCTTCCTCGTCTTGAAAGATATAAGCGCCTTCAAAGATCTTGGACGAGGGTCGGCCGATGAAGGAAGGCGTCCACGCTCGCCAGCTTCTTTCTCCAAATTATCCTAGTCTCGCGCTTTATAACAGCCTTGGACGCAGCCTCTTTGGTAAGCCCAAGGTAAATTCTTGATCTTGGACGAGTGTTGCACGAGGAAAGAAGGTGTCCATGCTTGGACGGCTTCCTTCTTTGTACCATCCTCGTCTGAGTTTTGTAAGGGCCTTGGACGGGGATTTAGCTGGTCCTCCCAAGGTGATGGCTTTATCCTGGACGAGGGTTAGTCGAGGAAAGTATGCGTCCATGCTTGGACGGCTTCCTTCTTTGAACCATCCTCGTCTGAAGTATGAAGGAAGCTTTGGACGATCAACCCTCGTCTAGGGCTCAATAATCTTTTGTAGCTATTCGTTCTTTGGACGATCATTTTCCTGACTTGTTGACTTTTGCAGAAAAGAGCCCCAAGTAACAAAGCCCCACTGGGGAGATCTTCTTCGTCTAAGAAGAGGTCGGCAGCGGCTGGTGACCAGCAGCCGGCCAAAAAGCCTAAGGGCTTTGCAAAGAAGAAAACGAAGAAGACTGGTGGGACGCGGTCGTACGCGCTACCAAAGATAAAAGTTTATTTTCCATCTTTCTAATACAAATGAATGTAAGTGGCAAGTAGGGTCGTATCCACAGAGACTTGGGGACTAACTCGTGCTTATAATAGATCAAATGGGGGTTTTTTGATAAAAGAATTGAATAACTAAATACGAAGAACTAAAGAACAATAAAGAAGTAATGTAATCAATAAGAGAAGAATCTTGAGTTCGGTTAATGGCCACTTCGATTCATACTATTGATCATTGGTTTCTCAAATGTGTAACTTTACTCTTAATTACTCAAAGTTGGAAATCAAATTCCTTTCCCTCAAAAGAACCGTTAAACAATCACAATCAGATGATCATAAAACTTGAACTAAAGATTAATCTAATCTAATCAGAGATTAAATTCAAATCAATAGAACGTCAGCGAATAAGGAAGCAATGAGCCAATTAACATATTGCTAGCACAACATATTCAAATTAGAAATTGTGATTTCTCTAGTGATTAATCAAGAATAATCAGATTCATTAATCAAACCCTAGATTGCTACTCACGAAAGAAGAACAGATGATTCAACATCAAATCTAAATCCTAGCGAAAGATAAATCAGATGTATAAAGTAGTAGTACTCCTAGCAATACATACAATAATCATAGATCAAGAACAAGGAATCACAATTATAATTGGAAAAATTGATTTAATCAGTCCCAACTATGGGCGTTCTGACAAAAACAATCCCAACTTCGGTTTTTTATTGTTCGATCCCAACTTTTGAGGATCCTTTACACACGTGGTCCTTGCAGGTAACCAACCCGCTAATGCAGTAAAACAGTTGTCACGTGCCTCACGTGACTTAATTAGTTACTAAAATCCCGATTTTCCCCCAACACATCTTCTTCTACCTTTCTTTCCTATTTTGCGACAAAAAAAAAAATTCGAATTTGCATTTCTCCTCCCATGGAGGCACAACACTCATTTCCCTCTCTCCTCTTCATCTCCTTTCCTCTTCATCGCCATTTTCTCCTCCCATGGAGGCACAAAACTTCATCACCATTTCAAACCAAACTAACTGACCACAAATCGGGAGAACCCATCAATGGCGTCAAAAATTGCGCCGAACCCACATTGGCCACCAATCTATCTCCAATCCGACCACTCGACCAGCCAATATTCTTCCAATGAACCCAAGAAGCAGAAACTCGACAACCCATACAACAATAAGACAAGATTAATTGCTTCCATATCAAATTTAGAGAGGTGGATGTGGATGAAGATGCAAATCTTTCTTCAAATACCGCCAAATTTCCCTAATATGTGTTTAAAGTAACAAAATGTTGAAATCATTTGAATTTATGAGAAATTTATGAAAATTGAAGAATTTACTGAACAGGGGAGTGGGGTGGGGGGAGGGGGAGAGAGAGGAGGGTGGAAGGGGAAGGGGTGGAAAGAGGGAGGAGAGAGAAAGACCGAATGTGGGGGGTGGTGGTGCGGGGTGGAAGTTTTAGTGGGAGGAAGTGATGTGCAGCACTAACCTTGCACTCGACCACTGCACGACCTCGACCACCAGCCCTCGTGCGGCTTCGACCGACCCTCGTGGCGGTGCGCGAGCCACGAACCCAACCGACCTTCGTGCGGTGCAACCTCCTGGCTAGCCCTCGTGCAAGGGCGTTGTGGGTTGATGAAAGAAACAGGGGAGGAGGAAAGAAAAAGGACGCGGGAGGAGAAGGAACAAAAAGAACGCATGAGGAGAAGAGAGGGAGGGGAAAGAAAGATTGAAGGAGACGAGTGAAAAAAAAAAAGTAAAAAAGAAAAAAGGGATTTTTTGACCGGTTTAGCAATTCACCAATCCACTCGAACCACTAGTGTAAAGGGGGGTCATAGTTGGAACTGAACAATAATAAACGATAGTTGGGACTGTTTTTGTCAGGACGCCCATAAGTGGGACTGATTAAATCAATTATCCCATTATAATTAAGATAAAGTCAACAAAGAGAAATCTCACAATAATAGACCGAAGCTTGATTAACCGTACTCAAGACTAGATTTAGGATACGATCGACATAGCATCCATCAAAGAAATCTTCAAACTAATGATTCGAAAACTCCAAAAGGGAAAATAGGGATTAGGGTCTTTCTCTCTATTCTCTCTAATTAGGTCTAGAATTACCTACATAAACAAAACAATGTTTTTCTAATTAATAAAATCTTCGAAAAAGGTGAAAACTGCCGAAGAATTATAACCGCGTCGAAGTGCGCGAGTCGGGCAGCTATTACGCGGGCCTTCGCTGCTGCCAAAAATCCAACCACCGCTCGAAGTGCGCGAGTCGTGCGCTGCTGGTGCGCGAGCCGGGCTTTCGACGCTGTGCAGGATCCTGTGAGACTCGATATGCGCCGGCCGTGCGTGTATGGCGCTCGACTCGGGTACTCGCCACTGCTCAGGATTCGATCTTCTCCACAAACGCTCGAGGTAGGCTCTTCAACGCCCATGGTGGGCAATCAATGTTCTAGAGCCACAAAGAGGATGAACTTGGATGCATTAACCAAATAACTCTAGACTCCAATGAACTTTGTGATATTTCTATGTTGAATGGATCGCAAACATGGGATGGAAATCCACCTGTAAATGATCATAAACACATATAACCACAAAATATCCTTAAATTTCTTCTAATATCGCAAATTCATCATAACTCCATGATAGGGTCGTAAAAGTGTGTATTTTTATTATCTTAAACCCTCAATTTGATATTGGGTTTTATATTTTACAAGGAGTTTTAAGTTACTTTTCTTCCGAGACATGAATTACTACAGTTTTATTTATTTGTCTGCAGGAAGACGATTTGAGCAACTAATTTGCAATTGGATTTGGAGAGCCCATTTTCCCTCTCCTACTTGGGCTTATGTTGTGAGGAGTTAGATCTCATGCTGGTTTGTGGAATTATCATAAGATGAATAATTGTTGTTTTGCTGGGCTAGGACTCACGTATCATTAAGTCAAAAGAAGTTAATCCTATTGTTTGGGGGAACAAAAGACTACAACAACCCCATTGTTTTTTTGTTGGTCTACAAAATCCCACGTGGGTATTAGTAGAGAAAGAAAATGAAAAGAACAATTGAAGCCAAGAAATATGAGAAGATTAGAAAAAGGAAAGAAGATTCTGGGGAAGAATGTTTTAGGAAAGCAACTTGAAAAAGTGGTTGACATTAGGAAATTATTAGATTAGGAAAGTGGAGGAGATCTCATGAGGACTTTTACTGGGATTTTAATGAAAGAGGAATGGAGGTAGCAGGGGTGGAATTGGAAGGAGGGCAGCGAAGGAAGGGGTTTTAATCAGTGGAAGCGTAGCACTCAGAGAGTCAGCGGCACTCAATTACAGAAGACAAAAAAGCCCCAACTTACGAACAACAGGGTGTTGCGAATTACAGACAACAGCGAGTAGTACAACGTTTGGTAATTTTGTTTGGATGTTTTGTTTTAGTTTTCGTTGTTGTCCATACAATTAATAATTAGATTGGATTGTTAGTATAGTTTTTAGATTGTGTATTTCTTAATAATGAATAAGTTGATTCTTCTTAGTATTATTTTTGTTCTTAATATGTTAGGCTAAAACCTTTTAGGGTAGGGAGATATATTGATTATTGGAGTATTGAAGTGTGAGAATGATAAAGTTCTGATTTTTGATATTTAATGGTTCATGTTTATGCTTTGGTTGGATTGGTACTCTGTATTATTGTTTTGAACTAGTTTGATTATACTTTAGATTGGCCATCTTTGTGTAATTTGCTAGTTTTATTGCTAGGACTTGACTTGTGATACATAATTGTCCTTGTTAATTCCGTTTGTAGCAATTAGGTGTTTGATTAGTGACTAAAACTTGTCATAATACCTAAGATTATCAATCTTTTAAGTTGCACAATCCGAGCTTGTGAGATTGTGGCTTAAGTTAACTATTTCTACAGTTTTAATGCTGCTAGTTAATCGAGTCTAGAGAGCTTGTTCTAGATTATTAATTAGTTAGACAATATTCCAAGAGCTTGTTTGGTTTATTTGCAAATTAGAAAGTTTAGAGCGTCTACGTGCATTCTTGAGTTAACGTCAAAGTATATGCGTGATTTAATTAGTTCAATGATCGATTAATATTCCAATACCAATATATATCTCCCGATCCCTATTTTAGTATCTTTGATTATCTCTTTCTTAGTTCAGTTATTTAGTCGATATTTTACCTTCATCTTTATAGTAGTAATTTTTATAGTACTTGGTTAGTTCATATATTCTATAAAAAACAGGGGTTTTTAACTAACACAAGAAATAATAACATAAATCCAATTCTCTGTGGGATCGACTCTGACTTACCCGACTACATTGTTAGAAGGTTATAGTTAGGTTTATTTTTGGTAGACACGCGACAGTCGCACCAAATTTTGGCGCCGTTGCCGGGGAATTTGGTGTTTTTATTATATTATTTCTTGTGTGATTTACTAACTTTTCTTACTACCTTGTGATCTAGTTTCTTTGTTGTGCATGTATGACAGAAACTTTAAGCACATACGCTTGCGAGATTTTGCAGCAAAGAACCAAAGATTCATAGTGGCGGAAAGGACTCGTGCTCAACAACAACTTGAGCAAGCGCGTCATCTTCCCCTGCCTCTTAGTGATTGTTCATCTTCGGAGGAGGAAGAAGAAGTTGAATTTGAGATGGCACGCACCTTGAAGGAGTTAGCAGTTCCTACTTTTGATCCCAACTTACTGTGCATTGTTTATGCAGATGAGGAGATGGAATGTGAGATAAAACCAGGCCTTATCCGAGCTTTACCCACTTTCACGGGTTTCAAAGAAAATGGCTCTTTAAGTTCTGCATACATGACGGATCCAAACAAGTTCCTTAAAGAATTTCATATAGCTTGTTCCAGAATGAAACCGAGTGGAGTGACACTTGATAAACTGAAATTGAAGGCATTGCCATTTGCGTTATCAGATGCTGCAAGGCAATGGCTATATGATCTGCTTGCACAATCCATCACTACTTGGGATGAAATGCAACGAGTATTTTTATCAAAGTATTTTCCAGCATCTCTTGCGGCAAACATTCGTAAAGATATTTGCGGTATTCGGCAAGATGACACAGAGACACTTTATGAGTACTGGGAGCGCTTCAAAAAGTTATGCAACAGCTGCCCTAACCATCAGATCAGTCAGCAACTTTTAGTTCAGTATTTCACAGAAGGGTTAACATACAATGATAAAAATATAATTGATGCGGCAAGCGGTGGATCACTAGGTGATAAAACACCTGCCGATGCAATGAAGCTCATAGCAAACATGGCAGCTAACTCTCAATATTCTGGAAGAAGGAATCGAGTTCTAGTTCCATCTCATCATGTCAACGAGGTGGGTATTTCTAAGCTGGAGCAGCAGGTAGCCAACCTCACCTCCTTAGTGGAACAAGTTGTGATAGGAAAAGGCCAAGCCAAGGCATGTGAGATTTGTTTCACAGTAGGGCACGCTACTGATATGTGTCCAAGCCTACAAGATGAACAAGTGAATGCTATTGGGGGTTTTCAAGGACAACAACGGAGGTATGACCCTTTCTCTCAAACCTATAATCCGGGATGGAAGGATCATCCGAACCTGAGGTATGGCAACAATCAGCAGCAAGGAAATCCTAATTTCAGACCACCACTCCACCAACAGCAAGCATTCACTCCTCCACCTGGATTCCACACGACCCAAACCCCGTATGTACCTAGACCACCGTTGCAGCAACCTATGCCACAACAACAACCTAGTGGCATGACTCTTGAAGACATTGTGAAGACGATGGCTTCCAGCACTTTGCAATTTCAGTAAGAAACACGAAGTGGGTTGAGGAACCTGGAAAATCAAGTCTCTCAATTAGCTGATACTCTTGGCATGTTGCAAACACAAAATTCTTCGAAACTACCTACCCAAACTAAGAGAAATCCTAAGGAGAATGCCAATGCTATTTCTCTTAGAAGTGGCAAGCAATTAGAGATTCTAGTGAGAAGGAAGAGTGAGCTGGTGATAATTCCAGAAGAAGAACAGGAGGCAATTGTAACAGAATTGGATGAGCAGCAATAAAACAAGGCCAATTTTGATGTTTCTGTTAAAACTAACAATGTCTTTACACCTATACCTTTTCCTAGCAGGTTATTATCAAAGAACAAGAAGCCTGATTATGAGAAAGAGATGCTGGATGTCTTTCGCAAGGTAGAAGTGAACATACCTCTACTGGAAGCTATAAAACAAGTGCCGCGATACGCAAAATTTTTTGAAGGATTTGTGCACTAATAAGAAGAAACTAAAAGGTGATGAGAAAATAAATGTTAGTAAGAATGTTTCCGCTGTTTTGCGAGAGAAAAGTCCCTCCAAAGTGTAAAGATCCCGGATTTTCACAATACCATGCAGAATAAGTAACACGAGGTATGAGAGATGCATGCTAGATTTAGGAGCCTCAATTAATGTGATGCCTTTATCTATTTTTAGTGCTCTTAATTTAGGTCCTTTAAAAGAAACTCGTGTTATAATTCAACTTGCTGATCGTTCTAATGCATACCCCAAAGGGGTGATTGAGGATGTTTTAGTGCAGGTTAATCAGCTTGTCTACCCCGCTGATTTTTATGTGTTAGATATGCATGATAATGAAGCTTCTAATTCTTCTCCTATATTATTAGGCGGACCTTTCCTCAAAACTCGCTCACACTAAGATTGATGTTCACAAAGTGGCGTATTAACCATGGAATTTGACAAAGAGTTATTCGTTTCAATATATATGATGCTATGAGATATCCATCCGATTGCGAATCTGCTTTCTAGCATAGATATCATTGATTCATTAACTGAGCAAGTGTACTTTCTTTGTGGTAATGATGCTTTGGAATCCGTTTTAATTAACCCAATGGAGAAAGAAAGTTATGCAAATTTGTAGGAAGTTTTTGCAGTCGAAGATGAGGTAAAGGAAGTTTTCTTTGCTTTGGAATCACTGCTCACTAAGCAAGGAAGATTTGCAACTCAATTCATTAATCTACCTCCAAATACTCACATGTTGTTGCCTTCTGTTGTGCAGCCTCCAGAAGTAGAGTTAAAGCCACTGCCTGACCATCTAAAATACGCATTTCTAGAAGAAAATGATACCCTTCCAGTGATAATCGCAAGTAATCTTACTCCAATTCAAGAGAAAAAGCTTGTTAAGGTCCTTGAGGCACATAAGACAGCTTTGGGGTGGACGATTGCGGATATAAAAGGGATTAGCCCCTCCATGTGCACACACAGAATACTCTTAGAAGAGGGAGTTAAACCAGCAAGACAAGTGCAAAGGCGGCTTAATCCACCTATGATGGAGGTTGTAAAGAAAGAAGTATTGAAGCTTCTTGATGTAGGGGTGATATACCCTATCTCTGACAGTCCTTGGGTTAGCCCGTTACAAGTGGTTCCGAAAAAATCGGGGGTGACGGTGGTAGAAAATGACAAGGGAGAGATGGTTCCTACTCGAGTGCAAAATGGGTGGAGGGTTTGTGTAGATTATAGGAAATTATAATCCATGACCCGAAAAGATCATTTTTCCTTACCTTTTATTGATCAAATGGTTGAACGTCTTGCTGGTCATGCTTATTACTGTTTTCTTGACGGTTACTCTGGTTATGTGCAGGTTGCAATAGCTCCGGAAGATCAGGAGAAAACAACTTTCACGTGCCCATATGGTACTTTTGTCTACCGGCGCATGCCTTTTGGGTTATGCAACGCTCCCGCTACTTTTCAGAGATGTATGGTAAGCATCTTTTCAGATTATCTTGAGAAATTCATTGAAGTCTTCATGGATGATTTCACTGTCCATGGTGATTCTCACTTTAATTCTCAAACGTTGTTTGGAATCCAACCTTGTGCTCAATTCTGAAAAATGTCATTTTATGGTTCAACAAGGTATAGTCTTAGGTCATATTGTTTCTACTAACAGAATAAAAGTCGATAAAGCTAAAATAGATCTTATTACCTCACTGCCTTACCCCGCCTCTGTGCGAGAAGTTCGTTCTTTTCTTGGCCATGCAGGGTTTTATCGTAGGTTTATCGAACACTTTTCAAGGATTGCACAACCTTTGTGTAGACTGTTGCAAAAAGAAGTGGAATTCGCTTTTGATGAGGAGTGTAAGAAAGCGTTTGACCAGTTGAAGAACAAGTTGGTCAATGCACCTATTTTACAGCCTCCAAACTGGGAGATCCCATTTGAATTGATGTGTGATGCATCCAACCATGCTGTAGGAGCAGTATTAGGACAGAGAGTTGGAAAGATTCCTCATGCCATTTATTACGCTTCAAGAACTTTGAATGAGGCTCAAGCTAATTACACTACAACTGAGAAAGAACTTCTTGCTGTAGTTTTTGCTTTAGATAAATTCAGGTCCTATCTTTTAGGTACTAACATTATTGTTTATACTGATCATGCAGCGTTGAAGTTTCTTTTGTCAAAGAAAGAGGCGAAACCTAGACTAATACACTGGATTTTGTTGCTTCAAGAGTTCAACATAGAAATTAGAGACAAAAAGGGTTCTGACAATAGTGTTGCTGATCATCTGAGCAGATTAGTCGGGGTTGATGGAGTTAAAAGTCCAATTAATGAAGAGTTTCCTGATGAGAAGTTGCATGCTTTGAGCTCGAGCACTCCATGGTATGCAGATTTGGTGAACTTCTTAGTTTCTCAAAAATTTCCAGCCGGTTTTACCAAGGCCCAGAGGGATCGAATGCGCAGTGAAGCAAAGCACTACATTTGGGATGATCCGTATCTATGGAAACATTGTGTCGATCAAGTGATCAGAAGGTGCGTACCTGAAACTGAATTTCTTTCTATACTAACCTTCTGTCACTCTTATGCTTGTGGCGGGCATTTCGGACCCAAGCGTACAGCTCGCAAGGTTCTGGAAAGCGGCTTCTACTGGCCATCCTTATTTAAAGATGCGTATGAGATTTGCAAAGTTTGTGATAATTGTCAAAGGACAGATACATTAGGTCCTAGAAATGAAATGCCCCAAACTCCAATTTTAATATGCGAGATTTTCGATGTTTGGGGTATGGATTTTATGGGACCTTTTCCCTCTTCTTTTGGATTTCATTATATATTGCTTGCTGTCGATTATGTTTCGAAATGGGTGGAAGCTAAGGCCACTCGTACTAACGATTCTAAAGTGGTTGCAAAATTTTTGAAATCTAGATTTGGGTTTCCCTGACGTACTAGTGTTTGGCATGTCTCCCTAGTGTTTGGTAAACCTTGCCACCTGCCCGGGGAATTGGAACACAGAGTATTTTGGGCTGTGAAGCAGTGTAATATGAGCATGGACGCTGTGGGTGAGCATCGGAAACTTCAATTACAAGAGTTAGAAGAGATTAGGACACTAGTGGAAAAAACGCTAAATGTCACAAGAAAATAGCTGCGGTCCTTAAGAATACCGCAGCGGTAAATTGTCGTAGAATTTGGGGGAAAAGGGGGAACATAAACCCTCGCGGTCAATAGAAAACCGCAACGGTTAAAAGAAACTGCTGCGGTTTTCGCTAACTGCTACGGTTTTCGAACCGCAGATGGTTTATTTTTGTTTTTTTTTTTTTTCCTAAAGCCCGCGTCAAATTGGTCGAGTTTGCGAACACCGACTTGCACTCCCTCCTTCTTTAGGTTCGAAGTTTGAACTCCCTCCTTCCTTCTCATTTCCTCCACACACCACCACCGCCGCACCTCCACGCTTCATCAACAACAAACCCTAGAAGCTCCCTCCTTTCTTTTAATCAACAACAAAGAATTCCAAGCGTCCTCTACGGCCGCACCGTGGCGTCCTCCACCGCCGCACCTCCACCGTGCCCTTAACACCTACATTCCTCCTCCTCTTCTTAGGTACCTAAAATTTCTCAACTTTACTTAATCTCATATTTAAAGCTTTAAGTTTTATAATTAATTGTAGTTTTATGAATAATTGTCAATGAAATTAGGTTGTATTATAGTTAAAGGTTGTAAATTTGATTGATTTGAGTTTATTTGATTTTATTTAAAGTAGTTAGTTTGATTTTTAGGTTACAAAACTAGGGCTTTGTTATGGTTGTTGTTGTAGTTGTAGTGGTTGTAGTTGTTGTTGTAGTTGTAGTTGTTGTAGTAGTTGTTGTTGTTGTTGTTGTAGTAGTACTTATTAACTAGTTATTTTTGAACTAACAAAGTATAACGTTGAATATCATTATTGGTTTAGCTATTTAATTAGTTTAGTTTAGCTTAGTTTGGTTTAGTGTTGTTTAATTTGCTAATTTATTCTAATCTTAACTTTATACTTTGTTGTTGATTATTGAAGCTAGCTAGTGACGGAGTGTCGAGCTCGATTTATCGATCGACACTTTTACATTGGTATGTTATCACTCATATTTAACTTTCTTTCATAGTAAATTGGTTTATATATGCAAATGTGTATATATTTATCGTTGAATTGAGATTAGATGTAAAATGTTTTGTTGTTTTTAAAAACCTATGTTTGTATCATCATATCATATGCCTAGATACTGTTCGAGACTTACTCATTAGGAGTAAGTCTTGAATGGTCCCCGTTTGGGGATCGTTCTTAGATGTTTAATCTCACTTAGGTGGTGAATGTATGTTTTTAGTTCGATTCTAGAGGAAAATCTTGGCGCGTCGTTTCCCTACTTTTGTTCTCTCGGGTACATATGTAGATATAAATAAATTTATATGTACATCGTGTACTTGGAGAACTGTAGGGAAATGCTGCCGGATTTTCCGTAGATTCGAACCGAAGGCAATACATTCACTAGTGAGATTAGACATCTAAGGATGGGTTAGGTTAGAGTGATAAGGACCCTTGGAAAGCATGCCTAATTTCATTAAATTTATATCGTGTATAAACTCTAATAATGTAGTGAAATTCGTCATTGACATTGGGTCCTTGTTGCTTGTGTTTAATTAGAGATAGGTTTGGTTGAAATGAATCGTGCATGGATGTATGGTAGTCGTGACACGTGTGAATTCGTGGATGGGGTCTTTGAATTTTGTGATGCCGCATTAAGTCATCAGCCGCAAAGGGAACCGAGGGGTTTTATTGTCCTTGTGTTGATTGTGGTAATGTGAGCATCGTTAGTAGCATTGAGTCGCTTAGGGAGCATGTCTTTCGTCGCGGGTTTAGACAAGACTACTATGTATGGGTTTGGCACGGTGAGGAGGGTATGTATGATGGTCGAAATGCCATTGTTAACGATGTGCATGAAGAAGGTGAGTTTGATGTCATTGAGAATGACAACGAGGATGAATACGAGGATATTCAAGTAGAAGATGATGATGATGAAGGGGATCATATCGAGGAGATGATGGCGGGGTAGATCATTGTGGGCAAACGGCCTCGTATTTTTGAGTGCATGGACGAGGCATCTCGAAAACCGTTGTATCCCGGTTGTATGAGGTACACCAAGCCGTCTGCCGTGATAACACTCTTTAATATCAAGACGAAAGCCGATATAAGTGACTCTTGTTTCACTTCCTTGTTGCAAGCATTTGGTGATATGTCTTCGGACGACCATGAACTACCCAAGTCGAACTATTTTGCTAAGAAACCGATGTGTCCCTTCCGGATAGTGTACCAGAGGATACATGCTTGTCCAAACGATTGTGTGCTATATCGAAATGAATATGAAAATATGGATGAGTGTCCTCGATGTGGGAAGTCGCGTTACAGGCGCGCGGGGGTTGGTGATAAGAAAGGTCCTGCAGCAAAGGTGATGTGGTATCTTCCGATTATACCACGATTTAAGCGCATGTTTTCAATCAAAAAAGATGCTAAGAACTTGAGGTGGCATGCAGAACGAAGGAAAAAGGATGGTTTTCTCAAACATGCGGCCGATTCTCCCGAGTGGAAAGGTATCAACCATTGTCATAAGACCTTCGGTGCCGAGGACGAAATTTGAGGCTTGGCCTATGCACGGATGGAATGAACCCATTTGGCAATCTTAGTTCTCAACATAGTACGTGGCCGGTTCTTCTAGTTATATACAACTTGCCTCCTTGGTTGTGCATGAAACACAAATACATCATGTTGTCGATTCTTATTTCAGGGCCGAAACAGCCTGGAAACGACATAGATGTCTACCTCTAGCCACTTGTTGATGATTTGAGAAAAATGTGGGATGAAGGAGTTTCTGTGTATGACGCACATGCTGATGAGGTATTCACATTGCGTGCCATGCTTTTATTCACTCTTAATGACTATCCTGCTTATGGGAACTTATCCGGGTACAAGAACAAAGGGAAGAAAGCATGCCCGATTTGCTCCGGACGACATAGCATCTAAATACATTACTACTTGTCACAAAGAAGTTTATATGCGCATCCGAAGGTTCCTTCGACGCGACCATCCTTATCGTAATAAGAAGAAGGCATTCGATGGAACATTGAGGAAGGGGTTGCTCGTAGACCATTGACCGGTATTGAGGTTTATGATCAAGTCAAGGGTATTGAAACGATATTCGGTAAAGGAGCGAGTGTTGGTGATAAGGGACTTTGGAAAAAGGAGTCTATTATGTGGAAACTTCCATATTGGAGAGATCTAGAGGTTAGACATTGTCTCGACGTCATGCACATGAGAGAAAAATGTATGTGACGCCATTCCTGGGACACTTATGAATATTCCACATAAGACAAAGGATAGCAAAGGGGTGCGATCGTATCCGGAAAGTGAGGGGCTTCGACCCGTAACTATGGGCTCAAAAGAGGGACACTAAGAAAAGAAAGAAAGAAGAGAAAGTGTCTAGAAAAGGAAAAGGAAAGTGGAAAAGAAAAGAAACAGGAAGAAGGGTCGCCTGCATGGAATTGGAAAGAAAAGGAAAGAAAACGGTGAAGGATGATGATAGGAACTATTTGCCTCCGGCTTGCTACACTCTATCTAGAGCCGAGAAGCGTCTTTTTGCGAGTGTTTGTACAACATTAAGGTTCCATCAGGGTACTCATCGAACATGAAAAGATTTGTTACCTTAGACGGTGAGTTGAAATTATCGAGCATGAAGTCTCATGATTGTCATGTAATGATGCAAGTATTCTTACCGATTGCAATTCGAGGGATATCACGAAACATGTGAGACATACCATAACGTAGCCGTGTTCTTTTTCAATACTATATGTAGCAAAACGTTACAACCCTCGAAGCTTCGATGCTCATGAGCTAGCGTGATACAAACTTTTGTGCAAGTTTGAGATGTACTTCCCACCTCGCTTTCTTCGACATTATGGTCCATTTGCTTCGTACATCTAGTTCGAGAAATTAAGCTATGTGGTCCTGTGTTTTTGAGGTGGTGCTGTCCCTTTGAGAGACATATGGGCTCTTTGAAAGATAAAGTAAGGAATCCAAAATGCAACTTAAGGAAGTATAATTCGGGGATTGTGAGTGAAGAGGCTCGGTAATTTTGTAGGGTCGAGTTCTTAACTAATGTCGATCCTATTGGACTTCCTACATCTCGACACGAGGGCGTACTCGTGGGTAAAGGTACACTTGGCTCGAAAATGATAGTACCTCTCGTTGAAAGCCGCATACAAGCACACTTATTTGTATTGCAAAGATATGGTACATGTGCATCCGTACTGGGATGAGCATTTGGAGGAGTCATGCGTGACCGTAATCCGGTAAAGGGACTAGAGCATCGATGTAGTTGCATAATAAGACTTTTATTGATTGGTTCCATAATCGAATAATGCGTGAAGTAGATTCCAATGTTTCGAAACTCTCAAGTGGCTAACATTTGGTCCTCGAGAAGCCGTGCACTCCTATGAGGGTTATGATGTTAACGGATATACGTATTGGACGGATCGTCAAGATCAAAAGTCGAGATCTCTCCGGAATAATGGTGTTTCAAGAGAGGCATCATCTACACAAGTATGTAAGTGCCAAAGACAAGTCTCCAATTGATGCTAAATTGTTATACTATGGACGAGTTCAAGATATATGGGAGCTTGACTACTCCGGTTTCACCAGGCCCGCTTATTTCGATGCAAGTGGGTCGAGTATAACCGGCGTTACATAAGGAAAGATGACCCTTATGGATTTACTCTTGTAGACTTAGGTCGGTTGCGTGATAGTGAAGAGCCATTCGTGCTCGTATCACAAGTTAAGCAAGTATTCTACGTAATCGACCCTTCGATAACAAGTGGTCAATTGTTGTCCCAGGAAAAAGAAGTATACTTGGAGTTGGTGATGTTGAGGGATGAGGGAGGAGTATGATGCGTTTGAAGACACCCCGCCTTTCACCATTCCCAACTCCGATGTCACCGATGCGGAGTTAGCGACAAGTTACATGCTCGTGGCATCACTGGGAAGGGATAATGGCCGATACTTCAAATGAAGGGTGGCAAAAGTAAACAATAGGCTCGTCTTCTTTGTAATCGATTCCGCTTTCGGCTTTGCAATGTCATTTTACTTTATTTCTCGCTTTTAGCCGCATGTTAGGTCATGTATAGTTCTTATTAGTATATATATATGTATTACAATCAACTAAACTCGCTTCACATGTATCAAACCCATTTTGGGTAAGTGAATGTCATTTCGGGCCAATTTCGGCTTTTCAACCTCAATTAACTTAATTTCTCGCTTTTAGCCGCATGTTAGCTCATGTATAGTTCTTATTAGTATATATATATGTATTACAATCAACTAAACTCGCTTCACATGTATTAAAACCCATTTGGGTAAGTGAATGTCATTTTCGGGCCAATTTCGCTTTTCAACCTCAATTAACTTAATTTCTCGCTTTTAGCCGCATGTTAGGTCATGTATAGTTCTTATTAGTATATATATATGTATTACAATCAACTAAACTCGCTTCACATGTATTGAAACCCATTTGGGGTAAGTGAATGTCATTTTCGGGCCAATTTCAGCTTTTCAACCTCAATTAACTTAATTTCTCGCTTTTAGCCGCATGTTAGGTCATGTATAGTTCTTATTAGTATATATATATATGTATTACAATCAACTAAACTCGCTTCACATGTATTGAAACCCATTTTGGGTAAGTGAATGTCATTTTCGGGCCAATTTCGCTTTTCAACCTCAATTAACTTAATTTCGCTTTTAGCCGCATGTTAGGTCATGTATAGTTCTTATTAGTATATATATATGTATTACAATCAACTAAACTCGCTTCACATGTAATAAAACCCATTTTGGGTAAGTGAATGTCATTTCGGGACAATTTCGGCTTTTCAACCTCAATTAACTTAATTTCTCGCTTTTAGCCGCATGTTAGATCATGTATAGTTCTTATTAGTATATATATATGTATTACAATCAACTAAACTCGCTTCACATGTATTGAAACCCATTTTGGGTAAGTGAATGTCATTTCGGGCCAATTTCGGCTTTTCAACCTCAATTAACTTAATTTCTCGCTTTTATCCACACATGTTAGGTCATGTATAGTTCTTATTAGCATATATAT